>JABFEB020000104.1:29278864-29295457 GCA_019775895.2 Stomatorhinus ivindoensis | reverse complement strand
GGGTGTGATTGTGAGTGTGATTGTATGTGTGATTGTGGGTGTGGTTGTATGTGTGATTGTGGGTTTGTGCCTGTGTGCCTGTGTGTGTGATTGTGGGTGTTTGTCTGTGTATGTGACTGTGTTTGATTGTGGGTGTGATTGTGAGTGTGATTGTATGTGTGATTGTGGGTGTGGTTGTATGTGTGATTGTGGGTTTGTGCCTGTGTGTGTATGCACTTGTAAGGAGTTTCTGTAAACAATATCAAATTCTGCAGCACAGGACACATAGAGAATGCCGGATTGCTAAATAAACCCCAAAACTTATTACTATATCAAACTAAGGCAGACCGGCCAAGCATACAAACTGCCATGAACAAGTAAATCATTTATAAAAGTAATTTTTTGTCTGGCTTAAAATGTCATGTTTATATCAGGTTTATATACTTACTTATATTATATTATTACTTTCTGATTTGCACTTTGACTGATGAGAATGACAGTGTGGGTCCCATGCATCCTATCGCTGTAATTGACAAGCTGATTTGGAGTTCGTTTTTGGTAGCTAATGATCACGACTCAGAAACAGCCATCGGAGAAGGAGAGTGAGAAAGAGAAACGCAGGGTGACTGTGGGTCTGCAACAAACACCATGACATGGACTTTATTAATCACCACTGAGACAGAAGGCGGCTTCCTCCACACGGCTAATCCGCTCTGCCAAAGCACAGATCCCTGCAAGTCTTTTGCTTTGCTCCCCAGGTGACACGGGGCCTGATGTCCCCAAGCTGCTTCTGACGGGAGTGACGTTCAAACAGCAGCCGTTGTTGTGCCCTGGTTGCCATGGCGACTGGATCTTTGGCGGCGGCGCTGAAATGGTTCTGTCTGGCTGCTGATGGATCCCTTGGGGAATTTTCAGATGCCGTATGGGGCAACCCGGCACTTTTATCCCCTGGGTTGCCATTGGGCCATGCATGCCGGCCTGGTGACGGGTCCAGAAAAGCCATGGTGGCGACGGCCCTATCGGCAGGGTGGTTCCGGCTGGTGCCGGCTGGGACGATAGAGCTGCTGCAGCCGCACGGGCCTGATGGGCCAGCCGGGAATCTGTCCAATCACGCGGAGACCCACAGGCTGGCCGGGACAGGAGTGCGGGGCCCCTGGCCCCTGGGAGTGGCTCTGGACCAGCCGGGTATCTAGGGGAGGAAGGCTGACTGCATGGATAGGGCCATGGGAGGATCCAGGGGGGCAACGGGGTAGGATGATGGCGGGTGTAAGCCCGTAGCGGAGCTGGAACACACGGGGCGGGGCCTGGGCCACAAAGCCATTGGCCCGCAGCTCCAGAGGCTCCGCCTTCTCCTCAGGGGCCACACAGTGTTTCTGAGCGTTTCTCTCGGCCTTGATGAATTCCTGGATCTTCTCGGTTTGAGCCCGCCGAACGTGGCACGTCTTCCTGGATCTCTGGAAGAACTCCAGGAAGCCCTCCAGGGGAACAGTGCCCTCCATGAACCTCTCCAGGAGATCCTGACCCAAAAAAAAACAGGCACAGGAGTAAAAAGGCTGCGAGGATATATCCACCCCCCAAAACTCAAGGAGTATGGTGCGTATGTTAATAATGTTAGTATGTTAGTAATGTTAGTATTTTAATGGCGTTATTATGTTAGTTGGATAATGTACAGTAGTAGCCTTGTACCATCACGTCGTTAGCCTAGCAAACGTAAACGACAGACCAGGCTCTTAAAGCCTGTTCTGGACAACTCAGAACTCAAAAATATTCAGCCTCCAAACTGAAAAGTATTATGGAACAGCTGTCAAAGTCAGAGCTTTGAATGAGAAACCCAACTTCACCGAGAAGCAGATGCTGTGACTTCAGACAACATGGCAGTTTCTGAAGGAGTAATTACCATGAATGATAAATAAGTGAAGGCCATCAGTAAGTGAATGAAAAGTGAAGGCCTTATAGAGTGATTTTTCCTGACTTTCATTGCAATAAAAATACTATCAGTAAAATAAAACCAATTATGTAACAGCCATCCCGCCTTTTGTCTTTAGCCTAGCACACATGCTAACAGCCATCCCGCCTGCTTACACCATACTACTGTGTCTTTAGCCTAGCGCACATGCTAACAGCCATCCTGCCTGCTTACACCATACCATTGCATCCTGCTTTTCGCCGCTGTAGCTTTGCCGGAGATCTGAGGCCTGGACGCCTGTGGGAGGCTCCCTGATGCCTGCAAACACGCTCCACTTTGATATTTCCCAGCAAAACCGCATGAACCTGATCTGTCTGAAGGAGTCCTAGTTTGGGAGGGGCGTGTGTGTGTGGGGGAGGGAGCAGGTGGCTGACCCTGTCTGTCCCCCTGTGTGGGGGTAAATAATTAATGACTCAAGGGTGGGCAAACCGCAGCCCCCTGGAAACCTCAGCAGGCCCGCTGAGAGGGACTTGTCTGAGTGCTGCTTATCGACCAGCCTCTTACGCGCCTCCAGCGAGGATAACGGCTGCACCTCTGAAACGGACATGGTGTCTCTGCGATCCTACGCCCGCCCGCCTCCCCCACCCCCTAATAAAGCTGCTAATAAACCATATCAGTCAAAATGCATTATAACGTGCCTGTAAGTAGGAATTGGGACGCAGTGAGGATCTAGAGATGAAGCGATGAAAGGATGATGAGCAGCCATGATGAGCAAGAGGCCCAAACGGAGCGCCCTGCTTCTTCCAAACAGACCGGTTTGCGCTGGCTCGCACTTGCGCTGAGGAGCGCGGCTACGAGTGAACGACGCTCAATCAATCGAGCCGCGTCGCGCAGAGATATATAGCCCCTACTGCATTGATCACGGACTCCTTGGATGCTGGGTGACCACGAATAGTTACGTCTGGAACAACCCAAGCACACAGGCATCGTGTCGCTTCTGGACATGAAACGGCTCACTCAATTGTTTGTAGAGGAATTATGTAAGAGATATTTGCAAAAACATCAATACGATACTGGGTAATGCAGGGGTATACACAGTAAATATTACAGTAGTGATGGAGCATTCCTGGTCAGCATGGGGGTTAACTCCTTCTGGTTAAGTCCAGGACCAGGAGAACCAGAGAGTGATTTGAAAATGTCAGAATTAGCTAACTGTGGACACAATGAGCTCACAGCACATGACTGCATGGAAGGATCCAGGACATAATAGGGGCTTCTTTGCCAAAGTGTACATGGTGTATTTTACCTCGGATTCCTCCTCAGTGCGGATCATATCTTCCTGGAGTCGGTTCTGCGCCGTCTGTAGGCTGTGCTTCTCTGCATGGCCCTCTGGAAGCACACAGACGTATCGACATTTCAAACAGGAGTCAAAGAGCAGTCCCGCAGGGAACGCCGAGCCTACAGCAGAGCCGGGGCCGTAGATAAGTAGTCGAGCCAAAGACAAAGCAAAGCCCAGGGTTTGGCAGGAACCAATGCATCGAGCGGAGTCACTGAAAACACAGGCTAACAATGGGGGTTCCTGCAGGCTTGCAGCGACAGCCCCCGAGGCCTTTTCATGACACATTGCGAAAGTTCCTGTTACCCAAAGGATCCATGCCATCTGCAGAGTCACTGTTACACCCAGAGCTGGTGGAGAAGGCAGTCACTTCATATTAGCTCACCCCAGCTACAAACAAAGGGCTCTGTGCCTGGAAGGCTAGTCTGCGGTAGCTATGGAAACGCGTCATTATGATAATGTGCGTGTCTGTGTGTGCGTGCAGCCGCAGGACAGAACTCTAGCTAAAGCTTTTCTTCGTTTAGCGCAAGAGACCGTCAAGACAGTGGCACTGCTGAATCTCCACTACTTGCTCCGAAACGCATCTCATGAAGCTGTAATGAACAACTGGAGTGCTGAGGGCCCACTGAGACGCTGCCTGTGCTGCCTGTGCTGCCTCCACGTCCCTGGGTCTGCTACGTCTTTGATGAATGCACACCAGCAGTCATCCCAAGGGATAATTCATTCAACACGACCAATTCTGCTCACCATCACTGAGTCTGCCACACATGTACCTTCACACCCCGGACGGAAGTCTGAGAGGAAAGGGGACGTGTATGAGAACATCTCTGCCAAAATGGAAGGGGCGTACTGGGGGAACAGGAAACTGATTTAACTCTGTGGCATCAGCTTTAAGCAGAAAACAGTCAAGCAGTCCTGGGAGCCTGCTTTCCGAAGCTGGGGGGGATGGAGACGAGGGATGGGCTGCCAGGTTGCCCTGGAAACCATATGCCTTGAGGCTTAGAATGGTCGGAATCCCTAATCCTATAGATGATAGCATCATGGTTTGGCCATTAAGATGAATGACGGCTCAACCTGGGAAGAAGGTGAACCACAACACAGACTGCAGGAACAAGCCAGCCTGTAAACTTGAGCCCGTTTTATGTGTATTAACCTGCCCCGGGTCATTCCGCAGCCGGCTTGCTGAGCCGCGACAGATTTATGGAGTTAGCAGAGGAACCCTGAAGTAGTCCAACGTCAATGATGGCTTTCGCAGAACTGTACTTTGATCAACGTCACAGATATATATCAGTTAGAGAATGTAGCTGCTGGGGTGACCCCTTAAAACTATTCACAAAGCCGCAGACAATCTAGACGTCCTCCCCTGACCTAGAGCTGGATCGCCGGGGGGGGGGGGGGGGGGACTTCAGGAATTACCCCCCTCTGAGTCTCACAGCTGGGAGAACACTTATCTTGCTTGATATTTGAGAAATGCCACACCCAGCTAGCTAAACTAGCTGCCATTTTGGAGGGAAACATCAATTACAAGCCTTATCTCATCCACAGGGAACGTGTCAGGCTGCTGCTCAGATATGGGGCAGCTCCAGCCGGGAGGGCTGCAGGCTGACCCTCACAGATCATAATGCTGGGTGCTTCAGACAGAGTCGGGCCAAACGAGACCGGAGCAGACACAGTCACCCCCACCGCATGCGAGGCTGGCTGCTTTAGACCCACCCATGCACTCTCACAGTCAGCCCCACCACAGCGTATCACATCCTACCCCAGCAATGGGAGCCGCTCCGCCTCAAAGAGTCGAGGCCACGGCCGCTGCCACCGTGGCTCAGCATTGCTGTGAGACAGCAGGTCTCCTCGGTGACCATCTCACCACGAGGCCCAGAAGATACAGGAGTGTAAGCATTCTGCGTAATAATGTCTGTATTTCCAGTGTCTCTCTGAATGTGGCTGCTTTTCACTGCCTCTGCATACAATGTCAGGGTCAGCAAAGCCTCCAAGGTGGAAGATCAGGATGAAGAGATCTGACAAAAGGTCTCATAACGTGCATGGGCTCCTTCAGAATGCTGCTCTCCTCAACACGAGAAATGGACCCATCTCCTACAAAGGCTAAACATTCAGGTTAGGTGACCTCTGTAGAGCATTTAAGTGCCCTTCAAAGGACATTTAAGTGACCTCTGTCCTTGTGTCCTTTGATGGGCTTAATGGGTTTCAGCACTCAAGTCTCCAGGCAAGTAGGTATAACATAGGGGATCTTTCGTGAAATCTGTGAAGCAGGGAATGCCTAGCGACATGCTCCGTCACACACTCAGACCAAGTCTGACACCAGCATACCCCATCATGGGGGTGACCATAGATACCGTTCAGTGACACACTTGGTGACACACCCTGTAAACGAAGCTCTCAGGGTCTCAGGTTTCCGAGGGACACACATGGTGAGATACTTGGGGATACTTTCAGGGATACACTTAGTGAACCAGGATCTTGGAGTCTTACGTGTCCAAGTGACATGCTCAGTGACACACTCGGGGACATGCTCGGTGAGCAGAGCTCTCAAGGTCTCATGTTTCCATTGTCACTGTCCCCCTATTGTGCATCTCCATGGTGACACTGCCTCCCCACAAAGTCACAACCAAGAACGCAGCGTTAACACAATCACAATCCACAGGGCATAAGGACCTCCAGGCCAGCCCCATGTGAATCATCATAAAGCAAGCGGAATCTGAGCTGAATCTCTTCAGCCTTGTGCAAAGGAGATTAAGGGGGGGACATGATCCAGGTATATAAGATTAGAACAGATCTCGAAGCTGGTCAGCCATTGGCTACTTTAACATTAGTTTAAATATTAGAACTCGTGGCCATAGGTGGAAATTAGCAAGAGAACATTTTAAACTGAATTTGAGAAAACACTTCTTTACACAGCATGTAGTTAGAGTATGGAATAGTCTATTAGTTAAGTTCTCCCCAAATAAGCTTGATGGGCTGAATGGCTTCCTCTCGTTTGTAAATTTCTTATGTTCTGAACACGGTGCGACAGGCAGCACAGACACCCACAGGTGCCACACTGGTTAAAATAATCCTGCTGAGGTCGTTCCTTAATGTGCACAGTTACGATAAGTACTCTACAGCTGCAGTGTAGATCATGTTTCCATAAGCCACAGCTGAGGTTCCTGTAGAAGATGATCTTCTCCCAATGGTACTGGCCAGTTAGCGATTGCCCTGGACATCTCAGCTCCCATCTGCAGCAGAAACACATAACTTCCGCACTTCTCCCTTCATAGCCGAGGGGAAGTTTATCAGACAGGCGGGGTGGGGGCAGGGGGGGCTTCCCAAAATACAGTTCAAGCTTCCACCACGGGATCACAGTCTCGGGCTTAATAACTACCCCCCCCCCCCCTTATGCAATGCCCCCATACAGAGCCCGGAATCTTCTCCAGTGTTTCCCAGCACGGCCTGGCCTTGCCGCCTAAGGAATTTGACCTTTTTTCACCTTCTTGTTCCAAAATGAGAATCAGATGTTCACAGAGGAAGGAACTCCCACCCATCCTGCCCAACGGCACAGCTGGGTGGGGGGGGGGGGGAGGCCCTGCTGTGCGGCAACAGGAAGTTTAACATTCTTCCATCTTTCCATCACTGGACAGCTGTGCTGGCCATAGACGGGCCTGGAGAGAGGGGTCACCCCCATACCGGCATCATACAAGGGATAGGGACACTGAGGTTATGGAGCACATTATTATTACTGCTAGATTTAAGAGCTATCGCTCACCAGCAATGGACTGTCCTCGGCTAACAGTGAACTAAGCTAAAGCACTCACTGCTGAGGGTAAGCTTAGCCAAAGTATTTGCTTCTAGAAAAGAGCTAAACTAAAGCACTCAATGCTAAAAGTGAGCCAAACCACGTACAGCACTTGCCAATTAAAAAAACCTAAGCTAAAGCACTCGCCAATAAGGGTCAGCTAAGCTAAAGCACTCGCTACTAAAGGTGTGCTAAGCTAAAGCAGTCACTGCAAAAAAAAAGAGCTAAGCTAAAGTACTCAGCTCAGAAAGGAAGGTAAGCTAAAGCATTCACTGTTGGGGATAAGCTAAGCTAAAGTACCCGCTGCTAATAGCTAAGCTAAAGTACTTACCGGAAAAAGTGAACTAAGCTAAAGCCCTCGCTGCTAATAGGTAAGCCAAAGCACTTGCCGCTGAGTGAGCTAAGCTAAAGTCCTCCCTGCTAATAGGTAAGTTAAAGCACTTGCCGCTAAGAGTGAACTAAGCTAAAGCCCTCGGCTTTAATAGGTAAGTTAAAGCACTTGTTGCTAAGAATGAGCTAAGCTAAAGCACTCACTGCTGAGGGTGAGCGAAGCTAAAGTACTCGCCACTAAGAGCTAAGTTAAAATGCTCACTGCTAAGAGTTAAGCTAAAGCACTCACCACTAAAGGTGAGCTTAGCTAAGGCAGTTGCTGCTAACAGTGAGTTAAGCTAAAGCACTCGCCTCTAAGAATAAGTTTGCTCCTATAGTGTTTTTGTAGTCAATGAAGTTCATTGTTCTGAGGATTGGTCCATTTTTAGAAGCTTCAGGAGGCATTTAGAGAGCTTTGAATGGCCACCCTTTCAGAGAATCCAGTTCTTTGTAGGGAAAACAGAAAAAAATTAGGTTGAACTTTCATAACCAACTGGATTTTCACAGCCAGTCATGCCCAGCAAGGGTGAAGCTGACAAATTGTTAATACCTCGCCGTTCCGGTTCAAGGAGAAGGAGGTCATATATCCCACCATGCAGCTAAGCCTCCTGTAAGCTAACGTACCTGGTGTACACAACGCTAATCTGAGCTGTTCCTCCACTCGTTAAATAATTTATGCTAGAGGCTAGGGGTGTGAAATAAGCCCATGTGCACTCCAAATGGGACCTGTTGTCTAAAATACGGAAGGAATTGTGAATTCCGGCTCCCCCCCCCCCCCCCCTTTCAAGTTCCCGCCTGACAGCAGACTCACCACGGCCCAATAAAGAGCTTTTGTCTCCCAGTAAACCAAGGCCAGACAAAGAGGGGAGAGGCCGCAGACGATGAGAAACCCTACTAGGCCCACTCCTCCGTTGGATGGGACTCTGTGGTTTTCAACATGTTTTGCTTCTCACAACTTTTACATCTGCTCTGTCTTAGACATGGTTTAATATGTTGTGCTTTTGCTAATTTACTTGAACGGTGGCTCAGAATCTTAGGAATAGCTGAACTTGGCATGAATTGGAGTGCACAAATTAGAAGAAAGCAGATAGATATGCATGGGGAATGGGTAGGGGAATGCACCAGGAACGGACAGGGGAATACATGGAGAACAGAAAGAGGAATGCATGGGGAACAGACAGGGGAATGCATGTGGAATAGGCAAGGGAATGGGCAGGGGAATGGACAGGGCAATGCAAGAGGAATGGACAGGGGAATGCATGGGGAACAGACAGAGGAATGCATGGGGAATAGACAGGGGAATGGGTAGGCGAACGGACAGGGTAATGCACCGGGAACGGACAGGGGAATGCAAGAGCAATGGACAGGGGAATGCATGGGGAACAGACAGGGGAATGGTTAAAGAACACATGGGCAGGTGAAAAGACAGGAATGCATGAGGAATGAGTGAGGGAACAAAAATAGGGGAATGGGCAGGGAACACACAGAGGAACACTCAGAGGAACACACAGAGGAACACACAAGAGAACACTTAGAGGCACACACAAGGGAACACTCAGAGGAACACACAAGAGAACACTTAGAGGCACACACAAGGGAACACACAGAGGAACATTCAGAGGAACACACAGAGGAACAGACAAGAGAACACTTAGAGGAACACACAAGGGAACACTCAGAGGAACACACAGATTTATGACATTCTGGTGCCATATTCCCATCTGGGGAGCTGAAACCTGATCAGCATCCCACACGCTTCATCTCCATGGCACCTCCTGCTAGCTACTGGCCGGAGTTTAAGGGGAACAATGCTGCCAGCTTTGGAGCCTTGACCTGACTTCATCCCCATAGCTGTACTGCACCCATCTTCACAGGGTCTGACCCAGATGGATATGGAGGTGCGAGCTCAGAGGAGCACAGCACGGGTGCAAAGATGGGATATTACAGCTCGGTGACCTGGGGGCACTGTATCAGTGACAAACACCCCACAGTGGTTGCAGGCTATTATTAAACAGCAGGAATCTAGCGCTGATAGAAACTGGCTGTAGCCCGACCCAAACAGGCATCTCAGATACAGAGAGACGGGCAGCCGCTACAGGCTTGGTCATGGGGGACTGGGCGAAATACGTCTCAGCTGGAGCCTGGTGACATTACAGAACTGCATGCATGAAAGGCTGGGTGGGACCGAGGATGTACCTCCCTCCCGCAGGGCTCCTCCAGCTTACCCAGCTGCCGCTGCTTGTCCCGGCAGCAGATGCTCAGCTTCTCCAGCTCCTGGTACTTCTGGGCCAGCTGCAGCTTGCCATTCTGCAGACGCGGCCGCAGTGACAGGCTCTCCTCGGCCAGGCTGTGGTTGGTGGTGAGCAGGGTGTCCCGCGCCAAATGCGTCTCCTGGAACTGGACATAGGGAAAGCGCTGTCAATCTCTCTATGTGTGTGCGCCTGTGATTGGAAGGTTGCTGATTTGAATCCCAGGGTCAGCAGAGTAGCCACATCTCCATTAGGCGCTTGAGTGAGGCTCAAATATGCTCCAGGAACCCCAGAGAACAGCTGACCCTGTGCTCACTCCCAGCTGAGTGTGTCCCAATGGAGACCTAGATGAAATACAGTGGTACCTCAGAACTCAAATTTAATTTGTTCAGAACTCAAATCCTAAAAAGGTCTAGTTCTGATCGAATTTTACCCATAAGAAATAATGGAAAACCAATTAATTGACTTGTAACTAACATCACAAAACCAAAGTCAGGGAAAACTGTCACTAATGGTGTTTTTCCGCTGCCACCAAGAACTGCGCTGAGAGTTTCACTCCGGGAGAACACATGACCATAGACAAACAGCTGTACCCAACCCACTGTTCCATTGTACCGTATGCGATTCATACCCGTGCTGTACCCAAGCTGACATAGCCCAGCTTACTAGCAGAGCTAAAAGCATGACCAAGCCTAGCTGGCTGCGTCATCACTATCTGATTGGTCAACATGCGATGTACACCGTGATGCATTCTTGAAAACTGGAATGGATTTGTAGTGTAAATTTACATAAACAAAAGCTAATTCTGCTAGCACTTTATGCAGCATATAAAGTGAACAGTATATAAGTGTTTCTTCGCTTTTACATCACTTTCCAAACTTGGCAACGCCTTTCTGAACCGACCCTTCCACAGTGGAAAACTGAAACAAGCTGGAACCATGTTGTGGTCACAGCACGGCTCCGGTACCAGTCTGTTCCTGTATGACAAAGGAAAAGCACTATTACAGTGATTCTCTGTGTCAGATGCCCACATACTTGTCTTTTTGTCTAGTGTCTACACACGGAAAAATCTCCAGAATAAGTGGAAGTGCGCCACAGCATTAAGGCAGCGCTGCCGTCAAGGTCAAACCACAAGTGCCAGGAAATGCCAAAGTGGGGAGCTGTGATTATGAAATTCACAAGGATTAATGGGGGGGGGCTTCAAGACTAGAGCAACTCCCAGTCTGACAGTTTGAGGCTTACAATCTTTCCTGTTGGCTGTTATACCTTGATGGGCACGAGCAAGCAGAGAAAAAGCCACGATGGCTGGAAGACAAAAGCTGAGAGAATGACGGGAGATGACAGGGACACGTCAGCGTGCTTTCATATGATACGGAATGACATGTCTGTCACGCGGCCATCAAATGGGAAATCAGAGCAAACGTCATTAGAGGGGATACATGAAAACACGCCTGAAGAGAGGCGTCAGCAGTGGGATCCTAATGGGAACAGGGCCGGGGCGTGCTATTGCCATCGCAGCTGATCCTGAGGAGCGGCTGATCCTGCACCGTGGCTGATCCTGAGGAGCGGCTGATCTTGCAGCGTGGCTGATCCTGAGGAGCGGCTGATCTTGCAGCGTGGCTGATCCTGAGGAGCGGCTGATCTTGCAGCGTGGCTGATGCTGAGGAGCGGCTGATCTTGCAGCGTGGCTGATCCTGAGGAGCGGCTGATCCTGCAGCGTGGCTGATCCTGAAGAGCGGCTGATCCTGCAGTGTGGCTGATCCTGCGGCATTGACAGCGCCTGTAGCTGTGTTTCTTTGATGACTTGGCAATAATGGGACATCATTTTTACAGAATGACACGTGGGCTTTACTCCTGACCAGAAGGGGAACTCCTCAGCAAATCCATCATGCTTTCTGAAATCGATTTATGCATGATGATGATGATGATTTTCCTTGATTATTTGAGTCGAATTATGGGCTCAGTGGTCAGCCCTGTAGCTTCACACATCTAAGGTTCAACTTCCACCAGCCTGTGTGGCTCAGTGGGTTAGGGGTCTGTGCCTGTGGTCAGAAAGCCACAGGTTCAAATCCCAGCATTGGCAGAGTGATGTTGCTGTTTTGTCCCTGAGCAAGACCCTTAACCCCCAATAGCTCCATTGGCTGGCAACATTCTCAGTAATGTACTTAGATTTGGATAAAAGCTTCTGCTAAATAAATGCAATGTTTCTCCTAGAGTAAAGACATGCAGATTAGGTGAGCTGGCATCTCTGGATCAGCGCTAGTGAGAAAGCTTCTGTGTGAGGATATGTATGCTTCCTGGGCTGGCCTCCAGGTTCACTACACTTGTCAAAAACAGATGGACTGATAGATTACTTTAATTAAATTTGCACAACAAAAATATTCTGTTATGTGATTTTCTCATAGACAGCAAAGGGAAACTGTTGGCAACGTGAAAGCGTATGAAAATATCCACGGAATGAGAGCAGTGGCAGATATATTTACTTTCATCTTGGAGGAGAGCCCTGGGTCACAGAGCAGGATAACAGGGGGGGGTGAGGAAAACGCAAGTTTATGAATCAGAGGCCCACTCTTCACAAAATTCATGCAGGGAGGCATTCCACCCCCCCCCCCCCACCCTCATCTCCCTGGAAAGCCGCAGACCCAAATGTTGATTTTGTGAGTGACTGAGCACAGGCAGGGAGTGATGTTTATGTCGGTGCGTGGTCCTGATTCCTGTTAAGCTCCATGTGCAAGACAGGGGACTGGAACCAGTCAATCTGCGACCAGATTCTCAGTCTGAGAGTATCAGAGAATGCGAGCCACGCTTGTAATGCCACAGAAATCTGCTTTTTTTCCTATGGCCCGAAGTTCGTTCTTGTTTTTCCGTTAAAAAGGCTTCCCTCAAAGCACATATGAAAACTTACTGGTAGTGCGGCGCTGAGGAGACAGCCAAGGCGGGGCGACGGGGCGATGTGGCCAGCTGTAAACCCCCGAAACACAACAGAAGGCCGAGTCCAGATTCCACACCGTGGTCAATAAGGTTAAATGAGGTAAAAAAAATATTGTCTATGAAGTAGACCCCAGCGGGAACAGGCTCTGGCAGACTCATACTCTCATACCTCTTTGTAACTCCCATTTATGAGCTTGCTGATGAACTGAAGCTTGCAAAAGCTCCCTTTTCTGTGGCATTTGAGGCTTTTTTCACGCCACACTTCCATACTGTGACGTCTGCTTGATCCACCGACAGCTGCAGAAACCATTATACTAGGAAAGTCCACTAAACTGCGTGGGTCACATAAAACAGCATTGCTCCGTGTCTTATGGGACCCCTGCGTCACAGCACAACGTGGAAACCCCACATACAACGAAACACGCCTCCTCGCATGTTCCACTCCACCAACCATCCTATCTGTGCTTTGATACAAGGAAGAATAAGCCTTTTCACAAACTAGAAAGAGCCGCTATTAAAGCCCTCAAGCATTGTCTAACGAGAGATATAATTACCCACTAAGAGCCCCAGAGGTTAATTAACACTTATCTGATTAAGCGTTTATAATGTCATGTTTCAGTCACAGAGCTGAAAGTGCTGACGGGCATCTCAACCATCACGTTCAATAGCATGATTAATAACCTTATTTTATGGATAACATTTTAAGCGCCATTTCTGTATATGAAGCTGAATGCAGCCAAAACTTTCATAATGAGTGACTAATAATAGATTATGTGAAATTATTTAATTTTAATTATGTGTTTTCTTATTAAACGTATTCAGTATAATTTGTGTTAAATTTCATATGCACACACTTGTAAATCATCTTGAATTGTCATGCATGTTACTTGTTTTTCAGGGGCACACCCAGCAAAACAAAATACTTAAATGTTTAACATACAGGATCTTTCTGATTCTGAAAATGGATTCATTTTTGTAAACATTTTTTCCTGCTGTTCAAATTCACCTGCTTCCAAGTTGCACACGACCACCCAAAGCACCCAACAAGCAGCAATGTAGACCGTGTAAAGATCGCAGGTTGGCGAACAGGCAGACATAGGAGTGGAGCCGTAAATACAGGCAAAAGGGGTTTATTGGGGGAATCCACAGAGTAGCGACGGACTAACATTAATGATGGATCTGGGGAAAACGATCTCAGATGCGGACGAAATGCACAAGACTAGCCAAAATAACAGAACACAGGTGATCACAATCGGGAATTCACACGAAGTAAATGAGGGGGGCGTGGCGCACATGAGGATCGAACGAGCAGCTCACGACAGACTGGATGCTAACTCGTTTCAGGAAAACTGGCCTTTTAAGCTAATTCCATCAGCCATGGTAAAGTTGCTGTTCCCACCAAACATAAAAGAGTATCGAAGTGGCTTCTGGCTTGACTGTATCTTTACAGGTAATTAACGACGGCCTGAGTCACAGGAAAAACCCCTTCGGGGGAAAAACAAAACTCGGGGGCCATTGTTCTGAGAGTAACTTAAAACACGCCGGGCCGTCCCGCCCCCTGGTAGGTCTGGAAGCTGAAAGCTTGATCGGGGAGGTGGGGGGACTTTGAGAATGCAAAGGTGAACAGCAAACATGCTATATTTATCCAGGAAGGTCCTGGAAAAAAATGAGCTTTCTTATCACCAGTAAAAACACAGAGGTGTGTAGGGGGGGGGCTTTACCCAGAGGCTTTCATTAAAGTTCTTCTGTATGCTATTAACCGATAACTAGGCAATACAGGCCTAACAACACTTCTTGTTTTCACAATGGCAGCTCTTACTCAACTACACTAATCTAGTGGCTCATGCGGGAAGGACAATCTGCCAGGAATCCTGTCATCGGAGATACTATGCAAGACATGTGAACTCCGGGAAAGGGGAAACAAACAAAAATGCACAATCTGTACTAACACACTGAGGGTCATTTCTTTTTGACCTTATTCATTTATGGCTGCTATACAGGTACAAAGCATCAGTATGAATACTGTGTAGAGTAGCAGGCTGCAGCTGGAAGCTAGCTAATGCTTTGCAACCACGAGTGAAGCTACTGGGCACTAAAGGCTAATTTACACCTATACCATCAGAATCTATGCCATCAGTTTGGCGTAGGTATGGCGTAGCCTGATTTGCAATTCCCCAGAAATGTAACTACATGCTGCGGCAACGCACACAAGTAAAAATTCCCGCAAGGGTGTAGGCCATAGTGCAAGCTCTGTGTACCATCCTTTACGCTAACCTGGCTGTGACCGAGTAATGTTGAGATTTCCTACTCGCTAATGTCGCATTGTGCATACCGCCTGGTCTCAGAGCTTTAGGATGTTAAAGACTGAGTCTGTTACGCCCACGGCTTGAAATTTGCTATTTGTCTTTTAATTGCATTACGCTTGAACCAAATTACCGAATGAATCACTCCTCTGTAAAGCACCGTAAATCATATTAAGTACATTTTCATGCCATATTTTTTAGTTGATCTCCATGTGAGAGATAATAAAAATAGATCGCTTTCTTGCCAGAAGTGACAATATATGACTTGCGATTCTTTAACGACGTGGTAACAAATGCATTCATTTGAAACATATTGCTATTGGTTGTACCGATTGACATGATTGAAAATGTCATCATGGAAAAGGCGTCTTATTAGCTGTGTCAGCGGAAATGAACCCTGAATAGGCACACGGGACACTCGATGAGAATAATCACACAGAGTTTCACACTGACTCGCCCCGGAGGCTTAAGCTGATCAGTGCTTGAGGCTTTGGGGCAGTTTCACTAATATTTATACCCATTTACACTGCAGATGGAGCCCCATTCAATGTGCCCCAAAGCTGCAACTGATTTTGGCATCTGTGCACTGGGGTGTCCAGTTATCAGCATGCAGTTTGAGAAGATGCATTGGCATCGGTTTCTCACCGTTATAATTCTCTGGAATTGTAGTATGACCATGAATATACGAGGGCTGGGACCCACAGAAGGTGCTGAGTCCTGCCAACACTTTCTGCATTTCCCTGTCCCTCTGGGACAATCTACTTTGTAACTGAAAACAAATCCCATTTGCACAAGGGGCCGATTCTCAGCTGCTTACATGGCCTTTAAACAGGATTTTAGGAACATCACTTTCCTGCCCCTGCAGCTCCCAGCTCTGTGCATTCTCCACATGTTCGATCCCCCCTCAGGATTCTCCACTTGTCAGGAGCTCTTCTCCACAAACCCTCTGAGAGCAACGCGGATTTAGACATTTCAGCATGTCTAGGCAGCCAAGCGTCAGACCCAAAGGCGAATTCACACAAAGTATTGCCTATATTCATAAAATGAACCCTTTTCCTATTTCCCAATTTGAAATACTGGTGTAAATATCATCTCATCTTACTTTCTTCCTTTCAGCAGAAGTATGAAAATCAAAAACACAAAAAAATAAAGCATGTTTGTAAAGAAACAGATGAACAACAGCTTTCCATTTACACTAAAAAGCTTTATGGCCCATGAAGTCAACTAGCATTTCCCAGCGAGACAAAGACATGCCTCTCTGACTCGGCTGGGCTCCCCGGAGTGTCATCAAGTGTACCAGGAGTAAGCAGGCAGTAACAGGGATAGGCAGCACTGGCTGAAACTGCCCGCTTTGGACGCCCCGGCCGCTGATGATACGTCTGCCTTTAATTAAGAAGCTGAGCTGTTCAATGCAGCAGCCGGCTGCGGTTTCAGGGGACAGCATGTCCCGGGATGTTCATTCTAGTGTTCTGGAGAATTCCCACATTTTTTATCCAAGAAATGTGCAGATTAACCAGTTAGGCACACTGCACATTCACAGATCATCCAGCCATTTATTGTACGTTCCACCGTGCAATACTATTCATTTATGAGCCCTTACTACGGAATTCCCTGCAATACATCCTCTGACACTCTTCACCCTGTTATAGTTAATTATTGTACAGGGTGGGCCATTTATATGGATACACCTTAATAATCCAACACAATGGGCAGCACATTGAACACATTTTACA
>JABFEB020000104.1:29238011-29254888 GCA_019775895.2 Stomatorhinus ivindoensis | reverse complement strand
GAAGGGACGGGTTTCCCCTGGGGTTGTTTTACATTGGGGAACCCCCCCCCCCCCCCACACACACACACACACACACACACAAACACACACACGGCAAAGCGAATGTTGAGCAGCCCACGCTAACCATCTGCTCCTGGGTGCTCCTCTTGGCTTGGCTAAAGGCCTGCTGTAACGTCACCAGCAGGGTCTCCGTCTCCTGGACCTTCTGCATCAGCGTGGAGACCTGGAGGACGATGCCAGGTGTCAGCGAGCCAGCATGGTGAGATCAGCAGAATTATGCAACTGGGAGTGGGCAAGCAGTGGGGCACAACTAGCCTTGGTGGCGGTCTCCTCGCCACTCTGCTTCAGCGAGTCCTGCAGCTCCTGCTTCTCAGCCATCGTCCTCTCCAGCTGGTCATTGGCCTGCCGCAGCATCGCCTGGAGCTTCTTCACCTGGACAGATGCAGACAGGAGCCTTTATTTAGGCACAAGAGGGCCATACGAGCCTGCAAAATGGAGCAGCAAGTAGGACGAGGCCTTATCCACGGCAAACCCAACTAGGGCTGCATGATATCACATTGTGATGTACTTCGATTGTATGGTGCATGCACAATAATCACCATGGCTTCAGATAATGGGCAAAAATTTTTTTCAGATGCCAGATTTTCAGTACTATATGTTTACAGATGACTACAGTTTGGTAAGCAGATTATTAGTACGCTAAAATATTAATGAGTATTTTGACATTCAATCTCAATAAAATCAGGGTATCCTCATATTTATTAAATGTGATTATCGGAGTGCCACACAGTACTATTTTGCTATGTCATGAAAGTCTTAAGCACTGAGGTGGCTCAGCACTCGTAATTGTGGATAAACAAGGTATAAAACGCAATGCTGTGGCAGTACTTTAAGTCCCATACCAACAGACTTTAAGTTACGATACAGCTCCTTAACCTTCCCGGTATAGTGCTATGTAAAAGTCTTAGGGAGATAAACGCAATTATTTTAAATTGGGTTTATGATGGTTTATAACTATGATTTTATGTAGAAATGCATCCACTTTTCCATTTCTACACCTTTCTTTAAGGCACCACAGTATTTGCAGTTACCATCAATACAGCACATAGACTCCTGGGCAAAAAAACTGCTAATGTTATGCAGATTGGCTTTGGCCCATTTTTTGCCCAGGAGTGTGTTCAGTGACTCGACCTCTGGCACACATTGGAAGGCTAATCCAGGCCTCCTGAGTTCATACACGGATCTGGGGAGTGGCAAGAGGTCATATTTGCATTAAAAAAACTACTTTTATGTTTTGATTTTTATTATAAGCAAATATATACTTACAGCATAGACAAATAACATTAAACAATTTCCTTTGGCTGCTTAAGACCTCTGCATAACACTGCATGTGAAAAACCTGTGACTTATTTGTTATACACCACATGGGCTCAGGAGACTATAAACACACCAAAACACTTGTCTTATTAGCTTCTTGTTTTGTTTGGAAGATGACGTGTAGCTCCTGCTCCTATGCTGCTTACATTTGTACCGGGGCATTGAACGGACACTCAGCCATGCTGCACTTCAGTCAACTTCACTACAGCATGTATGCCGAAATATGCAATTTGCCTCACTTTAATGTCGCTTTGGACAAAAGTACCTGCTGAATAAAAAATAAATGTAGAACCATTATTTTCTATTTACACTCTGTTAACTTAAATTAGTCATACAGCTACAACATAAAGGAAAGAGCTCAACCAGACAGGACCCAAGCTGGCGGCCCGGACTGACCTGATCCCGTGTGTCCGCCTCCTGGCCTTGAATGGCCTGCAGCTGCTTCTCGTAATTGGAGCACATGTCACAGCGACGGCCCAGCTTCCTGCCTGCATTCTTCACCTTAAGACGAGAGGAGAGGAGAACGGAGGGAACGCGTTTCCAGTGTGGTCTGTGCAGGAGACGGGGTACCGCTTGCAAGGACGACAGAAACTACTCTGGCTCTATGACCACCCAAGGGCCCCGCCTCCAATTAAGAAATGAGAAAAACCACCTATTTCGCCTCCTCAATTACGAGGTCAGTACAACCACACTTTAGGAATAAGTCCAAATATACAAATAACTTAGCAAACGTGGAGCATGGACACTCTACTGCAACATTACGCTACTTATCAGGACGTAACTGCAAACTCTTTGTGTTAGGTGTGAGCAAGCAGTGAGAGGGTGTAACTACGGAAACATAACTATGGTAAGGGGAGCTCTACTTCACCACTACTTTTCAGCTCATGGGACTAATAATAGAGGCACTCTGTTTTGGTTTAACAGAATGTTTTGCATAGTGGGTGTGATTGTATGTGCTTGGCAAATATGCGTGACGAGTGAGAGTAACTATCTAGAGAAAGAAGTGACTGCAGATCGAGAGTTAGCTGGAATCAAGACCCGCGACTGAAAAGACCACACTCCGTAGCCATGACAACGTCACTGACATCTGTGATCATGCACAAAGCTATGGAACCACACGGAATGACACTCATAAAGAGAAAAATTGCTCTGCTTAATTTAAAGGTCTTTCATACAACAGATGACTTCCTAGAATTAATTATAAAGATGATGGACAGATACAACACAACAACGTGAACAAAATCACCACACTGACACGATACAATTACAGTTGCAAGTCACGTAACTAATGAGGTGGACTACAACATAAACATCATTGGTTTTATTGTAATCTAAATTAGATGGAGCATGAAGACTATCAATGGGGGGGGGAGAACACTGTGAGGATCATCAGTATATGACTACCCATGTGTGAATGATCCCTTATCGGCAAGGTCTGCGTCTTACTCGAGCAGCACCAACAGGAAAACACATGCAAATATTCCCTGACACGTCAGCTGAATACTAATGTACAAAGCAGCACCTCAAGATGACACTTCAGTCTATGAAATTCAACCTCCAAGACACGGTCATGGTCGCATGCGCGGCAGGCGCTGACCTCCTGCTGCAGCAGGTTCCACTCGGACTCGCTGACCAGCCGGTACCCTGTGGGCGTCAGGTATGACGTATCGGGGGCCTGCGAGATGCTGGACAGCAGTGAGGCTGTCTCCTCTTGCTCCGGCGTCATGGCCTTGATTGCCTTCTCCTGGTCCTTGGTGAGCAAGAAGTGACCCGCCGGCAGGTGAATAGAGCCCAGAGACCCGGCGTCCAGGCCCTCGGGCCCCGTGCACTCTGCCCCCACCAGTGGCCCGAAGTCCGACTCATCCAGGTGGCTGGCCGACTTGGCCTTGTGGTTGTAGCCCAGACTTCGGCTTGAAAGGGTACCCCCCGCCGAGCCCAGGCTGTCTGTGGACTGAACTCTGCGCAGGCCATCACGGTAGACGTCTGGACCCTCTGTGGAACTGGCGAAGTCTGCGTCCAGCGAGTGGATGGAGCTGTGGATGCTGTGGTTGGTAAAGGCCTGTGTGGAAGGGGCGGGGCGGGGCGGGGCGGGGCCGGGGAGGGTAGGCAGTTCATGGAGTGGCGCATGGGCAGGTGGGCGGAACATGGGGCATGGATCGCCCCTTTTATCAACATCATGCCCTTTCTTAACAGACACGCAATTGCTCATCATGATGTGGAAGAGAGTAATATTATTCTGCTTAACTGACAATTTCACCCACATATTTGATGCCCCGTGCTGTGCCATAGATTGGTATACTGTCCATGGTGTTGCCTGCCCTGTGCCCTGTCATGGACTGGCATCCCGTCCAGGGTGTCCCCTGCCCTGTGATGTACTGGTGTCCCATCCAGGGTGTCCCCTGCCCTGTGATGTACTGGTGTCCCATCCAGGGTGTCCCCTGCCTTCTGCCCCATGTCACATCCAAGCGCCCCATGAACATGACCGTTGACTAACTGCTCTCTGACTATGCAGTCTGTCTGCCAAGCCGCTGTGACGCTATTTTTGTAAGCCTGGTTACCACAGGCGCTATAACCTCGGCCAGCTGTAAACCAAGAGCTTTTGCAAATGCGTTTAAACACCCACGCACTCAAGAACCTGTAAGAGGCGGGTGGAGAGGGACCTCACCTCATCCGTGGGAAGCCCATGCAGCGAATCCTCCCCGGGGTCCGTGCATTCCTCCTCCTCCTTTAGCTCTTTGGCCTGGCTGAGGCGCCGTTTCTCATCCTCCTCCTGCATTCAAACAGAGAAAAGCTTTTCAAAAGGAGAAAACAAGAAGCCAAGCCCACCAGACTGATCGTGATGGGAGGACCCCGGCCGCTCACTGCGGCGCCGCAGGACGCGCTTTTCTTGCGAATGACCATTTCACCGTTCTGAGGATTCCTGCCACAAGGTTGCGCCTGGTGCGCAGCAGAACATTACAACGCATTTATCCGTTAAACTGCGCCATGGATTAATGGATTATTAAATTATCACTTCAGGGTCACTTTCCCTTTAAAGATTTAATACTAATTAATCTACACATCCCACTATAAACTATGTGGCTCTGCAGGTTAGGACTCAATGGTTCAAATCCCAGGGTTGGCAGAGTAATTTCACCACTGAGCCCCTGAACCTCAAAAAGCTCCAGGGACTGGCTGACCCGGCCATCTCCATTTCTGGATAAAAGCATCTGCTGAACAAACCTACAATAAGCCCCTGCAATAGGTGTGGTAGGAAAGGTAAACATGACCTGAAGAGACCGCAGCCTGCCGGACAGTGATTGTTAATAGCATATCAGAATGTGGCGGAAGACGTGCAGCAGAAACTATCGATGAAACGACAATGCTAGAGAGAGTGGTGACTTGATGCTCAAGGGGGGTAGGCAGATGCAGCCCAAGAAGCGCCAGGAGGGCGTGAGGAAGGACACCACCTGGAACAGCCAAGCCGAGGCATGCGGGCAGGTGGCACTCACCTGGTCCCTCCTCTTCATCTCTTCGACCTGCCGCAGCTGCTCGGAGGACAGCACACTCTCAATCCTCTGCATATCCCTCATAAGCAGCCTCTGAGACTCCAGGAATTGGTCGTTGGCTCGCTGCCACGTGTGCTTCAGCTGGTTGTGCTGCTGCCTCTCCAGCTCCAGCAGGTGGCACACTGTGGGGTTTAAGCCCGAAGTGGTAAGAACAGGATGAGCAGTTCACGGCCCGAGCTGCTCCACAGAAAGCATTAACCCTGGTCACCTTCATGCAGCTCCTTGCGTAGCTTCTCGGCATCTTCCTGGAGCACAGCCTTCTGGGTATTGAGGACCGCCACATACATCTCTAGGTCTGTACGGCAGGACTTCTCTGCCTCAAGCACGTGATTGAGCTCCGACACCTAGAACCCACGGCCACATGACCATCTTGATGGAATCACCAGCAGCCCAACACAGACCTTGGCATACCCGCCTACCTTAGAGGCTTCCAGTTCCTTGACCCGCTCCTCCGCCTCCACCAGCTTGGCTTTCAGATCTGCTATTTCATGCTCCATCGGCATGACCACGGAACGGAGCTTCTCCGCATCTTCCTGGGCCTGGGGAGACCCTTATGATCAGCATCAATTCAATCACCAACAGAGCCCATAGCACCCCTGTTGGCCTTCTCCTCATGAGCGGAGGTCACCTTCTTCATCTCATTCTCCAGGTTCTCCTCCTCTTGGCCCTCAGACAGTCGTCGGCGCAGCTCAGCCATCTCCCTCTCCACGGCCTCGCGGTACTGGTTCCATTGGGCGCGCTCCTGCTCCAGCCTCTGGTGGAACTGGACCTCATACTCCCGCAGTGTATCTGAAACAGAAAGGGGTATGGCCAGCTGAGGACTCACAGTTCATGACCGTCAAATATGGCTTTCAACTTTTCATTTGATGCCTCAGGCAGTATGATGTGTCAAGTGCCATGAGACTGATCTACTAGACTACCTTCCAGCCCAACCCAGACAAACGACACTTCAGGGAGCCCACAACCATTACCTTTCATGATGGCCTGTAGCGAGGCCACCTCCTCCTGCCACTGCCTCTTCACCTGGTCTATGGCCTCCTGCTTGGTGCTCTCTGACACAGTGGCCACTGCCTTTATGTTCTCCATCTCTGCCTGGGCCTCCTTTAGCCGGGCCTTGACCTGGGACAGCTCGGCCTGCGCAGACTCCAGGGAGGCGCCCTGCCGCTTCAGTTCCTCTGGAGGAGATGGGCCACAGGAAACCCAAGGACAAACATCATACTTCAGTCCAGATTGGGGCATCCACCAGGTCCAAATGCGAGACCGGCAAAGTTTTAAAAATATCTAAAGGACATCTAACAGATCAGCAGAAGAGAGAAAGCAAACAGGGATACAGTCCGAGCCTGGAACCTAGGCAGGAAGGACATGGACCTTACCTTCCTTGGATAAGTAGAGCTCCTTGAACTTGGCGCGCTTTTGGTTGAACTCATTCTCCAGCTGCTGTTTGCGCCTGGCGTACTCGGCGCGCTCCTGCTCGAGGGCAGCAGCGCACTGCTGCAGGCCGCCTGCCAGACAGGAGCAGCGGCGTGAGGTCTATGCACACACCCCCTGCCCCGCCCCCATGCCCATCATCACCATGACCAGCCAACAAAAGACAACCTTTGTCCCATTCCCCCAGGCTCGTGTCTGCAGGCAAATCAGCAGAAGAAAAATCTCTTGAATAATGAATGGAAACATGAACGGAGTGATTGTAGGGAGGAGGGCTTCAGTAGTCATCTACGGAAAGGTTAACACAGATAACGAACATATAACAACGATTTATGGTGCTGAATGTTTCTGGATGTCCTTCTAAGTGTCAGCGACGTTCCTCAGGCTTTCAACCTGTTTCCCATAGCTGATTTCCCCACACGCTGTCGCAATGAGCACACACACGCACACACAATATGGGTGTCAGAAATTCTCCTAAGCAGTTTTTATGGGCCTCTGATGAAAACCAAAGTGAAAATGGGGAGAACATACAAAATGTGAATTACAGAGCCTGCAGCAGGACTCCACGCCCCTGGTGGTGCAGGCCTACAGTTTTGCCAGCTGAGTCACTGTAACACCCTTTTTCAGTTATTTTCTTTAGAATTCAAACATCCTTCATAAGGAAACTTTATTAGCCCTTTTGTTACATCCACAATGGGTCTGAAAATCAATTCAACCAAACAACAAGCAGTGCAACCGAACAATCACCAGCACCACCAAGCATACAACCGGCGTACCTCCAAACCAGCAGTGCAACCGTACTATCACCAGCACCATCAAGCAAACATCCAGCAGCAGCACCAATCAATCAGCAGCACTCTTTGTGAATCACAGTTTATACAACCAGAATATAGGGCAGTTCTTTACTGCACAAACAGCTATGTCCACAAGAAACTCTTCTACAGTACCGAAAGTTATAATTATTTTCTCTCTTGCCTGAAATGCACAGATTTCGTGAGGGCTTTACTCCTCACAGCAGAACTGTGGTTTATTCTACAATGGATATTCGGATATAGATGGATATTTTCAATGTCGCAGCCATCAACTCCTATGTACCTCAGAAATTCTAGAGACTTGTGCCTTGCTAGGAAGAAGGGTGGCTTGGTGGGCAGAGCCGTTGTCTGACAAGTGAATCGGGACCGTGCCCCACATCTGTGGGGTTTGCATGTTATCTCTGTCACAGAGATCTCCTACCACAGTCCAAAAACACTGAGTTAGCTCCGGCTCCGTGGCCAGTTTATTAGGCACACCTAGCTAAAAACCAAGTAGGACCAACATTTATTTCCAGAACCACTTCACTGAATTATGTGTTCAGAATAGCCTTCCTGCACCGTAGTAATGAGCAGGTATATTTGTGCCTGTGGCCTTCAGGCTAGTTGTAACGAGTTTGACTGTTCTCCTCTGACCTCTCATTAAGCAGGTATTTTCAGCAGCAAATATGCTATTGATTGGATTTTAGCTTTAGATTTTAGCAGCATCCTCTGTAAAAACTCTGGACACTGAAGTGCCTGAAAACCCCAGGAGGGTGGCTGTTTATCAGCTTGTAGTCACACTAGGCAATCCATACCGTGTCCATGCCTGCTAGACCTCCATATTCTATTTCGTTTGACTAATGTGATTGCTTCATACAGGCAGAATGGCCTCTTCTAGTTTGTAAATTTCTTATGTTCATACTGCGCTTGATCAGTATGCTAAAACGCTTCTAGTGTGTTCGCTAACCATGCCCAAGCATGGAACACAGACGTGATATTCATGATGCAACTGGTACATACATGCACACGTGTACATTATGCATGAGCTGGACCCAGAAGGAATGGATCAGGTACACTGTACAGATCGGACAGTGGCAAACATTTAACAAACATTGCAGCAAAGGGATCACTTTGCTGGTCTACGGCAGAAACTTTTGCTGAAAATTTGGGCTGATGAGAGTATCCAGGAACAAGTGGATGCAGCACACAAAAACTCTGAGGTATTTGGTAGAACATAAGACTATCTTCTCAAACGTGAAAGACATTTAAATGAAAATCATTGCCTTGCATGCTCAATAAACAAATTAGAGTGTCATCATGACCTAATGTTTAGGGACGCGTGCTTGTGATCGAAAGGTTGCTGGTTTGAATCAGTGAGGTACCCTGACACACTGCTCCCCGGGGCACTAAATAATCACTGCCAACCACTATGTCACCGTCACATATGGGTTAAATGCAGAGGGCATATTTCATTGTTGCACACTATTTGCTGCGGTGCGTCAACAATGACAATTAATCACTTTAAAAAAACAGGCGTGGTAGGTTAAGTGGGACTTCTGTGCAGACGAGTGGGGAGCGGGGAGTGAGACAGTTGTGCTCGGGGATGGCACAAAGCAACCAGGCTAAGTGTGAGTATGTCCTGAGATGATGGAACCATCCTGTATGACACCAAAAATCACACCACATTTAAAATCACTTAAATCAAGCATCCTGGTCAATCCAGTAATTCGCAGCACAGTAAGTAAGCCTTCTGAGCCCATCTGTGTGATTCTGTATGTATTCAGGTGCAGCCACGTGACCGGCTGTTTGGAAGATCAGCCTGGTTTTATTAATGAGTTGGACGGCTTAATACACTGGCCACTGAGTGCGACGGCCATCTCTAATTTGTCCGTAGTGTATGTGGGTGTGTGCATGTGTGTGACCTGTGATGGACTGGCATCCCATACAGGGTGTCCCCTGCCCTTGGAGCAGCCAGAGAAAGCCCATGCAAAGATGGAAACCATGAGGACTCCCACACACAGACAAATTGCAGCATTTCAATGTTTACAAGTTAACATAACCAGCTAGCAAAGTGTATGCAACATTAAAGTCACATAACAGACCACTGCATGTATTTAATGAATTCTGAAATTTTTCCATGCTTAAGTGTTTGCGTTAATCACAGCAAAATGTTGGTTTGCAGAGAGTCAAATACAAAGTCATTAATAAACCAAAGGACATATTCAATAATTAACTGACCACAGCAGAGAGCATAGGAATTATTCTGTATATACAGGAAACAGGTAATCCATACCGACCTTTCGGGGACAAAGAGTTATATTATGAAAATAAACATGTCGATGAAACTTAATCTAGCACAAAGATTGTTTTGTTGGGTAAACCAAAAGAAAAACTATAACATGTTTCTCACAGTAAAAATTAACAGTGTTTATGAATTTAAAAAATTAATTTGAAACAATGAGAACACTTTTCAATACAGTCTTTTGACAGACGTGCTGCAGTCTGTATCACTCATCTGCAGATCCTCTGGTAATACTACTAGTACAAAACAACTAGCTGCTGTTTTTTAACCAAATGCAACAGCTTAGCTGTGTGAAACCCATCAGAAAATGAGTTTATCAAACCCAGCTGTATCTCAACTGGAAAGCTCTGCTAGACATTCCACTAAAGTGTGGTATTAAAACTAAGATCCAAAAAAGTCAGTTAATTATTCAGAATCTCTAGTTCAGTTCAGTGCACCTGAGGCAGGTACCTGCATAATGGAAACCGTTTGTCCTCGGAATCTGAGTAAACATTAAGCTGTAGACCAGCGAACGCAGCGGGAATCTGAAAGCTGGAATGCATGTGGAAATACACCAAATAAAAACAGCAGAAAGACATATGAGCCTGCTTACTGTGAGAAGGGCTGCTTCCATTTACACCGAGGTCAGTCAGAAAACTCATTTGAGAACTGTGAGACTATACGGTGACGGTAAACTGGCTGACTGACACTTTCACCAGCCTGTTGCTTTACTGGGGAAGTCCACGGTGACATTTCAGGCTGTAGGAGAGGCAGCACATCCTGGTGGTCCCTGACTTTAACCACATACATCACAGACATTCCAGATGAGCAGAGTGACTCCAATCAGGGGTGACAGCTAGACTTGTTTACATACTAGTATTACTGGAGTAACCACCCATGGTTGAGCAGGTGGATGTGTTGGTTACCATAACCATATGCCAGAGAATACACGGGCATAGAAATGTCTGTGATGACACCGATCAGGGATGACAACAATAGATTTGTTTACTTACTAGTATTACTGGAGTAACCCGCCGCGGTTGACCAGGTGGCTGTATCCCTATCCGAAAAATGGTCGCCCCTGCGTCCGTCTGTCTGTCATACTGCATAATACCGGATCCGAGCAAACAAACCACCAAAACGCATGCTTTAAATGATGCCCGTCCGCCAGTAAAGAAGCAAGATAAACTCGCCGGCTACATGGTGATGACAGGCCGGCGGCGGCTCCCAGGATGCCCGGCTACGGAATCGGGAACCGGCTCGTAACAACACCGAGGCTCCGGCGAACGGAGGTCCGGCAGCCGAGTATAGCAAGCGGCGACAGTGGCGTGACGGCAAAGTCACGCCATTCCAAACCGAACGGCGAGCGCGGAGCGCCCCGATGGGAACGAGCGAGTCCGAGGCTGCGCAGGCCGCCGGGCCTTCACTCCAATGTCTCCCGAAATAAAACGCTGCCCCCCGAAAGCAAACGGTTCATTACCGTCAGGCTGAGGCGACAGGGCGGATCCCGAGGCCTGCTCGGCCATGGCTCGCCGAGGGGGGTGTTTCACAAACTGCCGGCTAGACGCGAGAAGGAGAGGAGGACCGCAGCAGACGAGAGGCGGACATCGGCGTCATTGAGGAAACAGTGCGGACTGCGCATGCGTTGGGAGTGTAGGCGCGCCGCCGTACCAGCCTGCGTGCTGGAACGCGCGGCGAGGCTCTGGCTGGCTGATGATCGTATTAGTTAGTATCATCTTTTTAATAATATTTAAAATATCTTTTTTAGAATAGGGAAGTCCGGGTGGATACAGCCGGAAAGTGGAATAAATCGCACAGTCAGGCATAGCGGAAGCACAATTCCTTCCACTTTTAATCTATCTATTAAAACGTAACAGACAGAGAATCAATTAGAGTGAGGGGTAGTGCTGAGTAGACGCAGGTATAGAGCGTAAGCTATCGAAAGTTTTTATGGTGGGGTTAATGCCAGCGGAAGTTAGGAACTCTACGGTTATTGAGTTAGCAGAGCGTTGGCAACTTTTCCGCACTATGAGTCTCAGCACTAGGCAACCCCACTCTGTTACTTTACGTGGTTCTGTTTGAGGTTTTGTTTGCAGTAATACACTTAAACTTGACCGAATATTTAACAGGGAAGAAATTTAACGAACTGGTTTATTGCAAAGGCAGCATCCTATGACAGAACCACACTTGGATCCACTGAGCTCTTCAGAATAACCTATTCATTCACAAATGTTTGTAAACCCGATTGCATGGCTAGGTGCTTAATTTAGAGGTGTTGTTCATATACTTTTGTCCATATAGTGTATCTGGATTTAATGTTGTAGCTGCATTGTTTGAGTATGCTATGAATGGGAGAATATAATTGATGGTCATGTTGCTCAAAACAAAAGCTATACCGACAGGGAATAAAATTTACAGAAGTCTGCTGCTATATTTGATTCACTATCAAAAATAAACAGAAATATTTCTTAATGTGCAGTTTCTGCAATCTGTTGCCAAATTATATATAAACAAGCTGAAAATATTACTGTATACATCAACTAACCATTTCTAGTCAAAAAGAACACACAAGTCTCCAGTACAAAATATTCAATGTAGCACAGATAAACCAAACTTTAGAAAGAATATTGGTCTGAAGACATGCCGTCTGTATAAATTTTACTGTGTTCGCACTTAAGAAAAAGCAGCACTATCCTTACATACATTGCACTCTGCAGTTATGCTTTTTTACTTCTTCAGCGTAAAGTATAGCAATTCGCGCATTTGACGGTTGCAAGTTGGTGGCGAACAATCAAACGGGTATATTTTTGGAGCTTGCCGAAATATCACAGAAACTCGCAGACGACTCGTAAACCAAAACAATAGTAAAACTTCTGCGAATCACATAAAACCATTCATCCATTCATTCTCTGAACCCGATTTTCTATTACAGTATTGCGGAGGGGTCCGGATTCTATCCCGAAAGCCACGGGCGCAAGGCAGGGTACCCAGGGTGGGGTACCAACCCACATTCAATCATATGGGTGTCAAAGATGAGTTGAGGGTCCATTTTAACACCCAAATTGATGACATATGTGGAAAGGGAGATGTTTTGGCCAGAGAAAGTGATACTGGTGATGGTAGAAGAGAGGAGATGGTGTGGTGTGCCAACTAAGATGGCTTCTGTTTTGGATCTGTTCAGCTTAAGGAAGCTGAGCCTCATCTCCTCTAGGCAGGTAGTCAGTGTGAATGTTGGCAGAAGAGCAGCAGAGGAGGTGGAGGTAGTCCTGAGGTAAAGCTGAACGTCATCGACATAGCAATGAAAAGTTAAACCATGTCTGCTAATGACATTTCCAAGGGGAAGCATGTAGATGGTGAAAAGGATGGGGCCTAGCACCGAGCCCTGTGGGACACCACAGGTGACGCTGTGAGTGTGAGATTTTACACTGCCCGGGGGGACATGCTCAGTTCTGTCAGGTATGATGCGAACCAGTTGTGAACATTTCCTGAGAGTCCAATGGTGTATTGCAGGCAGTGAAGGAGGATGTTATGGTCTATTGTGTCAAAAGCAGCTGTCAGGTCAAGGAGGATGAGTAGAGAAGAGGAACCAGTATCTGCTGTCATCAGAAGGTCATTGGTGACCCTGACCAGGGCTGTTTCAGTGCTATGGCCAAGGCGAAATCCAGACTGAAACTTTTCTAACAGGTTATTTAGTTTGAGGTGATCACGAAGTTGTGCTGCAGCAGTTTTTTCCAGAACTTTAGAAAGAAGATTGGAGATGGGCCTATAGTGAGAGAGAACTTCAGGATCCAGGATGGGTTTTTTCAGTAGAGGTCTGATGACAGCAGTTTTTAATGCAGAAGGAACATGACCAGCCAGGAGGGCGTGGTTTATGATCCTTGTGATGAATGGAGAGACAGCAGAGATGTTAGCCTTCAACAGTGCTGAGGGGAAATGGTCCAGGGAACTGATTGACGGTTTCATTTTTCTGATGATGTCCTCCACCTCTTCCTGTGTGGTAACGGAGAAGGAGGAAAGGGGCTAGACAGTCTCAGACAGTGGGTCGATAGTTGGAGGAGGCAGGATATCCATGGTGCAGAGCTGTGAGCAGATGTTATCAACTTTTTGTCTGAAGTAATTGATGTACATGTTGCACCTCTCCTCAGTGGTCTCAGAGTGGGCAGGTGAAGGTGATTCATAGCTGAAAAGTTTTTGGAGTTCTTGGAACTGTTATTGATGTTGGAATAGAATCTGCACCATCTGGTACTTCACATCCTGGCCCTCACAGAAACTGCATCCACCCAGAGAATGCCGCCACCCCAGACGCCAGCTTCTCCTTCTCCACACGCCTCATCTCACAGGGTGGGGTCGGGAGACAGGTTTGTTGATTTCCAATATTTGGAAATTTACCCCTACAGATAAATCTCGGGCTGCCTGAGAGAAAATGGCTCCAAGCTCCACATCCCGTGTACCAGTCACTTCTCTCTTTACTCCCAGCCTCTGTTTCTGATGCCAAAATCACATACTTTCCAGAGATTTCCACCACCACTGACACTCACAATATATTCTCCACTTTCAGTGTCCCCCTTAACCCTCCCCCTCCCTCTCCACCCACTACCCTGACTGCTAATGACTTTGCCGCTTTCTTCCATGACGAAGGTGGCAGCCATTAACAGCAGTTCTCTACTGCCCCCACTAACATGGATCACTCCATACATGGACCTTCTTTCCTCTCATTCACTTCCCTCTCCAGCGGAGATGTTTCTAACTTACTTGCCCTTTGGCCCATCACTTGTACCCTGGATCCAGTCCTCTCCCATCTCCTCCATATCACCTCTCCTACATTTACTCCGACATTCCTTTGAACTGGCACATTTCATGCCACATGTAAGCAGGCTTGGGTCATACCACTGCTATGAAACCCTCACTTGGTCCTCCACAGACTGAAAACCATGAGCCAGACTCCATCCTCATTCCCTTGAACATCCTGTTCTCAGCCAAATCTCTGACCTTCTCACTAAGAACAACCTCTTGGACCCTTTTCAGTCTGGCGTCAGACCTGAGCGCTCAACTGAGACTCAACTCCTCATAGTTGTGGATACTCTCTGAGCCACAAGACCTGCATGCTAGTCATCTGTCCTAACAGACCTTTCTGCAGGTTTTGACAAAGTTTATCACCAAATCCCCCTGGGAACTGTTTCACAACTTGGCATTATGATGGACTGCCATCCCGTCCAGGGTGTCCCCTGCCCTGTGCCCTGCGATGGACTGGCATCCCATCCAGGGTGTCCCCTGCCCTGTGTCCTGTGATGGACTGGCATCCCATCCAGGGTGTCCCCTGCCTTCTGGCATGTTATTCCTAGGATAGAACCAAGGTCCTGGGGGACTCACAGACTGTCCACATTTTTTCTCCCTCCCAACTGCTGGCAGGGAGCTGGGAGGAAGCAAAAATATGGATTGTCTGGCAGGGAGCTGAGAGGGAGCAAAAACATAGATCGACTGTGGGTCCCTGAACACTGGAAGGGGAAACACTGCTCTATATTTAGTTTATCTTCTTCCTTTCACTCCTCCAATTTTTTAGTTCCGTTTGTAAAATTTAATGACATTTCCTCCTGATATTCATTTATTTTGCTAATTAATTACCTTTCTGGTACCTGCAGTGTAAAACAGTATCTTTTTCAGAAGCAGTTCCACGTGCTGTATGTTTGTGTACACATACACTCAGCACATAAGTTTCTGAACAATCCCAGTTGTGCAGAACTGATCTTCTCCTGAGGTCCCTGTAGGAAAAGTCCCTCTCAGGACAGAAGTCGCAGCGACACTAGAGCGGCAGATACTCGTGACACATGTTCCCACTAGAGAGGGCATTTACATAAACTGCACCAAGCAAACATATTAATAGATGAAGAAAACAGAGAGAGGAACCAGGGACTGAGCCGTGGGCTGGTCTGTGCACGGGGGGTGGGGGGGTTGTGGTTGGCTGGGTTTGTATGCGTAATGTTTCTCAAAAAGGACACGGAGGAAATCAGTCAATGCTAGTCACGGTGACCAGCAGTACTGGAGCCACCTCCAGCTGCAGCCTGTGTCCACACAAGAGAGCGGTGACCAGTGGCGGGCGACGATACTGACACTCCCAGCTCATTGGATGGTTTCTCTCACTGAGACGACTGATTGACTAATGCGTATCTGTGCATTAAAGTAAGATTTGGACATTTACTTACACCTGCCTTAACGTTTTAAAGCAAATATGGGATAATTGTGTTAAATAAGATTTAAATACCACATACAGGGTTTTCGTTTATTTTTTAAGCTCTGCATTTTCTTCGTCCTTTCTGGATAAATGAGTACTGTTTATGATTGAATGTATTTTAATTGTCTTTACTTTATATTTGGGTATTTATACAGTAGTACATAAATAAACCGTGTTGGGAATGTGAGAATTTATCATACAATAGCCCACTGGAAGAGTGCAGCACCCTGTATTGTTGCTGTTGTTGACTTATGGGGGTTTAATTAAAAAACTTTTTAGTCTCAGTTGCACAGCTGGTGAGGATGTCGTGTGTCTTTCCTGATAAGAAACACAAGGACACTTAATAATGAATGTGTATATACAAAGAAACGATTGGCTAACTAGAATACATGAGATGGTATCCAAAATGCAGAAGTAACAGAAAACAGAAGTTAAACCAAAATGTAAATTGATTTCTCTATACTTGCAGACTACTTTCAGGTTCTCTTATGGGTTTTTGGCAACCATTAGCCGTGAGTTGCTAGTAACGTGTGTTACAGTGCGTGTAAATCTCTGTAGCTCCGCTTGTGGATCATTCTGAAGTTCGGATGGCGGCCTTTGAACATTTGCGAGACTTCTACTGGCTGTTCCTGGTGGCAGGAATGTTACTGGTCTCTTTAATAATTGGCTGCATATTCCTCTGCATCAACAAGTACATCTCCAGGAAAGGTAATTATGAAGGATCCTCTGAGTTTCCATAGTAAATACTCACCACCTAATGATTCAAGTTCGTATCTGTCAGAGGTGGTTCTGAATAAATTCTCAAGCTGATCAATGCAGGTTTCTTGCCTGAGTAACTGGTGGCCACACAATGATCCTTTTAATCAGGAGGAAAGTCTATTGTATGTTACAGTGAGTAAAATGTCCATAATGCCCTTATCCCACATACTGAACTGTCTTTCAGTCTAATTACATGTTTTAGTCTAATTGCATAAACTGTATGTTTTTTTTTATTTCTACAGCAAAAGAGTACAAACCAAATTTCGTTCAGAAGTCAACCCCCCAGTTTTATACCCAGTAAGTAAAATTTTACTTTTGGATGTGCATATCACCAAAGAACAATTTATACAGTATTTATAAATGGAGTACAAGGCAGGGGACACCCTGGATGGGATGCCAGTCCATCACAGGGCACAGGGCAGGGGACGCACTGGATGGGATGCCAGTCCATCACAGGGCACAGGGCA
>JABFEB020000104.1:29227004-29237790 GCA_019775895.2 Stomatorhinus ivindoensis | reverse complement strand
TGCCAGTCCATCACAGGGCACAGGGCAGGGGACGCACTGGATGGGATGCCAGTCCATCACAGGGCACAGGGCAGGGGACGCACTGGACGGGATGCCAGTCCATCACAGGACACAGGGCAGGGGATTCCTTGGATGGGATGGCAGTCCATCACAGGGCACGAGGCGGGGGAAATTCATTACAGGCAATCTACAGACACAAGTTAGCTTTGTTTTTAGAGTATGGTGGGACCAAGAGTACCTGGCCAATGAGACAGGACTCAAACCCCCAACCCTGGAGGTGTGAAATGAAATTATGCTTTATTCGCCATTACCACAAATATGAGTACCTTGGAATGCTTCTCTTTGCCTGCTCCATCCTGCTCTCCATGAGACACAGACGTGTATAGAGGTGTGAGCCAGCTTGGGGGGGGGTCACAGTGCAGCCAGCATGCAGTGCCCCTGGAGCTGGGGGTTAGGAGGCCATGTAGGGCTGGGTGATATATATCGATATTATATCACACATGCGCAATAATCACCAGGGCTTCAGATGACAGACGAAGCATTTGGCCGGATGCCAGCTTTTCGTTGCTATACGGGCATTTATTTACGCCCATAATTTGGTAAGAGGATTTGTAGTATGGCTTACATATTATTGAGATGTGTTTTGTGTTAGCAAAAAAGGTTAGCAATCTGTATAAACTTTATGTTTAATTTGATTAGCGGAGTAGCCCACGTAATACTGTTTTGCTAAACCACGGTTTGGTATTACCTCAGTGCAATATGGAAATATGGTGGAGAAGAGCAGCCACGACATGTTTTAAAAGAGGAGATCTTGTAGTTAAACAACACAAACAGACGTCGGCCATGTGGTGGTACTTTTTGCAGTTTAAAGTCTGACACATTTATTAAAGTTCAGGATATGCCGTATTTATACTAATAATGACTTTTGGACGTCATACAAAGCCTCATTAATATTTTAGCCACACTACTAAACTGCTTAACAAATTGTGGGCGTAAATAAATGTCCGTATAGCACCGAAAAGCTGGTGCTTGGCCAAATGTTGCTCCTGTCATCTGAAGTCCTGGTGATTATTGCACATGCGCGATATAATATCAATATGATATCACCCTGCCCTATGGCCATGTGACTGTTCTGCTGAGGGATGACCTTCCAATCACAGGCACAGAGGCTCGGCCCGCTGAGCCGCTCATCGCCCCCCCCCCATCTGGTGCCCCATAATATTTTTAATGACAGCTTCTCACCTAGTCTGTTTCTTCATAGCAGTTTCAGTCGGTCAAAAATCCTTCATAACAAACTCACCTGCTTGCTTAGTGAGAAGTACTTGAGCTGTCTAAGGAACTTCTGCATATCTGAGCTTAGATGATTCTCTTTTCAGGAACAGCAAATGCCACCCATATCATATCGATGAAGACTTACCCCCGCTGCCCCCAAGGAATATTAATCTGCAGCCATGTGAGTACTGGACTGGCTAAGTGTTCACGGCTTTTCTTAATGAGGCTTCCCTTGGAGTCGCTGCCCATATTCCTCTGCTTGAGTGTCTGGCTTTCGTCCACGCCCAGTGTTTATCTCCTCTGGTTCTGGTCCACTCTCATGTCTGCCTATTACAGCTTTTCCAAGCTACGAGGAGATCTCGGTTCTGCCGGATTACATCAAAGTGCTGGAGGAAACACCACCACCTCCACCTTACCAACACCAGGAGCCAGTGCAGCAGGCCAAGGACCCTCCAGCGAGTGATGGAGCCTCCATGGACTCATACGACGATGTGGTGGCACCGGGCTACGTCAGCGAGGACTACGACGATGTGGAATGACCCCTGGACCCTGAAGGCTTTCTCTAGACAAGCCCTCAGTGATAAATGATCGTGGTTCGGGCCTCATCACGCTGCAACAATTTTTCAAGTTTCAACAAGGCCCTGCCTGGTGTTTATATGGAGATCTTTCTGGAAATGGACGCATGGTTCATTTCAACAGAGGAAGTAAACTGAATGAATATATGTATCAACTCTCCACACTCTTAACAGAAGATACTACTACTGCTACAGACTTAATGTCTTCTGTATGATGCCACATGCAAATTGCAGAATATGGACTTTATAGCAAATGTTTTTAATATGTAAGATAAATTGTAAGTTTTGAATATATGCTTAAAATATATACAAGTTCGAAAAAGTCTGATCTAACCAAACATCTTCCCATGGCTACAACCTGCCCTACAGGTTCGTTTTGGAAAATGTTCTGGTTTTTTTGGGGGGGGGGGCGTGGGTGATTCACACCCCCCTCGTCTCACCTTCTCGTCCACTAAAATCTATAGCTCCATTGTAATGTATCATTATGGTAATGATAACTCCTACATGTATATATTCATACAACATAAACAAGTACAGGATTAAATAAAAGCTACCTTCTCTGGTATTGTGTTACCTAGCAAAAAGTCCCAAATCCCCCTGCTGGACACTTCACACCATTACAAGCCAATGACAAACCCGTACAATAAGTCATACAGTTGGCAGAATGGGCCAGTGATTTTAATTTACACTCCAGATCAAAACATAAGCGTCGTTCTCAAAGTGTCTATGTACAACAGGTGAAGTCCATGATGACCATGTGGCATGATTTCCAGTGTTGAAAACGTTTGCACTGCCTGTGTTTGCATTAACCCACCTCTGTACATTTTTTCAGGCACTTCTCTGTGCTAAAAAAAAAACACCTGCCTGTCTTGCTGAATAAGCCACACTTTTCCCCCTCTTACTCACATGATATACAGAAAGGGAGTGAGGGAAAACAAAAGCTTCTGGTCTGAAAACGATAGAATAATTTAATATTTTCCCCACTATGTGCTCTAAGCTGTCAGGTGTACCAAACGCACTGGTGTTTCATACATCTAATAATTAAGCACAGAGAGTGTGTACGTCTGTTTACACCACACACACATCAACGTTAGACGACAGAGCACAGACATTACCTCAATGATTTCTCTGCGTTTCACAAGAGAGCACTATCGTGTTAAAAACTCATCTGTACTCTTAAGAATATGGCAGAGCAAAATCTGAGCCCAAGAAAATTCTTTGAGTAGAGGGGTCACATGACTATTGCAGAAAGTTAAAAGCACAATCCTCATGATTATACAGTTTACATATATTTATTTGTAAAAATAAAAGCAAACTTGAAAAAAGGCTCCGAGGACTTGAACGTCATTCCTTTCTGCTCATCCTCAGATCGCTATTTCATAAACGTTATCCACGTCGTACAAAATGGCCAGAGGAGCGGAAGGTAGCGGTAGGACAGCTTGCCCCAGGGTGCATTCTGGTTGGCCCGGTGTTGGCAAGCGCCTGCCTGGCCCGGCCTCGGGAGACGAGCGGAAGTGGCTTTCGCGATGGTTCACAGAAACATTTCACACTCTTATCTCGAGCAAGACGGACGAGTGAGAAAAGAAACAAGTCTGGTAGCTCTCAGAATTATTGTCCGAAATAAATCCGATCCCCTGATGGGGGACGGGGTCTAGCCCCCTAAACGTTGACCCTCCCCCCAGGCGAAGCCCCCAGGGCGCTCCTCTGGCAGTGGGTTATAGTTGGCATCTTCCTCTGGATTGTCAAACAGCATCTTACTGTGGGTGACAGGGAGAGACAGAAAGAAAATTGCTTTTTATGTGAAATTCTTTGCACGAATGTCTATTTGAGACAGTATGAACATGGTTGCCTTTAGTCATCATGGAGAACAAGAACGCACACAGACGCTATAAGGAAACTAAAATACAGACTCGGCAAGCAGGCTGCCCCCTGGGGGTGAGGGACGAGGGGGTCATATCTCGCTGAAATGCGAGAAGGAGGAGTGAAATACATTTCCCCAAATATCATCATAGTTTCAAACTGCACTGAACAATGAGAATGGATCCTCCTTAGACATCCATGTAATGGACACATTAATAGGCAATGACCTCCGTCAAAAGCCAGAGCCCAGGGAGGGAAATGCACGTCCTACCTTGTATTAGGGTTAGTGTTTTGCAAAAGTTAAAGGGCTTTGGCACAGGCAAGCTGACTGGGCAATGACACTAAATAAGGGTGGGGGTGGGGTGGTGAGAGAGAGAGAGAAAAGAAAGAAAGAAAGAAAGAAAGAAAGAAAGGAAGGAAGGAAGGAATATCCATCACAGCAGGGAGAAATGGGCTTGGTCATTATGTCAGATTAGAAAACATCTGCCCCACTGGCTCTGATATCAATCAAAACTACATACATCAGAGATTTACAGGACAGCCCTCATCACACTGACACTCCTGATGCTCTGATCAAAGTGTCTTTCGCTCGCTTTTCGGGCAGCGCTAACACTCACAGGATAGTCGGTGTCCTTAGCCACCTCCCACCACCAGGCTGGTTAGGAAACACGTCTTCCAAGAAGTAGTAGACATGTCCCACGGCGATACCTTAAGGAGAGGAGACGGCGGGATCTGCAATGTCAGCGCCACAAAATCGAAATGCTGGACTTAAGACACATGCACCTGGGGGGGCCACCTACCCAGCAGATCCACAATGATGGAGTTTCCCAGCAGCAGAGAGAAACCCATGAGCACCCAGGGCAAGAAGGGGGCCTGGAAGTTGAGGAGTCCAAAGAAGTTCATGCGCACGTTGGGGTTACGGCGGCTCCACACGTAGACGAGCATGATGGTAAAAGCCTGGCCCAGGAACACCAGGCTTACGAAGGTGCCGAAGATCTGGGCGGCTGCCGTGAAGGTCAACAAGCTCCGTCGTGACGACAGGTGACAAGGAAGAGAAGCTGAGCACGCAGTGCCCAAAGGATACAGTCATCAGGAGGCCACCAAACAGGAACATGAAGACAAAGTCAGCGGTGCGACCCCGGAAGGACCCCTCTTCCAGCATCCGGCAGTATCGGTACCTATGGCCAGTCGTCAAGGAGACACACCTGCCCTCTTTTTGTGGAAGTACTGCAGTCAGTATTGTAACCATCCTATGTTTGACAGATCGTTCTCTTCTGGCTAGATGTCACACATGTTAGGGGGGGGGGGTTGGCGGGCTTCGTCTTCCTCTCAGTAAAAGTTAATGCAATATTTATTCCTGGTTTCATACAAAGCCAGAATTTCTCTCAGTATTATACTCACTAAACAACATGGCCTAGTAATGTTCATAAATATTTAAGTTTGAGGCTCTGGTTTGGAGACAGTACCCACATAGTGTTTCCTGTGGTCAGACTGGGGAAGGCCTACTGTCAGAAATCAGTGCATGTGCCATCCACAGCCTACTATGCTATTCTACAGCATTACATAACTGCAGCCCTTTCACACTAACATGTGGCACCTGGATTAACTGCAGATTTAAATCTCAGAAACACTGAAGATTGTGGTATATCCTCTGGGCAGCAAAGTTTCAGTGCAAGTTAAAAAGCAGATGGGGTTTATCAGCAGAAACAACCCTGCCAGTTACATATGTTACACTGTTGTCACACAATGCACACATTTCTCACAGCTATGCTACAGACCCCATGACAAAAGATGGCTCAAAAATACATAACACGCATGCACAAAAGGATTACAAATATGTAATCAGATAGGTAATCAATGCTGTTTAAAACTGGATATCACTTGTTAAAGGATACAAAAAAATCATGTTGAAGAGGAAATTGAAACCAACTGGCCCAAAGAACAAAAAATTGGTAATCAGCCGCCATACCTGTTAAACGAAAAAAGGGCATTAACTACATAGTCATTTCATAAGGCTAAAATGTTTTAAACTGCGTGTGTTTTTATTATTGTAACTTACCTGATAATTCTTCAATATCAAATCAGGATTGAAGTACAGCTGGAAAGGTGTGATCAACTCTAATTGCTGAGGAAAAAGTAAATAGAAAAAAACATGATCAGAAAAGCAAACAAAAAAACATGGAACTTGTGCTGGAGATGGAATAAGTCATACAAGCATGTGTAGTTGCACAGACCTCTCAGTTGGCAACACTTCACTTGACAGGGCACAAATAGTGCAGTATTATAGTATTACTATGCATTAAGTAACCACAAAAGTATTAGTTACATACTGATTTCATGTTAATTCATCATTAATGAATCATGACGGTTGTCTGGTAGTTCTGTTAATCTCTGTGAACTACTGAAGGAACACGTCATGAATAACAAGTTAAATACTGATCTCATATTTGCTCAATGATTCATGATGTATATTTTATCTGAAGTAGTTACTGTGTTCGTTTCTATCTATTAATTTTGTAAACCTTTGTGAACTACTGAAAAACTACTAAGCAATTACTGTAGGAACAAGTAAACATGTTCGTTCATCATTAATGATTCGTGATCAAGCAGCAACTATATTTCTTCATGATTTGTACTTCAGTAGTAACCCAGTTATAACTAAGTATTTCTGCCTCAAGTAAAGTGTTACCTTCAAATGTTATATGTATAGGTATGTATATGCAAAGAAACTGTCATTCTTCTTATATACCACTGTAAGAATGTACATTCACTCTTTATAACACGTGTTTATATTGTAGAGCTGTCTTTAACCCTATTGCACTATTCGCACTTTCAGATTAAATGCCAAACTACATTTCACTGTCCGAGGACTTTTACAATTACAATAAAGTGGAATTTAGTCTAATAGAATCGCTATATCCATTTTGGCTGCTTGATCAGAGATAATACCCGCTAGCTACACAGGACAGGCATCAGGAACAGAATTCTGTGATCTAAGTGTATGACAGGCCAACGACCTGGCTTAAACAAAAGACAGTCAAAAGGCGGCTTTGGGCATCTTACCACGGCGGCTGTGGTGAGGACGCACGCTGTAGTATATGCCCTCGTCACAATAGGAATCTGTAAATACTCCTGCTGGAATGTCTGGTAAGCCATTTTAGACAGCTTGGGCGCTTCCGGCACTCACCGGCCACGTCATCACAGGGCGGAGGAAACGTCCGGACGAATGAAGCGAAGGCACGTTTGACACGTCAGCACGTATGGCTTTACACGCGTCAGACGCCCGTATGTACGAAGCGCCAGTAGAAGTACGAGCACGTTGGAATTAATGCAAAACAAACAAATGAGATGAAATTATTGCCAGATTAGGCTTGTATTATTAACGTTCTAATTATTCTGTCATAATACCATATAAATTGCTGTTGTGCCAGTTTCAAGCTATTGTTTTCTGTCTTTGAAACACATTTGGAAAGTTACTTAAATCACTGAAAATTAGTGAAAATGGCAGAGCGTTGTGGTGATTTCCAACATATCGCTTCGAGCATTAACTTTTTGATCGTTGCAATGTTCCTTTAAGATTATCAAGACTTAGATTTCAGTTTTTCTACTCTTATAAATTGAAATGTTGCATTGTTACTGAGGCCTATCTTTATATGACCGATTATCTAGCTTTGTTGTATTAGTTTTGGATGTGCCACGTACCTCCATTTATAAGGTAAATTTACTACGCGTTTTCAATCTATTTGGAAGAATAAACACCATTATCTTAAAGATATCTGACGTCCACAGGTAGAAGGCGGGTTAAATGTGTTAGATGTTAGACCTCTAATGGTATATTCAAAATAAAACGGATACAGTTATTTTTTTAAATCAAGTATACTATATATATATATATATATATATATAATTCCTAATTAAATATTCCTAAAAGTATGGAGTATAGAGTTCTTGCTTAATTGTAATTTTGATATTGGGAATACTTGAAACTTGATAGGTTTTATAAACATACTTCTTACACATGCTTGGTCAATTAATGTATGAATATTTTTTCTCCTCGTAGATGGGAGTGTATTTTGAAAATTAAGCCTAGATCATGATTGTATAATAAGTTCTCACTCAAACTCTTACATTGCTAGTTAGATTAAGATCAGGCTTATTTTAAATTCTGCACGGAAATTATAATTCAAAGGAAAAGGGAAAGTACCGTGAAAGTGCCTGGTGCGAAGCGGCCAAAGCTTCTGAGCAGATTAAACAGTTCCAGAAGTTTCGGTACATTAGCATGTTTCAGAGGTTAAGGGAGGGAATAATATTTCTTCAAATACATGTATAATTAAGTTGACAGAGTATTCTTTATTGTTAATTTTGGCCAACTTATACAATTAAGTTGTTTAATAAGATGGAAAGATGTAACAAACGTAAAATTATAAGTTGAGAAACATCTTTAAGTTTTACTTACAATCCCTTCAAACATTTTTTTTTAAATGTGGGGTGCTTCGTAATGCTTAGTTTCGTCATCTAGCGCCTAAGATCAGCGATTAGAAAAATAGACATAAACTCTCCTTTTTTGGACAATGTAATAATGACATGGATGATGATATAATAGGAGGTCAACGTTGCAAAAAATTAGCGTAAACACAGGTCTTTGTTGCAACACCTGTATGCAATTTGAGTACATAACAGGATCGTGCACCATTCAGAAGTGAATTGAGAATGACCTTGAAATTCAGTTCATAAAGTTGGTTGAAAACATGGTGTCAAATTTCAGTTTGAATTTAAATTGAAATTAAATTGATTTTTCATAAATTCGTATATATAGTGTAGGTGCAAATTGTGTGTTACATATAGAACAAATAATTTAACTCATTTTATGATCCGTGGTGGAAGAGCACTTCAAATAACTAACCCTATCAAAACGCTATCCATAGAAAAGGACTGTACATGTGCCAACATAAATCAAATGCAAATTGTTGTCACGGCTTCCACGGTGCATGGACCAAGTAAGCAGAGGCGAGACTCAAGGATTCGGGAAATATGGGGTTTAATTCAAAGCAAAAAAACAAGTGGGAACAAGGAGCGTGCAGAACCAACGAAATGACGTTAATGTCTGGACTGGGGAAACATACTCAAACGCGAACTTAAATTCACAACAACGAGAAACAGCTGGTAACACGGGGCTTCCACATGAGGTAGCGAGGGGGGCGTGGCACACAGGAGGATCAGCACGAGCAGGTCATGACAGAACTCCCCACTCTGGGAGTGCCTAAAGGGACCAGAGGGACAAAATCAGGGACAGCACAGGACAGGACCTGGAGAAACAAAAGCAAAAAACATTAATGAGGCACTGGGAACAGGACTGACATGCAGAATAGACACAAGGCCAGCAACCAGGATACCAACTAACACACCACGGGGAACGTAGACAGACACAGGGGCACCAGAGATGGAAACAATGGAGAACCGACAGCAGGGGACACACCAATGAAAGGAGGAGCAAAGGAACCAGAAGGGAACAAAGGTGGAATAGAGGGATAGAGAGGAAACACAGGGGGCACAAAACCAGGGGGCAAGGAGGCAATAGGTGGTTGGAACCAAGGAGCCTGAGGGAACCTCGATGGGCAGAAGGTGGGAGCTGCAGGGGCCACAGGTGACCACGAGGCCGAAGCCGGACGGACCCTTGGTGACCATGAGGCAGGAGCTGGAGGGGACACTGAAGGGGGCAAGGCAGAGGGACTGCCAGAGGAGGTGAGGAGGAAAGCGAAGAGGACAACGGAGCAGGCAAGGAGAGAGCAAAAGCCAAGGCAGGTGAAGGCACAGCCACAGCTGGCACAGGCAACCAATGAGGTGGAGCTGGGGGAACTGCAGGCTATAGGCAACTGATGTGTCACCACAGACCGTTAAGCCAGAGCCAGTGGGACCACAGGTGTCTGCAGAGCAGAATCTGGGGGAACCGCAGGTGACCACCGAGCTGAAGCAAGGGGGACCACAGGCAAGCCAGGGGGTAGGGCGGGTGGGAACCGATCCCAGCGCAGGTGTCCTCTCCCTCTGCAGGACACTGAGACAAGGGGACCTGGCTGGGATCTGCCATGCTGGGGTGGCGGTCGGGGTGACCTGCTGGATGGGCTCCTCAGGGCAGTCATCAGGGAAATCCCCAAGAGGTCCCACTCGAGCTCCTCCATGTCCACCAAAGGGGAAGGAGCGGTGCTCCAACAGTCTGGGGCCTCCCCGCCATGCGTGTGTCTTACCACCCATATTGTAACTTCCTGTGTTTCTGTGTCACTGATGCCTTTGGGGTTATTGTTGCTTGTTGTGCAGTTCCTTTAAGGAGTAAGATAAAGAGCAACTTTGTGTCAGTCGGCCTCCTCATTTTCATTCGCTGTTGCTGCAATTCCTTGGTCCCCTCAGCGCTTCAATACTAAATAATTTATTGTAGCTTCGCCATTCCATCTCGGTGGCTAGTTTTTGGCAGTTTATTTGTCATTACATAATTTATTACATATTTGTCATTGAAAGAAAATGACTTTCCCCGTCATGTTTTCTGTGCATGCAGCCTTAGCCTCAGGTAACTAGCCAGAAGCAGACGGATTACCGCAAGGCAAAGCAGGCTTATCAAAGTAAAGTTAAAAAAATATATAGCATATTTTTTTTCCGTATGTTGTCATATATAAAAAGACACTGAATGATTCTATTACATGATTCCATTGAATTTGGATTGAAGTGATTCTTACTGTCATTCCAATTAATCATTTTACAGGGTATGGCCAATTCAATTCAAATTCCAATTCATGAGTGGAATGGGGCTCAATTCATAAATTTTGAACAACTCTGGTACATAATGAGCTAACAAATCTAACTTGCTATGTGTTCAGTTGCCTCCTATGAATTGGGAAGGTGAGTCGTCCCTCACGACATGCACTGGCAGAGAACTGTGCAGCACATGGCTTCCTTGTTCTGGTGCAGGATAAATTGAAAAGAACACACTGGTGTTGTTTACATGTCGATCTTATATTATAATGTTCTTTATTATTTGATATCTGTAAATACTTTAAATTGCACCTGTATGAAATGTTCTGCAAAAATAA
>JABFEB020000104.1:29192694-29209128 GCA_019775895.2 Stomatorhinus ivindoensis | reverse complement strand
TCTTCAACTTCCTCACAGGTAGACCAAAGGTGATGAGAGTAGTTGGCTGTGTCTCCGACACATCACACTCAACACAACGACTCCTCAAGAATGCATGCTCAGCCCCCCGTTTATTCAAACGGACTTAAGATTTACATTAAGTCACTTTTAATATGGCAACCTGTATAATTAAAAATTGTTGTCAAACATATTGCCATTGTAAATTAATGCGCAAATCCATCTCTTCTAAGTTGTCTGTAGGTCTTCTTTCACCTGGGGGAGACAGGTGGGTTTTATGCGGTCGTTAAATTCAGTGGAATGAGCGTAAAGCACCTAACGGACATTCGTTTAAGGGAACGGCATCTAAGGGAAGTAGATATTGGGGAAGGGGCTGAGGTCCCAGCTGCGGACGCTATTGGCCGACACAGGCAGACGAGGTATTTACAAGTGTTCCTCTTGAAACAATGGCTACCTTTGTGAGCTAGGAAGGTGCACAGTGGGAGAGAGCAGGGGAACTGGGCCCTGTGCCAGTTTGCAAGAGCCCAGCTTCCACGAGAGCCAGCGGTGAGCGTTCGGCAAACGGCGTGAACAGCAAGCCGGCGTAGTCACAGCCCAGTGCACCGCATATGAAGATCGAAACAAGATGAGAGCGCGGCGTCGTGCGTTTGGTGCCTCAGCATGAACCTTCAGCCGATGGAGCTGCGTAAACTTTGAATCAGCCCACATAGTTGTAAGTGGGTCTTGTTAACTACAATGTTTGTTGAAAGAACAGAAATAACGACGCGAACTATGTGGATGCCATTAAGGTAAATGATTTGCTTGACTTGTGTTGGTTTTTGAGTTGATGTGAAGCACTGATTGGCTTTTTCACATGGCACTGCATGTCAGTGTGCTGCCTGGCAGGCCTGATTCAGTTACCGTGTACAGCTAGCAGGCCTGCTCAGTCCCCCCCACCCCCCACGCCCCACAGAGGGGCAGCCAACTACAGGGAAATCCCTTGAAGTATCAGCCAGCCCTGCTCCCCAGCGTCTTGAGCTGCTGCCTTTCTCACCCACCGTCAGATAAAAGACTCCCATAGCTATTACAGCATCTGAGGTCTTGGGTTGTGACTTCCTGCCATTGAAGTTGTGTTGATTCAACATTCAGAGGGTAATTATTTGTGTTTTTAGGTTCGCCAAAAGTACGATAACAACATCCAAGCTATTAGAAAAAAGTGGCACAGAGGACAGTAAACAGGAGTGTTTTGGGCTGTAGATATGAAGTTATCTTCCAGTCAGATCTCCATGATCAGTCTGGCTTTCCCAGTTGTGGCGAAATGATGCTTTGCATTCCTGTGGTCTCCAAGGGAAACATGCTCTTCTTGTAATACTGGCATATTTTTTTTTACAGGGCTCTGAAAATGAATGTTTAACTTATGTTCTGAATGTTCTCCTGCCTGCTGCCATAATTTTTTAACCAGCTGAGATAAGGTTCTCAAAAAAAGCAAACACGACTCAAAAGCGTGCAGTAGTTACGGATCACATTAAATATTTCCTTAGCCGGCGGTGCAGCGTGCGAGCATGTCAGTGTGTGGCCCAGGCATTCCTGCACCTTCGATCCCAGTCAGCGTAACACACCCACACAACGGCAATGTGACACCTTGTGCAACCTTTGTGTAATCCCGCTCGTCTGGCTCTACAACATTCCTGCTTCAATTATGCCACTGCAACCAATAGTCTTTCAGTGAGGAATATTTATAGATAAACCAAATAGGAAACCAACTTCAGCAGTTTCTGGTTATGTACAGGATGTGCAGGATTATACAGTATATGAAAATATCAAGATGCTCTCAGAGATTAAACAGTGCAATTTACACTCTGCGCAATATTGCACAGTGTACCTCACTAGTGTAACTGACTGCATGAAAATAACAAATTGAATCTCAGATTAGATTGATGATGTCACAATTAAGTGAAAATGAGGAAGTGAAACTAATACTGCAGGAACAGGAGAGGAAATGAAAGGTCATTCTGTAACATATAACCAAATTACTGAAAGCGCGATAAATGATTCTAGTAGAGTTTGGGTTAACAAGTAACTTGAATGTTTCCCCTTGTTTGCTCTAACAGCGATTTCTCTTTCAGCAGCTCAGATGTTGTGAAGTGTGAGCTGTGTTCAGTCTTCCGTCAGCGGGGCTGTGGGTTTGTCTGGCTGCCTTTTTGAGGGTCTGCAGTGAGAGGAGGTCAGCATTTGGAAATGTGCAGAGTGCAGCTCCTCCCTAAAAGCTCAGCTGGTCCCCGGTGCTTTATGCTAACACACATGGCCGCATTGACAACAGCACGCTCCTCTCTGATGGTCTTCCATTAAAGCTGCCCTGAAGGCATTAGCTTCGCCTGGTTGAAAGAGGTCCTGCACCTGTGAAGCTGGACCCTCACGCATCCTATGCGCCCCCCCCCCGCTGGTTTGCACGTGCTTCTCACGGAAAACCCCCACATGTCCCAAGACACATCTGTTCCAGGAGACCCTCTACTATCCTACTCCACTCCATGCTCGCTGAATGTCCTTAATGTTGCACTTTCTGCTGATTTGAATAGTAGTTTAATTAATTTCTTGCTCTGTTTGGAAGTTGTTGTGTAGCTCTTACTCCTATGCTGCCCTCGTACCTGGGCATTCACTGGCAGCTCAGCCTGGCCACAATTGTGCCTAATCGACACCTCGACAGTCATTTGTTTGTAATGTGCTGTTTGCCTTGTATGTCACTTTGGGCAAAAGTCTCTGCTAAATAAAATAAATGTAAATGTTCCGGCATGATCTTTCTGCAAAGCATCACTGACATGATTTTATTTATGATAACGTTGGCATCTCTGACTCTCACTGAAATCCTGCATGCTTTAGCTCCGTCTGACTGTCCGTTCAGCTCTTAATTTCAAAGGTAAACTTATCATCAGCTCACATACTTTCATCATTACTACCCCTTGTAGGATTTATGTTCTCGTGACAGAACTGGACTATTCCTTTGGCCCAGGTGAGACACACCCCTTTCTTTCACTAGTTTCTGCTCAACCTGTTTATCATAAAACCCTCCCTATGTACTCGGTATAAATTGCTGCAGTGACCGTGTTGCGTCAGTCTCCACTTGACCTGCCAGCGGCTTGAGCAGGATAGCAGATAGGCGAACGTGCGGCGATGGCATCGGATCAGGAAATCTGTTATCTCTGTAAGGAGGACCTCCGAGACCCCGTGTCTATTTCCTGTGGACATGTTTTCTGCTCTGTCTGCCTGAGCACCTACTGGGACCATGCCGACCACACGGGTTCATACATCTGCCCCCAGTGCAAGGTGTCCTACAGCAAGAGGCCCACCCCCCGTCGGATGTCCCGGTATTCCGGTGGACCCCGGGAGTCGTATCCGCCGCCGCCGCCCCCAGAGCCGGACTACAACTACGCCGGTCCGCAGGACGTGGGCTGCGACATCTGCATTGGGAAGAAGCACAAGGCGGTGAAGTCCTGCCTGATGTGCCTGGCCCACTACTGCGAGAAGCACCTGAAGCCGCACTTCGAGTCGGCCACCTTCAAGCGGCATAAGCTGGTGGACGAGACTGGGCACCTGGACCGGCAGATCTGCCCGCAGCACCAGAAGGGGCTGGAGCTCTACTGCCGCACAGACCAGATGTGCATCTGCGTCCTCTGCACCGTCAAGGAGCACAAAGGCCACGACATGGTGTCTGCCGAACAGGAGAGGCAGGAGAAGCAGGTACGGTGGCTGGGGGTGTGCGGAGAAGCTGGGTGCAGGCCGGTTCGGCTACTAGGAGTCCTCAGGACACGGTCCTGTGTGACCACGTGATGGAGAAGCACAGTAAGCGCCCAAGAGACAACAATGCGATGTTTACAATGTTAATGTCCTCCTTTTTCAGTCTTCATTAATCACGTATATTGCAACTGGTGTGTCTTCCAAAGGGTTTATTACATATAATTGCACAGGTTTTGTTTATCATCAATTTGCTCAAAGTGAGTGCTTTTGAAAAGAAACCAGCTTATTGTCCGAAAATCAGAGCAGTGTTTTATGGGGTCCTAGTAGTTGTTGTGTTATAAACTGCACTGGGTGTGTCAGTTATTCTTCTGTGTGATTTTTGGTTGCATAGCAACATGCTACACTATGCATTATTTTGACAATTGACACCTGAACGATATTAGAGCGTGGCTTTGTTGTAAAAACACTGTGCTCTCCCTGGCAAAAACTTTTCTAAAAAATGTTTTGGTACATCAAAGTGAATAGTTAGTCACTTCTGTTAGCATGCAGCTAAGAAAATCATGGGCAGATTTGCAAAGGAGGTGCGGTCACGAAGTAGCTGATATCGCTTAGACTTTGCCTCTTTCGTGCTGTGAATTAATTGTTGCTTCATGAGATTTCGGCAACTCGCTTTCAAAAACCCCCTTTTTCTTTCCTCAGAACCTGCTAGGAGCCACCCAGGCTGAAGTTCAGCAGAAGATCCACGAGAGAGTCAAGCAAATGGAAGAGCTCCGACAGGCTCTGCAAGCTCTGAAGGCATGTCTGACTCTATTCATGTGCTTAGATAACTTCTGCTAATTGGTAATCAAAACAGTTTAATTGACTTGATCTCCCATTAAAGAGTGGGCATGGTGATTTGTTTATGAGACTACTGACTGCATCAGACCATGGTTAGTGAAGGTCTTCTTGCAGGCTTTCAATCCCATGTTCCTTCTCTCCTTCATAGAGTTCTGCCCAGAGGGCCCTGCAAGAGAGTGAGAAGCTATTTGGTGACATGCTCCGCTCCATCGAGAGGATGCAAGCAGAGATGTCCAAGCTGATCTCCTCCAACAAGAAGGCGGCCACCACCAGTGCAGAGGGCCACATGGAGCGCCTGACGCAGGAGATCGCCGACCTGAAGAAGCGGGATGCTGAGCTTACACAGCTCTCCCGCACCGAAGACCACATCCACTTCATCCAGGTGACCTCCTAACAGCAGCTCGAGTGCATAAGGTTATCCTCCACCAGGGAGAGCTGTGTGACTCAGTGGTTTGTTTGAAAAGTCACCGATTCGAATCCTGTGCTTGGTAGAGCAGCCACATCTCCATTTGTCCCTTCAGCGAAAATACATCGGGATGCTGGATGGACAGCTGAACCTATGTTATGACCACAAACTTCACTCTCACCTCTATACGTGTGTTTGTATGCTTCAAAGGAGAGCATGATGGGACATATGGAAACTAACACTTGTTAAAAAGGCAAATAAAGTGTCATTTCTTAGGATACTCTGCCTAATGTCCCACCAGTCTTTGTAAAACTAGCAAAGTTCTTCCAGGGGTGACTTTCAAAGGTCAAAGCTTCCTGCCAGATGAGCTTCCTAAAAGGATTTGCCAAGTCCGTTGGGTCTGGGGAGAGGCGTTCATTTCCTGTATTTGGCTCTTACTCTCTTTTAAATGCTCTGACACCACCAGTGTCTCAAATTGCTATCAAGTAAACAGGATGTTAATGGGCAGAGAGTGTAGCTGCTGCTACACTTGGTTTACTGACCAATCACAGGCATTCTGTCACATTAACAATGAAAGAAGACACGCTAATGGCTGAAAAAAACCTAATGGCTTTTATTTATTATACTCTTTGGCTGACGCCGGGCTATTTTTCAGAGCTTCCAGATGCTCATCGCCCAGACGGAGGCCGAGGAGTTACCCACCGTGACTGTAAACCCATACTTCTCCTTTGGGCCGGTCACCAAAGCGGTCTCTGAGATGAAGGTGCACCTGAATGAGTACACCAATGAGGAGCTGGTCAAGGTTGCGAAGACCGGTGCGTGAGAGCCTGGCTCTTAATTCATCACTTCGATGTTACATTAGCTCAGCATTTTTGGGTATAGCTCTTCAACATAAACACGATTTGTCAGGTTTTTCACGCACGGTTTCCGATTCACAGTGAACAAGATGCCGTTTTGCCAGCTGGATGATCGAAAAAGAAGGCGCACAATGAAATGTGAGTGACAAAGGCTCGATTACATCTCCGAACACATGGTCCTCAGTGGAAATTTAGTTCACTTTTTTAAAAAATCCAAAACTTGATCAAGAAAATCGAAATCCTTCCTGCCAGCATAGCAGTTTAGCTGTGGTAATTCCAGGGGAATACCATGGGAAGATTCCCCTTCGGTCCCACCCAGTCACGTTGACTGTAATCTTGGGGGGGGGTGAAGGTTGTACACAGTCATTGCTTTCAGGGTACAGCTAAGCAGTTAATCAGCATCTGAGGTCGGGTAGCTTACTGCTCTACACTGTTGTGTTATCAGTTGTCCTTCCTTGTTTGCCTTGGCTGATTATACAGAAAGTCAGGCTGGATGTTGACCCATGCTGTGCATACAAAGGGCTTTCTGACAATAGCAAGCTGAGTCACGTTATACTATCAGAACCCTTCAGCAAAGGCATCTCAATCAAGCTCCAATATGAATGCCTATAATCTTTGCCCACGAGGAGTGCCAAGACTTGTTTTTCTGAGTATTTGGCTAGTCTTGAAAACATTATAAATGACCAAAAAGCCTCAAAATGATTCAATATAACCAGCATCGAGGGTTTCTTTGATGACACCGGCTTGATCTTCATTGCTTGTCTATTTCTGCAGCAAACGATGTGAGCCTCTACAAAACGCCTTCCCAGGAGCCTCGGCAGAGAGACGACTTCCTAAAATGTGAGTCTTTACTGCTGATTAGTGTTTATGTGTCACGGTGTGATGAATAATGAAAGGTGCAAGAGAACTGGCCAAAAAGGCTGGCAGTGGAAACATTGAGATTCGCTTTTATGGTGCTGGTAAAGTCACTCATATGAGGATTTTACATGCTACCTCTGGTTAGGATCTCAAAACGAGAGATAAAGGCCATGAAAGACATGTAGACCTATGATCTGGCACTTTGCCCACTGAAAAACGTAACCTTGAGAAGGGAACTGCCTTCCATGCTACATTCCTGAGTACAGTTAGTCTACAGGCAGAATTAGCACGTAGCCGGTTGTCCTGACTCAGGCTGGCAAGGATTGAAATGGTTGGTTTTTGTAGATTTTATGGAATTGTCCATATCATTGTACCAGGTTATATGCTCTACCTAACTGATATAAAGTGAAACAAATTTTCAGGGACATTTAATGCTGCCTATTGGTCTACAACACAGACTTGCAGACTGAATTCATTGGTTAACTAATGAGCCAGTCCATCCGTGGGGTGTTACGTAGCACATCCTCAAAATGCGGGGGCATTGGTGGTGAGGAATGTCAGCAGGAAGACGGCTGGACACTCGCAGCTGCTGCAGACTGTTACGCAAGTGCCTTAGGGCAAAAGGAGCCGAGCTGGAGTGTCTTAAATGAACGAGAACCTGAATGATCGATTCACGCATAGTATAGTTAATAGTGTTGTGGCACTTCTGGTATTCCAGATTCGCGATACGCTCCATCGGGCCGTGACATCTTGCAAGTATCTCACCAGCTCTGACCGGCTGAGGTGGATAGAAACGTAGCCATCAGGCAGGTGACGTTTACCTGCGCCGTGTTCCCGCCTCTGGAGACCTGGTGGAGGGATGGCATCCGAGCCTTGGATAGTAGCCATTTTTTGTAGCAGTTCACCTGCCACACAAAGCAGAAAGCATGTTTTTCTTGGATCTTCAGCTTTTTCTACGGGCCTTAAGGGTTAACTTGGTGTTTTCCACATTTGACGCAAACGGGGATTTGGGTTTGTCTTTTGTATGCTTTGCTGTTGTCTAGTCGCCAGCTTACGTTTGGGAGAATTCACAATCTGAACATTGTCATCACTTGTTGAGGAAAATGCAGCAGATGCTTTTTGACTCATGACAGTAGCCGTAGGACACAGAGGCTTGAGGCTCACATATCTTAACCAGGCCCCCTTTCTGATTAATACAATAACAATCATTGGCATTGTTTGGAAATTAATCACAATGCAACTGAAGTTCCCAGCAGAGTCCAGGGAGGGACATTTCCTGACAGTCTGTACAAAATCAACAAAAGCAGAATATCGCAGTTTTTCCTGCTAGCATTGGGGGTCTCTGTTTGTTTTGTCGTCCTTTATTTTGTAGGCCCATTATTTTGATAAATGATGTTGCCAGCAGCAGAACAATGATTGTTTAAAATTAAAATTAAAATTAAAATTAAAATTAAATTAAATTTACATTAAGAAGATAAACGAGTTAAAGCAAACAAGATGCGTACTGGGTGCAAAATGACAAAAGCTTACAGAAAAACAATTTATCCATTTTCCTTGAGTAAATCCGCTTCAGCAGCAAATTCTATGGGAGCAGGAGATAAGTATACAAATATTTCTGACTTCATTAATAAGTGGAGGGTTATTCAAACACGCACAATGCTACCGTGAAAATATGCCCTCTGCGTGATGCTTTTAGACAGTGACGTGAACTGTCTCCTAATGCAGATGCCTGTCAGCTCACTCTGGACCAAAGCACAGCATACAGACAGCTGTACCTGTCCAGGGGAAATCGGAAGGCAACCCTGAAGAAGGAGCCCCAGTCATACCCTGACAGCACCCAGAGGTTTGACTGTCTGCCCCAGGTGCTGTGCAAGGAGCCCTTATCCGGGGGCTGTTACTACTGGGAGGTGGAATGGAGCGGGGAGGGGACATCCATCGGCGTAGCCTACAACGGAATCAAGCGGACGGGCTACGGCGACGGATCACGCATTGGGTACAACCGCAAGTCCTGGAGCTTATTCTGCTCCGACTCCAGCTACTCAGCCTGCCATAACAAAGATCAGGTGGAGATCAAAGCACCATATTCATCCCGCATCGGGGTCTTCCTGGATTATTCCGCAGGCACGCTGTCCTTCTACGGGGTCTCCGACACAATGTCCCTAATACACAAATTCCAGGTCTCCTTCACAGAGACCCTGTATGCTGGCTTCTGGGTCTGGTACGAGTCTGCCATAACCATATGCCAACTGTAAATACACTGTAAATGCATTGTTATGCATTGTTTTATTTCAGCATTCTGGTTAAATCAGTCTGACAAACAAAACGGATAATGGCATACTGTGATTTAAAAGACAAACAAAAATTTAATTCAAGGGGGATGTGAAGGCTTATTTAGCATTTTATAAAACTAAATTCGACAAGTTTTTATTCATTTGGGTGAAAGGCATTTATTTCTTGAGTTTTCTCGTTTTCTGTAAATGACCCTCTAACAATCACATTTATTAATTAAACAATGGATTAATTTTTTTTAATGTAATTTTTTTAAATAATTGCTCAAATGATGATAAACTACTTAATAAAAGATTATAAAGGGAATCTGAGCGTCTTACTGTGATTTGCTACCCTACGTGGCCCCCTGTTGCTCGCACATGGCATTTACAGTTACTGGGAGAGCCGGACACAGGAGGAATTCTCCTGAAAAGTGGGGGCTGTTAATGGCCGAGGTGAATGGAGCATCACTGGTGAATGGAGCATCACTGGTGAATGGAGCATCACTGGTACTTTCCTATTTCCTGAGATAAACTTGTTGAGCATGATGCGCCTATTGAACAGAGGGCAGAGTTGTTAAATCTGGACTCTTCAAATCTGGACCTTGATTCCAAATACTAGCCTTGTTTTCTGTTCTCCCAGGTACTTCATTTAATAATGACCGATTCTGATTGGTCACGGGTAAAGAAGGCTGGAAAATCACCAGTGCTTAGACCTTGAGGATCATGATTTGAACACCCAGGCTTTAAATTCCTGCAGCAGGACCTGCATTGTGGGTGATGTTTTTAGAAAACAGGCGTGATGTTTATTAAAAGCAAGGAGTCTGCACATTATTACAGCACAGCCAAAGCTGACTAGCAGCAGCACAGAGAGGGATGCCAGCCATTGACATGACACTCACAATCACTGTGTGCACTAGCAAAACAGATGCACTGCACAGTAAACATTACAAGGCAATAACACTTGTTATTTACAACAGAAAACATATGAATGTACACATTAAATAGCATCATTACATATATGAATGGTGCTGTGCAAGGCATAGCAGTAGCCTACATAATTAGTCTCTCAAACTGGACCTGCAATGTCAACCATCCCATGTGACCCCTGAGTCCCACAGGTGCCGTGGAGGCCAGCGTTGCCGGCATGTCGCATTCCCCAAGGTCCCTGCCACGCCTATACCTTCCTCTCCCAGTGCATCATCATCTTCAGCTGCTGCAGGGGGGTCAGGTTGGGCCAGGGGGTGTGAGCTCATCCCTCTGTAGGACCACAGCCTGTTAGTTGAGGGCATTGGGGCACCATAATTTGCAGCCCCTGTTATAAAGGGTATAATAGTCTCTTGGATCACAATATATGTGCTGTATACAACAAAAATTATCTTATGTACATTTATATACATTTGTAAACTATCCTCAACTACTTAACCTCAGTAATTATTAATTCTGAGGGTGTCCAACCCTAAGTCACGCCATTAGTTACACCGTGGTGGAGGACAAACCGTTTTAGCCTAAAAAGCGGCCTTTGCTTAACTAAGAGTTTGTTTCCTGGGGTTGGTTCTTTCAATGGATATCTGTCAGACCTTAAAAAGATCAGATGTCCGGAAATTTTATATCCGTAAGCTTTGACGTCCGGAATATTTCATATCCGGAACTATTAACGTCCGGAACGGTTGACGACTGAATGCCGTTTCTACTCGGAAAGATTTCGGACGTACGCGCTGTGGAGCGGCCGAAGCATTTTCAAAAGTATGGCAGCTCAGGTGAGGCCACGCTGTGCAATGCTATAATAAATGCTTTCTTGATATAGGTTTCCTCCTGGTGTTTTTAAGTAAAAGAGGTGGGATTGCGTTGCGTTAATCCGTTTTGCAAGGTTATTTCCAGTATGTATTTCTTGACAAGTTATCGTGAAGAAGGCAGTCAAGCGACGAATGAAATTAGCAACATTAGCAGCCAAATAAATGTTCATTATAAGTTTTGTTGTCTTACACTTAATCGTACGTTTTCTGAATAATTTCCTTAATCATTAATTTGTAATATGTTGCTGATTAAAACGCAGTTTTTGTTTATGAATCCGCACTTCATGTAATTAGCTATTGGCCACGCAATTAACTCTTGACTTATCATTAAATTTAAATTACTTAACTTATTTTAATTACAATGGCTATAAAACTGTTTGGTTCATAGGTGTATGTTCCCTGTCTTCAATCTATATATAGGGTGGTCTTCACTAGATACGTTAATATCACTGGAATCGCGATTTATTGAATGTGGTCGGGGTTAGTGGTGTGATTATAGTACGCAATTTAGCTATAAATTAATTTATCTAGTTGTAAGTTGTCTTGGCCATTAACATGTTTCGCATTTTAGCACTGCATTATTTTACCTTCTCGTTTAAAGTATAACCTGACGTTTTTTTTTTTTGTTGTGGCGGGTAACGGTCACTATGGCAACGTCGCTCAGACTCAAGTCAACCCAAAGCTTTATACATAATGCAAATTTGATAGGTAATCAGGCCATAATTCACTGTAAACATTTACATTGTTTTACTTTAGCACAACTGGCAGATGTAAATAGGTGATTGTAATAACTGAATTAGTAATTGGTCAAGTTCACCAGATAATTGAAATTAACAGCATAGGCACTTGTTTTGTTTTCGAGCCTAAAGCCAGTTTCCTAAACCTTAAAGTGTAATTGATATTATCATGGTTGATTTTAATATAGATGGCAGCAACCAAGGTTCCAGAGGTGCGTGATATCACCAGAATTGAGAGAATTGGTGAGCGCTGGAGAATTTTATCCTTACATTTTTTATGTACTGTCTTTTCTGAACATAGTCTTTTGTCACCTGTACTTGTGATTGTACAATACTTAAAAAGGAAGTTGATATTGGCTTTGCTGTGTCTATGAGTCACTCCGTCAACTGGAATTTTAGCATTAAATGTTAAGCATGAAGTTAAAAACTGTCTGTTGATTGGTCTGCCCAGGTGCACACTCTCATATTCGCGGCCTCGGATTGGATGATGCCTTAGAACCTCGTCAGGTAAGCTCCCCTGGCTGTCTGATTGGCTGTCTGCTTCTCATAGTGCCCAATCCCAGTGCCTGCCTTTGATGGCTAGCCTCTCCTCGCAGGTGTCCCAGGGGATGGTTGGCCAGTTAGCTTCCCGTAGGGCAGCAGGTCTCATTCTCGAGATGATCAAAGATGGGCACATCGCCGGCCGGGCCGTTCTCATCGCCGGCCAGCCGGGCACTGGGAAGACCGCCATCGCCATGGGTATTACTGGCACCCCTTACTGTCATTTCGGGTCTTGCACCCATGGCTAGTAGCTGGCGCTGATGGCTTCTTCCCTTTGACTCTGCAGGCATTGCACAGTCCCTCGGGTCAGACACACCCTTCACAGCGCTTGCTGGCAGCGAGATCTTCTCCCTGGAGATGAGCAAGACGGAGGCCCTGAGCCAGGCTTTCCGGAAAGCCATCGGGGTTCGGATCAAGTGGGTGCTGCCTTTGCATCAGTATTAAGCTGCCCCAAAGTGCCACCTGTTTATACAGCATCTATTTTTTCTCTTACCCTCTGTGCTGTCCAAATCAGTTTTATTATTGCCAAGTACATGTGTTTGTATGAGAAATTTGGCATGGTATGTCAGTGCAGTCACAAAACAGGTATGATATCACATTACAATAGACAATTGTTTCATCTAGAAAAATCGGTGATAAAGATCACAGATTGAAGCTGTGCACTGGAGCAATTAAAAAGCTGATGGATAACCTGGTTCCCAAAGAAACCTTACATATAAATAAGTAAATGAGATGCTGGGGGAATTAATGCGAGTGTCCTGTGGAGGTCTGAACCACGTGAGTTTGATTGCCATGGGGAAGAAACCTTTCTTGTGGCATGTGGTACTCATTTTCCAGAAGGGAGTCTTTGGAATTCAGTGGTTGGGGTGGAAAGATTCAGCCAGAACTTAATGAGCTCCTCTTACATCCTGAGACTCTTACAACACGTTTACCAGCCATGGGCAGAGTGCAAAACTTGCAGTCCTGCGGGGCTAAAATACTGCAATGGAATTAGGAATGTTCTTCCTTTTGGTGTTTAAAAGCGGTTGTATAGATGTCGTGTCGTCTTTACAGGGAGGAGACGGAGATTATCGAGGGAGAAGTGGTAGAGATCCAGATCGACAGGCCCGCTACTGGAACGGTGAGCTGGGCTTTCTGTTTGGTCTCTGAGTTGGCCGGCCTTTCACTGGGTCTCTAGGTGACCCTGGTGGCTTGTTAGTGTCTTCAGATCTGCGGCAGCCTCATGCCTGCTACAGGATGACCAAACCCCAGCACCGGCTTTCGCTGTAGGAGGTGGACTTTTGGCAGGATCATGGATTTATTTTTTCTTCCTCTCTTGTTGCCAGTTTTTCTTCCCTACTTGTAGCGATTGCAGCGGGTGAAACTGCATGGAACTGCTGCACCACAGTTGAATGTTTTGTTCCTTATTTTGTCCTGTAGGGGGCGAAGGTGGGCAAATTGACCCTAAAAACAACAGAAATGGAAACTATTTATGACCTGGGCAGCAAAATGATTGAGAGTCTCAGTAAGGAGCGGGTGCAAGCTGGGTATGTTTCCGGATCTTTCTCACCACTAGCTTGATCTGTCGTGACCCCGATCGTAGTCAGCTGTTGATCCTGGCTACTGTCTTCCACAGGGACGTGATCACGATTGACAAAGCCACTGGGAAGATCACGAAGCTGGGCCGCTCCTTCACCCGAGCCCGCGACTACGACGCCATGGGTGCGCAGGTAGGTCTGCTTCAGCTTGGGCTCTCTCCCACTTGCCCCCATACTGTGCCTCGTCCGCTAACATCATCGCTGCATTGCAGACGCAGTTTGTCCAGTGCCCAGAGGGTGAGCTGCAGAAGCGCAAGGAGGTCGTGCACACAGTGTCACTCCACGAGATCGACGTCATCAACAGTCGAACACAGGGCTTCCTAGCTCTCTTCTCAGGTCCGCCCCGCCTCCGCCTTCGGTCACCGTGTAACGAGGCAGGGGCTCCGTCCGCTAACCCGTGTGGGTGCTGTTTCACGTGGCAGGTGACACCGGTGAGATCAAATCGGAGGTCCGGGAGCAGATCAACGCCAAAGTTTCTGAGTGGAGAGAGGAAGGGAAAGCAGAGATCATCCCAGGGGTCAGTCCACAGCCCCCATGGGCACTCTGCTTAAATTACCAAAGCGAAAGTGCGAGCAGGATGTGTTCCTATCGATGGATGTCATACAAATGATACTCGCTCTGTGTTAGCCCACAGTATTTAAGATCTATGTCTTGTACTTCAAATGTACCAGGACTAGCTCTTACAGCCTTAGAAGGAATATTATGTCCTGCATGTCCATTGATTTGCAAATTCTGTTCTCATTGCTGTTTTGTGAATTACTTCTTTTTCAGCTTGCCACAAAAAGTACCTCTAATGAACGTAAAAAAAAAAATTCTGAAACATATTTTTGAAATTCTTCAAAATGTGCAAAATTTAGGTCAATAGAAATTCCAGTAGTATACTACTGTGGCCAGACACAGGAATACCATGTTCTGCATTATTTAGGTTTTAATTAAAAAAATTTTTGTATCGCATGGAATATAAATCCGTTGCATTCTTCAGATATTTTTGATTTGGATTTGAAGTCAAAGTACTGATATACAGGTAGTTCTCAAGTGACATAAAGAAATCTGTTCCACAAACCCTTATGAAATTCAGATTTACCTTCCCTGACCATTCAGGACATAAAAATAAAGACTAGTAATACTTACTAAAGAACACATATTAAATCAATGAAAAGAGAGTGTATGTTTACTTACAGGCATGTGTTGCCTTTTTTGGGTTAGTGCTTCTGTAAAGTTTAAGTATCAGAGATTTTTCAATAAGTCTGGATCTGCTTTAGTTTTCTGTAAGTGTAGAGCTGCCTGTAGTTATGCTGCATTCCATTTGAACTGGAAACTCGAAAATTCCGTGTTTCTAGTCGGAAATTTCAACTGTAACGTCGCCTGTAGTCAGAATCCCAGCTCGTGAACTCAGACGTATCAACACAACCCCGAGCTCAGAATTCAAGATGGCTGCGCCGTTTATCAACAGAAGTTAAAGCAGTAGATTTATACTGATTTTTAGCCCTTGCGTCGTCTTTGTGGCTCATTAAAATTGGTCGTACACAAATGACTGTCCAACCTCTATCTGTGGACATGTTGCTACGGTGTTTTTATGCACAAAATATTGCGTGATGTGTTATACACTGATATGAATAACAATTAAAGAACTGCGGCCGTTTCATTAAGCAGGATTATTTGCTTAAGTGGACAACATGTCAGATTTAACATAGTCTGGGCTAAATGTAAGTGAACAAAGATAAAGGCCGTTTAAACTGGGGTGAATTAAATCCGACAAGTTATCCAGCTAATCAAGTAGTCTTGCTATTTGAAATGGGTCCCTGGTATTGTTAAATGGTTTTCCGACTTGCTGTAGTGTAACGCTGTTAACTCGTGTGTGACGTCATTCCCAGCTCCGACCTCCGAGGTAAATGAAATGCAGCATTAACTTCTACTCACTGTGACCATGATGATTTCAGTTTCTCTGAATTATCATTATTATTATTATTATTATTGCAGGTCCTCTTCATCGACGAGGTGCACATGCTGGACATGGAGTGCTTCTCCTTCCTGAACCGTGCTTTAGAGAGTGACCTGTCACCTGTACTCATCATGGCCACTAACCGAGGCATCACCAGGTGCTCCCTGCTCCCAAATTACACCCCCCCCCCCCCCTGCTCGGTCGGCCGCTGCGTTCCCGAACGGTCCCTCCTGACCCTCCCCTCCAAATTGCAGGATCCGCGGGACCAACTACCAGAGCCCTCACGGGATCCCCATTGACATGCTGGACCGCCTGCTGATCATCGCCACCTCGCCCTACACTGAAAAGGAGACCCGGCAGATCCTCAGGATCCGGTAGCTTCCAAAGCACGCCGCCTCCTGTGGCATCGCGCTTCCGCCATGCTTTAATCTTTGTGGTTAGAATCTGACAATAAAGATGGTGTTTCCAGTGTGAGTTTAGGCCCCATTGTCACCCCTTTGCTGGCTTCTGTCCCCCCAGGTGTGAGGAGGAGGACGTGGAGCTGAGTGAGGAAGCCCACACGGTCCTGACCCGCATTGGGTTGGAGACATCGCTCCGCTATGCAATCCAGCTAATCAGCACCGCTGGTCTGGTGTGCCGCAAGCGCAGAGTGGGTGCCATGCTCATCTTGTACCCCTACCCGTACCTCTGCCCCTTCTCGTACTCATACCCATGCCTCTACTCGTACCCCTACCCGTACCTCTGCCCCTTCTCGTACTCATACCCATGCCTCTACTCGTACCTGTACCTCTGCCCCTTCTCGTACTCATACCCATGCCTCTACTCGTACCCGTACCCGTACCTCTGCCCCTTCTCGTACTCATACCCATGCCTCTACTCGTACCCGTACCTGTACCTCTGCCCCTTCTC
>JABFEB020000104.1:29164442-29174904 GCA_019775895.2 Stomatorhinus ivindoensis | reverse complement strand
GCCAGTGACGTACATCTCAGAGGCCCGGCAGCGAGATCGCGGCAACGAGTCCTGTAAGTGTCTCCAGGCAAGCCCTGTCTGTGGGGAGGAGAGGTTTCTATTGGACACCCAGAGGCACCTGACTCAGTGAACTCTGACAGCAACACCGGTAAGGGCGGGGGGGGGGCGCAGATTTTATTTCACATTCTCTGCACCGGTGCAGAAAGGAAGGTCATTTCCAACAAAACCAACTATGAAGACAGCGCAAGCAGGCTGCTACGGCTCAGCGGCCGGATGCCTGTCGATTGGACATCTGCTTGTCTCATCACAGTCTCTGTGAGATTGTAAAGCCAGAGGGATGAAAGCTGCAGCCTGAGAAGCCGTCAGACAGTAACGGCGACACACCTGACACCAAGGCGGCCTGTCACCTGCGGCTGCAATACGGAAGAGCATCCCCTACACAGTGCCATCCCTACTGGAACAGACCTGGAGCCCAGCTACCGTCTGGGAGCCCACAGTGTGGACAGAGAGGGCCCTTCTGGGGCCTGTTTCCTGGTAGCAGATGACCCCTATAGATATGTGTTTTTCCCCACAAAAGCCCAGGTTCAATGCCCTTCCCCCCACGCTGGCAGAACGTCCACCATATCCATGCCAACCCTGGCACTGGCTCCCCGTGCATTCACTGCCCGCCAAAGCGCCAAGGGGGCGGAGCTCAGTGACATCATCACCGTGAGCCTGGCCCCTGAACCGAGAAGTGGGGGAGGGGCCAGAGGAAGGCCATGCGGACTAAAGGTTAAACCCAGACCTTGAAGCCTGGGCCTTTAACCGAGGGCTTTACTTACCAGACCAATCAGGTATGGGCTTCCGGCATCTCCCAGGATGTGTGAGGTGAAGCCTTGGAACGCTACAGCTGTGGCTCTCCGCGTCGGGATGACGACGTACTGCGGGAGGTGGGCGAGACAGGGGGAGAGACGGGGAGATATTAAGGTGCGACTCAGAGACATCCCTCACAGGTTAACTCCGGGAATCACTCAAGTCTTTCTGTTTTCCTGTTCGAGAGCTCATGTGTTATGTTTGGTCAAGGGAATTCTTGTATTCTCCAAGAATTCACTTGATAAAAAAATCATATCTGTGTAGCACGCAAACTCTTTCTGTGATGTACAAACAAGCCTGGCTACTTACCATCAAAATGTCCGCCGTTATGGCCCAATTCAGAAACAGCAGTGTCTCACCGATAAAAATGCATATCTAGAAGAAGGAATGTAAAAGAGGGAGAGAGGTACATTAAACCAGGATGAGAGATAGTAGCTTCACACTGATCCAGTTCAGCTAAATCACAACAGCTCTATGCACTTTTTAAACTCACACCGAGGACGCGGTCATTCGTCATTCTAACTGTAAACTGTAAATAAAATGAGTAAAAAAAGGTTCACCAGTGCTGCCTATTACAGCTAAAGTGAGTGTGATATTTAAACATTCCCAGAGTTTCTGGAAAAAGGCAACGTGGTTATATTGCATAACATTATTTGCAACCACTAAACCATTCTCTTAGGAAAATATCCAGCAGGAATTGGCAAAACTTTTAATTTGCACACTTTGATGGGGGAAGAGGACCTTGCCTCTCCATCCCACATGCAGATGCTGTCTGCCAGTCGTCTGCATTTCATTCCTCGTGCTTCCTTTGCACTGAAATTTCCCTCTTTTCCAATTTCATGGGCAGCTTTCCACAAGCCTTTAAACATCAGTCAAGAAGCACTTCAAGAATGTCGCCGTGCGAGTGAATTCCAAAGTGCTGCTCAGGGTCCAGCGTCTGGCCGCCACACGGCAGGTTGGAAACACGCATGGAGTATTCCCGCTCGGGCCGGGCGCTTCCTGGGATCGCTTAACCTCCAGCTGCTCCCTTGAGCAGGTGACGGGATATTTTTTGTAACAGATCCGCGTGTGTTGGGTTGCGGTGGAATCTTGCCGCATGAGTCTTGGTGTTGGAGAGACCCCCGCTGTCGAGTCTGCGTCCGCTGACTCCGAAATGACCCCCCCCCCCCAGCAGACGGTAGCTTCTGGCTGGAGTCTCCCTGCGGCAGGGGGGTGGGGGGGGGTCAAGCGCCACCAGCTGTCAGTCTCACACACTGAGATCCAACAGGTTGTCCGACATGACAGCTAGCTGCAGATGAGGATCTCATATCGAGGTTTTACATGGAGTATCCAGCGCGGATCGATATGTTTATATCCAGCTTGGTAAGGATTCAGTTACTTAGAGACTTTATCCAGTTACCTACACAGCTTATTATTTAACACCTAATCTGTTTATACGGCTCAGGGTTCTAAAGAGATCTAAGAAAGGCCGTAGGATACAGAAGCAGGACCGCTGTGATACAATCACACAGCCTCGGCCTTGGTGACTAACCCCCCCGACTCTTAAGCATGTTGCCACTCCAGCAATCGCCACCGACTTAGGCATCCAGTTGAAAACGTGGTCCCCGACAAAACCCCCCCCCCCTCCCCACCCAGCCTTCTGCTTGATGCTACTATCCTGAGCAGTGGAGCAGTGACCAGACACCACCGCCCAACCCCCCCGCCATGGATGCACCCTGGGAGAATAACAACAGAAATAGCTCTTTCTGAGAGCGGTCAGGTGTGGCTGTCGACCGTACGGCTTTACGAGCAGAGGAGAGCTTCCCAGAACCAAATGTGTTTCCAAACATGGATGGAGAGAGGAGCAGGCTCTGCTCTGCCCTGCCCTGCCCTGCTCTGCTCTGCCCTGCTCTGCTATGCTCTGCTCTGCCCTGCTCTGCTCTGCTCTGCCCTGCTCTGCTCTGCCCTGCCCTGCCCTGCCCTGCTCTGCTCTGCCCTGCTCTGCTCTGTTCCAGCACGGCTGTGATTAAGGCTTCTTAGGCCTGGTCTTTAAGGTGAGCTGCTTTCAGCTCGATTACCTCACCCATCCACACCTCAGTCTATTGTTTATTTCTTGCATTAAATGGCCTCAAGTCTCAAAACCGTACAAATGTGATTTTTATCCCATCGCCTCAGAACTGCGCTCTTCCCCAGCAGTGAGTCAAATGGACAGGTCAGCCTGTTTTGGCTGTGTTCCCCCTCCCTGAGAAACAACCGTCACGCCTGGCGCCGAGGACACTGGAGTGAAACTGGGCGCGTTGCCCAGCATTAGCCTGAGGCCCTCACCGTGAGCGCCACCATCAGGCAGCAAGCTGAATACCTTTCGGCGAGGAAGGCGGGCCCCACGGTACTCACGTAAGCTCCCACGATGCTCTTCTTAGCCACAACGAAGATGAGGCAGATGAAGATAGCCGAGCCCAGCATGCTGACGGCACACACCAGCGGGTCGGCGCGCTCCGTCTTCTGCCGGCACAGGCGGGTGGTGGCCGCCCCAATGAGGACCCCCAAGAGCCCCGTCACGCAGGTGATGGCGCCGAAGATCAGGCTGTTTGGGGGGAAACGGCGCAGGTCAATGACACTGACGCTGGGACAAGGGCCGACCAATCAGATGGAGCGAGGGCTCATGGGCCACGCCCACCTGTCCTTGCTGCTGCAGGGCTCCTGTGTGCAGGGCACCACGCTCTTCTGCACCACCTGTGCCCGGAAGAGGTACTGCGGGATCCAGACCCCGAAGGCCCCAGTGGCGAAGGACACGGCGGCGGAGGCGAGGGAGGAGAACACGTAGCTGCGGCTGGGGGGGGGCACAAATCGGGGGGGGAGGCTGTGTGAGCGCTCGTCTTGGGGGGGGCTGTTTGAGCACCACATTCCTAACCAGAGTGGGCCCATAACTACATGAAGGTCTTTACAAAGAATTAGTCAACAGTAGATGATAAGTAAGGCAGGTCAATAAAACGGTGGTTACTTCTTGGCGAGAGCCTTCATGTCGCACGTCCAGGGTGTCTTGAGGCGCCCCGCCGCGTGATCGGCACTCCCTCGTTTGGGCTCAGGTACGAAGAAAAGAATGAGTGTCCCGGCGGTGATGCCCAAGACGGGAGAAACCTGGGGGCAAGGAGACTGTTTGTTCAGCTGGTCACATGAAGGGCACTGGTGAGGAAGCGTGACGTGAAGACGGCCCTCTAAGAACATCTCACATTCTGATCGGCCACATTGTACCGCCCAGATCACCTATGGTTACCACATTCTCAGATCAGGGACAGGCACTGCCCTGCCTAGGGTACAACAGAAGTTCACAGCCAGCAGCTCAGGACGCTAGGGGCTGTGTTTATAGGATAGGGCTGCAGTTCATCTCCTCAGTGTTGCTAGGCGCTGCTCCCCTACAAGCATTCCGCTCATCCCCCGCTGCCAGTGCCAGGCACAGCCTCCCCCGGCGGCGTGGGGGGGTGGACGCCTCGGAGAGATGAGAACCCCGGTTATTCCCGCGGCGTGGAGGATCTGTGTCGGCTCCATGCCAGGCGCGCTCGGCGTGCGGGAACCGTAACCTGATGCGTGTTTTGGCTGGTGAGGTACCAGACGGATCAAGTTGCCCCCCCTCCCAGAATCACATGGGTCAGATTTTCCCCCCTGCTGCCGCAGAATAACATGCTCTCATCATGGCAAACGTGTGAGCCTCCCGACCGCCACTGCCCGCCCCCCCAGACACCGCCCACCCGGCTGACAGCCTCTCACCCTCAGTGCCCAGTGCCAGTCACCGGCTGCCTCCTTTGCACTGGAACCCAAGATGTAGCCCAGTCCACTGCAGAGGAGAAAGAGATGGAAAGAGAGCATGGTTAGCTAACAGAGCGATCTGCCCGGCCTTTTCCATGTTGATGCATCTCTAGCTGGCTTGCTCTGGAGCATCGTGGGAGCAGACGAACGGCCCTGCGCACACACCGCAGACGGCTGTCTTCTGCAATCTGCCCCACAGTTGAACATCACTGACTGTGACATCCCTCCCACAATTCCCTGCTCCTGGGGGATCGGCGAAGCCGAACAAGGCCGTCACTGCCTACAGTGGCTCCACTCTCTTTTTATTGTAGCCATTAAATGTCTCCAAGTTCTCCAACAGATGCTGAAAGCATTTGATCAGGACTTGGTGGATCCTGTCGTGATTGCGATGAAGGAGCTTAATCCTGTTTACAATCATAATTACACACATGTCACGAACAGGGGTGTCAACACCCGAGGCCAGCCGGAGGAGTGATTTCTCCTTCGGCAGTTTTGGTGAGGTACGTCGGGGAACGGCCGTGTTTCAGCTCCTTGTCACGATGATTCTCGGAGACGGGGAAATTAAACGTTGCTTTCCAGTGGGTGACACTGCTCCCCCCTGTTAACACCAGTCAGCGGGCATCACATGGCCGTAATTAGGCAGGTGAGCTGTGATTCGTCAGTCGATATCTGTCTGCTTGTCTGATGGTAAACGCAAGCCAATGTTTGACCTGCATACCTGCTCATTATCTTTATATACTTGTCCACTTTCTGTCCTTGGGAAACTGTATTTCTATATAACTGTAGTGCTATATCATTTGTCTGCAAGGGGGGAGATTTCACACTGATACAGAGATAAGGAGGTTCTGAAACCAGCAATTCATATGAATCTTGCCAAGCGTTCCTGTATCGACCTGAAGAAATCAGGCCATCTTCATTTTTCACACGTGTCTTCTTTTTTGGGGTAGGTTCTCAGAGCCTGGTGAGGTGAGTCCCACACCAGCGGCCTGCTTCAGCACCCCAGAGCGGATCTGTACACTGTAACCCCATCCCGCAATGCACTGTCTCACCTGTCCCGAAATCCCCAAACGTGGCGGCCCAGTTAGGGCGGGTGGTCGGCATTATCAGCTCGCCACCACATATCAGATGACTCAAAGCAAACAATGAGCCTGCCGGCCAGACTGACGTCTCTGTGCGTTCCGGTCCAAAGGGCGTTTCTCTGCATTCCAAGCTGCCAACCCTTCCTTCGTTCCCAGACGCTAACAGCAGTCTGTCCCTTAAGTTTAATGGCCAATCCATTGGGTCAAGCCAGTCACATGAATCAGTCAGCGAGGCCAAACAGCAGGCACGTTCCAACACAAGTCCGTGATAGCTTTGGCCGGAAAGCTCCACACAGGCACGCATCAGGTGACCTTAACATTGTCGGGTTGAGCTGCGTTTCACCAAAAGAACATTGTTTTACATCGTAAGGACATCCAAAAATAATAAACACCCTTGAGCAGATATTATATTAGCCAAAGACAAGCTCACCTTATCAGTCTACATGCACTCTGTGTTTGGAATGCCAAACCCTGAATAACAGACACTGGAAAAACATTTCCATTCCCCACTTAGTGCTACGAGGTGGGGGTGTTTATTAGCCTGGGAAACCATTTCCTCTGCACCACATTTCAGTCCTGAGGTCACTTCCTGGAAACAGCTTGACCGAGATAAATAGGCACAAGGGTATGAAGGATGTTTTGGCGATTTTTCTGTGGGGCCTAGTCTCTCAGCTCCTATTGTTTCACCCGATCGGAGCGCCGTTCGGTCGGAAAATTTCCCCTTGGCATTCCAGAACTACTTTGAGGCACGACTTTTGCTTCCTGCCCGTACTCTGACACCCTCCAATCTGCCGTCGCTTCTAATACCAAGCGTCTGATGATGGGTTTGCAAGAGGTAATGACCGACATCAGTTTTTTTCGATCTGACATATTAACTGTCCTCATGTGATGTGGTGTTCATGTGGGAATCAGTGAATTGTGGATGCCTGAAACTCCAGGGAGCAGAAGAGGGCAGGTGGGAGAATTTTGACTGTAGGCCTCTTCTTTGTAGGACAAACTGCCTACAACTATATCAGAAGCATGATCTGCATGTTAATTACAGTCCGAGACAACACGACATGGCTCTGGTGACAAGGAGCTGGGGAGAATAGCCGACAGCAGGGTTCAGGCAGCCTTAGCTTCTGTCGCTATTCATCCTAAAAAATGGCTCATCTCCCATTTATTAAGTCTTAGGAGCCCTTATCTCCAGGCTAAATAGACATTGCTGCTGGCAGTAGGACGTATTCTGCACTTTAACATGTAAGAGAGCAGCTCTGGGCCTGAGGCTGGGCCTCTCTCTTCAGCCCCAGTTTTTAATTCCTCTACGTGTCCTTAAGCACCTGAACGACTTTGTTCAGGCTTACAGAAGCGAGGCATCAACCCTGCTGTATGCCGTAACTCCCTAACCCTCCCTCAGGAATCCCTAACCCTAACTCTAACCCTAATCCTAACCCCTAATCCTAACCCTAATCTTAACCCTAACCCTAACCCAAACCTAACCCTAATCCTAACCCCTAGCCCTAATCCTAACCCTAACCCCGGACCCAGGACGCCATACCTGCCAAGGGGGATCGCCAAGTAGAAGACAGAGAGCATCATGGTGCGCGTGTTGTTGGTGAAGAGATCCCCGATGATGGTGGGAGAGATGGAGGAGTAGCTGGACTCCCCGATGCCGACCAGGCCTCTTGACAGGATGAACAGCCAGTAGTACTGTGGGGAGCGGCCGGGGAGGGGTTTCAGTACTCATATGATCAGCCAGTTTTAAGAGTATGATACGGAGCAGGATATGAAAGGCAGGACAGTACAGAGGTGTGTGCTTTACCATCACCTACACTCCGAGTGTGCTTTGTTGTTTCTGGGGCCCAACTCCAAAAGTCACTTTGGGGCCCCCACACTCCCCCCAGCCAACAGGGGGCCGCCTAACCTCACGGGGCTTATGCAAATGTGTGGTTCGATTGTTGGTAAACACGGCTGCTTGCTGAGGTAAATGAAGCTCTGTGTCCTGTACAATTACTAACTGCATGGACTGACGACAGATTCCAGTCCTGCTGGCGTATAAATAAGTTACAAACTGGGTGACCTAACCAGAAAAGTCAGGAGGCAGGGGACGCCAGCAGACCGGGACGACGGAGACGCGACCGGCATCCCAATGAGCTCATCAGCGGTGACCTTCGGCTCCGCACTCAGATCGTCCCGCTAAACGTGCACTAGGCTGCTCACAGACACACCTGCGTCTTCCCAAGCGGTGATCACACTGTTGCTTAATAATGCGTGAAAATGCACGCCACGTTGTACGCTTTCGGACGCCTGTCCTACATGGTTCTTTGCCAGCAAGCGACAAGTTGGGGGGGTTTCAGACAGCCACTTGCTCCTCCTCCTCGCTCAGGCACCTGTCCGCTTCACCTATACACAGTGTTCTTGGTCCCCATGGTGACGTGTGTGTCTGCGTGCAGCACTGGTCTACAGATATGTTCTCCTCATGGATCAGTTTTATCAGGCTCAAGCTCATAAATATCATAATCATCTAGAACATTCTTCCTTCGGGGGGGGGGGGCACTGAGATATTTTGAGCACATTTCCCTAAAACGGAATTAAGCAACAGCGATGCTCCTAATTCCAGCAAAATGAAAACATCAGATTGTTAATTAAAGCGGAACGCCAACCTGACAGCCCTTCTCATTCACATCACGGCGGTTTGCATCTTCTTGGAGGTTGGGAATCTTCTTCTCTATCCATGTCACTTTGTTTCCTTTCAAACTGTCACATGTTAAGTGAACTCAATCCATTTCGCGAGTGCAGTCGTTCGTTGACTTGTTGGCCAAACATGCTACACGTGAGAATGCACTGGGGCTGCAGCACCACCCATGGAGAGACGCTCCAAGGAGACGCTTTTTAATGAAATATACTTTTATTTATTGTTATTTATGCGATTCTGAAGGGCACTTCATCACTGGGCTGTGCATGGCTGGGTGACTGATTATAAACAGCAGCTCACCACCCAAACACCCACGGTGGAGAGTGAATTCTCTCTTCATTAGCATTTATTAATCTCCCATGATGTAGGAGTCTGTCCTTTACAGACCGACATTGTCATCATCTTCGTCATCATAACGGAATTATGTAAGAGGCTGTAGGTAGACCTTTGAAGGACCCCCGGATCAGATGGTCCAGGGTGCGAACGGGGCCCGAGTGGTGGTGGGGGGGGGGACCTCATCTTTATATATTTATCTAGCAGAGGGACTTATCCCTTTCATAAGGGACACAGTCAACCAGTCCCTGGAGCAGTTGGGGTTAAGGGCCTTGCTCAGGGGCCCGACAATGGCATCACTCTGGCAACCCTGAGGTTTGAACCCACAACCCCATTCAGAGGCACACATGTGTGGCTTTGCATCATGACTCGTACCGCCCCCAGCCAATGGGCCGGCGTGCGTGTGCGCCTGGGCCCTCCCCGAGCCGTGCACAGTCACCGGCTGAGCCATGCCGCTCTCTGCACAGTCACAGGCTGAGCCATGCCGCTCTCTGCACAGTCACAGGCTGAGCCATACTGCTCTCTGGGGGCACTTCACAGACAGAAAAGCGCTTTAATTCATAATTGCACCTAATAAGCTTTCTAGGGAAGAAGGCCAAACAGATCCCACTCTGGAGGGAAGAAGCTGTGAACATTGCTCAGCCTCTGGAATGTGTCACGCACATGAATCGAGCCGTCAGATGTCGCCTTCTGTCTATGGTATTGATCGTTTCTGAAAGCAGGATGCAATCGCCTGTGTTTCAGCTGCGCTTGCTCCTCGCTCTCATAGCGTCTGTGTCACACGATATTAATGAAATGGCCTGACCCTCCGACTTGCCGGCCATTGTTACAGACACACAATGGGAGGGGGGTCTTAGGGGGGTTCCAGACGGCCCCCGCATTTACGTCACCGACGTCGCTCCCTCTGAAAGCCCTGGCATAAGAAAAGGGCGCGGCTTTGATAGGGGCATAAAAATGTCACCAAGTCCCTGTTGGGAACCATCCTCCCGTCTACCTCCTTTTCCTCGTGCGAGGCACATCCCAATCCCCCAGCCCCCAGCCAAAGCGGTCACGACAACCTTGGTGGAGTCTCTGAACAATACCCCCGTGCTTTTTTTTTTTGGACGGGGTCAGGATTAGACTTTTAACGTGGTCAAGCCCAACACCCCTCCCCAGCCAGCCCCCAACACGTGACCCTGGTTTGCCCCTCGCCTGGCCAAAGAGCAGGTGCCGGACGAGCGCAGCCCCGACACTACCCCCCCCCTCCTTGTCTGACGGGGGTGCCTGGCGGGAGAGCCTGTATCCCTAAAGCACTCCAGGGAAGGAGTGGCCACAGGAGATGGTGCCGACCTCACCTGCCGCGCTGATAATTAAATCTCCTGTCTGGGGACCTTGAGGACATTCCTGTCACGTTCAAAACCCTGGAGCTGTGCTGGCGATCCAGTGGGGATCTTTAATGGCTGGGTTTGTGAACGGGAGGAGGCTGCATGACCCCGCTCACTTTCTCGTGCTTCTTTTTGACGGTTTAATCCGTCACTCGTGTCCCTCCGTGTTTCAGTCACTACTGGGTGTCACTGGTATATGGGGCTGACATGAATCGCGACAGGCTGCCAGTTTGGCCAAGATAAATGGCTACAGGATGGATTGATGGATGGGTAATTGCGACCGGGATGTTGGGATGTAACATTACAATTCAGTTTGTAATTCTGTCGTTCAAAATACAGAGGATTGGTGGGTGGGGGGGGGGGCACATACCTCTTTG
>JABFEB020000104.1:29137131-29149699 GCA_019775895.2 Stomatorhinus ivindoensis | reverse complement strand
TTTTGGGGGGGGGGGGGTGAATAAGTGGCAGCTGCCCGCTTTGGGACGTGGCCAGCACAAAGATGGCATCCCCGCCAAACACGCCATGAGGAGGTCCAATCGGGATGGCCACTTCAGGACATGACTGATCAGAGACGGGGCGAATAGGCAGGACGCGTACGGCCAAATTCAAGAGGACATTCAAACAGTATGCAAATTTCAGCAGACGCCATTCGCTATTCATCCATTCACCAAGCTGCACTGAGCTCTAATCCTTGTTATACTTCGATATTTCATTTAACTGGCATTATAGCACTAAAGAAATGCATGGACTATATAAGCAAATTATATTGTCTGTTCATTATTTCCTTTGTATGATAACATTTTCTTGGTTTTAATGATATGATTTTAAAACAAGCAAAGAAAAATTTGCCGCTTTCTTTAATATTTAAATGGAAGCAGGATTTCCGTATACGGCACTCCATTTACCGTAAAATGTCTTCTGTTTATGTTCCCTGGCATATCAGTGGGCGGCCTTCCAAATAATGTCGCATAATTTCCTGGAAGGTACGGCCCGGACACAGGGCCACCGGGCACTGGAAATAATGTCTGATTCTTCATATCAGCCACATGGGTTTGTGAAAATATGCCGGTGTGGTGTGGGTGGTTGGCGGTTTTAATCCATCCATTATGCTGTGCCTGTTATCCTTGTTACCTGCTCAGCTCATCTGTGCGGCTCTCCCGCAGAGACTGGAAGCAGCGGGAAACCCAGGACTTCGATCCGCTGCTGCCGCTCATGGTTCCGCTAAAACATGAATCCTACAGAGTCGGCTGTTTTCTTCCCGCTGGGTAGGAGGAATTTGGCTACAGGTGAGAGATGCGGGTCCGTATGTAATCCTGCAGACAGCGAGAGAGCTGCCAACAGTGAGTTGCCAAGCGTGGGGACATGTAGCGGTGAGACGGAGGGTGGGGACGTCTAAGCACAACAGACGCGGGGGAACCGTAGTCAGGGCTTAAGATGACACTGAAATCCAACCACTTCTGAACTAGGCCACGGAAGCGGGACCCGACTCGGCAGAGGGTTCAAGCTCCGGTGACGCTCTCAGACCTCCGCTGTCGGGATTCTCTGAATTCCCTCGTAGCTCAGGAAACCCCAGAATGGGCTTACGCGCACCACTGCCAGATAGCGACTCACATTTCAGGAGGTGGGGCATACATGGCAGAGAGCTCAAGGACTACCTCCTCATCTCTATCAGGAGTAACTGCCAGTGCCCCCCCGCCCCCCAGTAGACACGGTCAGAGGGAGATCAGTGCACACTGTCAGAAAGCCTCTGCCAGCTCTAGGGATCATGTGGACCCCTGAGGGCCCCCGGGAAAGTAACACGACCCCAGTAAACCCCCCCACCTGCCCCCATCCATTGTCTGCTCCCAACACGGTCACTGCATAACTGAATTTAATCCGGGAATTTTTAATTCAGTAAGGCCCTCACATTTATGAGAGATGGTAGCTATGAGTGATGCCCTCGAGGCAGAAGCCCCCCCTCATCATCTAACTCAACAGAAGCCCCCCCTTATCACCTAACCATACATGTCACATACATGTCACATAACATACATACTATCTCAGGTAAGATAAGATACCTTTATGGACACTGTACAAATACAATGGAGCAAGCCTGTAGACACCACTCTAAGCAAAGAAAACACCAGCGCATCATTGTTAGAAGGGCTGGGCTGCCATCTTGGTTCATAGTTATAGAGTTATCTACTTCATAGGTCGTAGTGTTATCTATTCTAGCTAAGAGGATGTACATCCAGTCTGACCGTGATTCAGGTCAAAGCAGTCCTCTCTTCCTCCAAACCTTTTCCCATAATTCCCCAGGGTGGTGAACCATGGGTTCACGGGCACCGGGGTGAAAATGGGCAGGATATCATTCTCGCTCTTAAAGGAAACAAGGGAGGCGTGAAAACCATCGACTGTCTGCGGTCGACTGTCTCGTCTATATTGGCAGACCGAAAAGAAAACAGCAGATCAGAGCCCCGAGGCAGGGCTGCATGGGCCCCGGAACGGGAAGCTGAAGCCTGCCTATGTGCTACACAGGCCATCGCTAAATGCACACCATGGCGCGAGCCCAGTGACGGCAGCCGTAACCGACCGAGGAAATTTACACCTGGACGGCAGGAGTTGGGCCGCCGAACTCCAGGGAGACTGACGCCCGCGGTGAGTAGGGGGTGGGGGTCATGTCAGGTTGGTAGAGGAGCAATGACGTCTGAGTGAGACGAGAGAACAGCCAAATGGGGAGGGCGCTTCATTCGGGGGAGGGAAGGGGGTCATGACCCACCTGAGGCATCCCAGCCACCAGCCTCACACCTGCAGTGCTGCTGCAGATCCGGAGATCAGGCGGAGGCTCGAGAGCTTCCAGGCTGTCACCTGGTTCTGGAGTGAGGATTTTCCGGTATAGTATGTTGGCCTGCAGAAAGCACCATCCCCAGCTTCCCAAATTCCTCCAGGAAGTGTGAGACAGGGTAGAGCTGGGGGGGGACGTCATGGGGCCATTTTAGTGTTACAAGGGCACTGTGGTTCTGTGTGTGTGTGTTGTGCTTTGACTCACATTTACATAATTTGAGTTTCAGCACATTAAGAGGTGAGTAGCCAACAAAAACATACAACACATCCATCCATGCACCATCTGTGCCCAGTTATCCAGCAATGGATCTCGGTGAATATGCAACATATGTAATAAATATGTATATACATAAGTTCTCACGCCTGCACATACAGAGACAACATACACTACACATACAACTGAAAGGCGGTTTGCAGAGGTATGTCGGGGCCCCGCTCGCGTCCTGTGTGATGTCAGCTTTACCGCAGGATGGCGGGACCACGCCAAGGAATTTGCTTTGTAAACGAAGCAGGTCACAGGTTTGCCGCAGTTCTGGGCCGGGTGGTTAAACAGCGCTATGCCTCCTGCCTCGTGGGTTGAGTCCCCAGCCTGGTGTTAGTTCACATGAAGCCAAGGTCCATACGGGCACTCGCCACGGTCGCTTAAGGTCGCTGCCTTTCTGTGCTGGCCGCTCAAAACGACCGTAAGCACATTTTCCCTTCTCTCTCTCTTTTTCATGGTTTTTTTTTCTTTTTACAAAAAATGGTCATTCTTCCTTGTTGCTGCACGGTCACAATTACTCACCAGGGACAAGAATGGGAAAGGTGAAAACAGGACGCGTGACGTGAAAAACCCAGAGAAGGGCTGCACACGCACTGAAAATATCATCCCACGTGAGGTGTTACTCCCGCCGCCTCTGGCGCGGGACCTGAACACGCCCCTGAACCCACGTTTAATGAAAACACACCTCAGAACTACCCTGCTGCACCATTTAGGTTTAAAATAAACCCTGAATATTCTTAGTATCACGTCAGCGCTTATGAAGCGTGAACCTGACTAAGTGCATTATGTGAAAAGCCATTTTTAAGCTCTGTTGTGTAATTACCCAGACTGTAATTGTTACATAATGATTCGGAGAGCCCTTGGCTAAGCCACATGTGCATATTTATTGCTGTTTTCATGTCCTGGTGCCGCCCAGGTCGGGGCTGCATTGTGTGGGATTAAAGACACCCCCAGCCCCCCCTTGTTAGTGAGGTCTAAGAGGGCTGACGGTGAAGCTGGGCCCCCCCACCCCACGCACCCATTCCCTGTTAAAAAAAGAGTGACCCCCCGCCCTGTTTAAAGAGGGCTGCACAGTCCTGCCAGGGTAACGCTGCTGACGTGGCCTTACCTGTCTGGAGCAAGCCGGCCTCGCTGTCGGTGACGGTGAAATGCTTCTGGATGTCGAGGAGAACGCCTGGTGACAGGAAGAGGGACAGTGTCACTGATGGCGGCTCGTGACGTCATTGGGCCCGCTTATTATAGGTCATGCAAATGCAGTGGCTAATGCTACAGAAATTACCCAGTAAAAATGGATTACTATTTGCACTTCCGTAAAAGTGGAAAGAGAGAAAACAGACAAAAAAAAAAAAAAAACAGATTATGAAACAACAGTAAATGTAATTTCTTGGTGATTTTCTTCTGAAGACTGAATTCCCCGGGTCGTTTATTTAATTAAAGTTAAATCTACAGGATGCTTATGGCGAGCGGACCGCTGGCTGGCTCAGGCCTTGGCTAACAGCACGAGACCCGGTGCGTCAACCCGGCTGAGGGCAGAAAGCTGTCTCTGTCATGCACCCTAACCCCGCCCCTGGAGGGCGCCGCCTGAGCTCGCTCCCAAAATACAGCCTTAATTACACCGCAGGTCTCCGAGAGGAAGAGGGGAGCACCCGTTCACGAGGGCTGTATTTATACTCCACCGCGTAAATACGTGTGGGGAGGCGGCTGCTGGCCACGCTAACAGGACGGTGAGCGGCTCAGCGTGCCCGGGCCTCTGTGCCTGTGATCATCCCGCAGCAGAACAGCCACATGACCGTGGGCCCTTAAGTAGGGCCCTTAACCCCCAGCTCCAGGGTCCCCCCAAGCTTACTCACACCTGTATATGTGTCTGTGTCTCGTGGAGAGCAGGATGGAGCAGGCAAAGGGAAGCATTATGGTGTCCCTATGCTCATACTTCTGCCGATGTCAAATAAAAGATCATTTCAATGCTAGCTGATGCTGGCCCACTTGCCGCCTGTAAAGAAGGCAAAGCCATCGATCGTGTTAACTGTTCCGAGGGGGGATAGTTTGTATCAGTGAGCCTGTATTTGGTTCTAAAGGCATTATAAGTAGGGGCCAACAAAATAGCGACACGTCGTTACTTCCTAAAAACAGTTTCAAAAAATGAAAGCGATAAACGCGGTAATGAGATGTTACGGCGTACGAGGTGAATGCCGTTTTGGGGAGGGATCAGCTGTATTTCAGTATGTGACAGATGAGCAGGGTACAAACAGGATCCATGGTGCAGATAGCTATCATGACAGTCATCAATAGCAGCGCTTACAAACGGGATAGCCCGTGGGAAAGATTTCTTCACGAAGAAATGCATTGTGGGAAAAGGCCTCCGAGGCACTTCATAGGACGCCAATCAGTGAAACACCTGATGGCCTTTGCATCTCAGAGCCACAGGGGAGACCGGCTCGATTGTCAGACAGGAATTCCAGCCCTGAGCTCCCCCTGCCCCCCCGTCCCGGCTCTGGCTGACCTGCCTCATCCCCAGGTGCCTGCTGCCTTCCTCTCCCCACCCCGTCAGATCTGTCGCCCCAGGAGGTGAGGGGGTGGGGGGGCGGCTGCTCATCAGGCAGGTCTTTAACATAGATGTCATCATGGGTGCCTCCTGCACAGGGGGATTAGCCCCCATGTGACCCGCCCCAGGAGCGACCCGCAGGAGAATAGTGATCAGTGACAGCTCCACCCCCGATCCACCCCAGGGAGGAGAGTTACGTTATCTTGTCTCGGCAAAATTCATCACAAATTACAAGCATGATTGCTCAATTAATGCCCAGTAAACAACCTGTCTAATAAGCTGATTAATTAATAGCATCATTACAGGTCTTTTTTACCTGTGAAGTTACCATCTGTGGCTCGATTTAACCAAAAGATTATCAACACTAATTAAGCATCATTACTTCTGAATTACTTTTAATAACTACCAGTATTTTTATTATTTATCATTATCAAAGGGCTGGGGCGGGCGGCTAGCAGTATTGCCTCACACCTCTGGGACCGTGTGTGCGGAGTTTGCATGTTCTCCCCATGTCATCGCGGGGTTTCCTCCTGGGTTTCCCCCCACATTCCAAAAATATACTGAGGTTAATTGGAGTTACCAAATTGCCCATAGGTGTGCATGTATGAGTAAATGGTGTGTGAGTGTGCCCTGCAATAGGTTTGTGAACCATCCTGCGTTGTTCCTTGCCATGCGCTAATAGGCTCCAGACCCCCCGCAACCCTGAATAGGATAAGTGGTTACAAAAAAAGAATGGATGGATTAATCATTATCAAAAGATTTTTCCAGTATGTTTTTTCAGTAAGGTAAGTTTCAGGACAATCAGTATCGTCACATAAACGATGATGCCATCAGGCAATGACTTCACGGCTCGTTTGAGATGCACACAAGTCCAGACAGATCTCCCAAATGCGACGGTGAGAAATGTGACATGCGGGTGCATTCCAGAGCACTGCCACGCCCCAGGGCCACCAAACAGCATCGCCCGCGCGACCTATCAGGGCCAAACGAAACAATCGGAAGCTCGCTAAGCCTAAAGACATGCCTGGGACAGACTGCTTGCCAGGGTAGAGTGTGAACCCCAAGAAGGGTCTGGGGTCTGTCACTCGCAGTATTACACCAGGGGGGGCGAGTCATGCGTGTGTGGGATGCTGCCACATGCAGGCCTTCGTCGCTAAGGGTGTCAACTCTGCCTGCTCTTAGAGCCCCCGTACCAGGCCTGGGAGAGTTCTTATGTCTGGTCCGCCCCCCACTAGGGGTTTAAGAAAATGTCACTGTCTCAATATGTGTACTTGACCATATTTGTGTTATCGTGGTCCCATTTTTACATCATCTTCCACTGCAGAAAACCACTTCCAATACTAAGAACAGAAGTACAGAGGATGCTAAAAATCCCCTGATGTTGTTCTTTCCCCACCCCAAATATCAAGGACACATCGGTTGTATCCTCTCCAAATGAGAACAATCCCATGATTCATTGCATCTGCAGTTCATTCTTGGGAGGCAAGCTAGCAAGACTGCTCTTGCCAAGACCACAAGTATGATCTTTGCATTCTTGGTATTGAGAAATACCCAACATAAACTTCGAACTGTTAACCAAGATGGCAGCCCAGAGCTCTCCAATTCCGCTCTTTTGTTGTGTATATCAATGATGTTCCACTGGTTTCTTTGCTTCCAGTGGCGTCTACAGGCCTGCTCCAAACAATATCTTTGTATTTGTACAGTGACGATAAAGGTATCCGAGATAGGAAGCAGCGTAAGGGCACACTGCTAACGTTAGCATTAGCAAACCTAACTGACTAGTAACGTTATCGCCAATGGCTGAGTTCCAAATACTTAGACCAGCTCGCAAAGTGTACAGAGCTGGGGGCTCATTCTGGTTTCCACAATGAAGACGGTACTAGGGAGACTGACAAAATCATGGCATGCATCCTGCAAGCACTTAGTTTTATTTATTTTTTCTAATATAGGCAAATGATTGGTCCTTTTCTCAAGCTGCACAAAAACTAGTGCAATGATGTGGGATGTTACAGGGTTCTTGATGGGCCGAAAGGCCTCCTCTCGTTTGTATAGTTCTTATGTTCTTATTTTCTGTTTTAAATGAAAAGGCTATTCTAATTGCATTAAAAAATAATGCGATTTTATGGCTATGATGGTGTGTTATTTATACTATTCCTAAGATAAAGGTTTTTAAAAATCATGATAGATCACACTGCTTATAGTGTTTTAATACGTAGTGATATAGTGATCGTGCATTACGATATGCATGGTATCACCAGATTTTTGCCGATACGCAACCTCGCCCCTTACCACTGTTGGCCTTGAGGCATCCACCTGAGACCATCCCATCCAGATGGGAGATGGGAGATCACATGCCAAAAAGGGCACTTAGTGTGGGGCGACAGTAAGGGGGATCCAGCAGCCCCTCTCTGTGGCGCGACTGCATCGACATAACCAGCTGGCGAGGCCCGGTGCCATGGACCATGAAGCTCGGCTGCCCCCCTACTAGGCGGAAGACCCCTGTGCCAGATGGTGCAGTGTCCCCCTGGCGGCTCTGCCACCTGCCCCCGCCCACCCACAAGTGTGCTTACACACACACACACACACACACAACTCAGGCAGAAGTATTCAGGACATGTGTGTGCGTGTAATCTTCACTCACTACTGCGCTACTGTATCTTCGCCATTGTTGACAGAGTTAAAATGGGGGCGGGGGGGGTATGGGGGTGACAGCGCAGCAGGAGCCCACAGTAAACCGCTGCCATTAAACAGGATGTTACATGTGTAAGGAGAGCCGATCGAATCGCTCTGGATAATTCCAGATAATTCCGAGGCTGTCCCCCACAGCGGGATGATCCTCTGTTCGGCCCGATCGCTGGGGAGTCCAGGCTGATGCCACGGGGAGCTGGAAGCAGACAGAAACCCCACCCCAGCCATGTTTTCTATCTTGGTTGCGGTGTGTGACTGCCCCTCCCCCCCCCAAAGGATGGCATCTGCATTTCCTTTCCTACTCATTCCTCCTCTCCCACCATTCTTCTCGTACATCCTCCTCTCTCTCCCTCCCTCTGCATCCCTCCCTCTCTCCACTCTCCTCCGTGTTCAGGCTGTCATAGCATCACGGAGCTCGCATATTTACTCCCCCTGTCCAAGCCGGAGATCCTCACTGTTGTTCCAAGGACGCGACGCAAACTGACAAACACCAGTTTAATTAAGGTCAAGTGAAACCTGTCACACACAGGCTCATCAACTACCGGAGCTCAACAAACACTGTAACTCACAGTTTGCTTTTCAAAATTTAGGCTTAGGCGACGCCTCACTGGGATGTCGCCGGAAATGGCCCTGTGACAAGCCCAGTCCGCTGCCTTAGTACAAGGTTAGGACGGGGGCTCCACTTCCTCCCACTGTGGGGGGCAAGGCGGGGCATTTTCCAAAAGGAAGCGCTAACAGACACTGGGGCTCCCATGCAGGATGCATTGCCCCACCCCCCCCCAGCCGCTGGCAGAGGGCGGAGACGCCCTAGGATAACAAAAGACAAGGCCCACACTCGCCTGGTGGTTTGCCAGTGTCCCTGTCGCTTTTGAAGGAGTGCTGCAGTCACACACACATCTGGAAAATTCACTCAAGCTCCGTTTTTGCGCACAAAATGTAAAAATACAAGTTAGATGCGGATGTGCCTGTTTGGCCGACACACAAATGGATTTATAAAGAGAGATAAGGTAGCGATACGTTGCTAGCAGGACCCTCCCACTATAACCCTGGATGACTCGGTGTGAACACAGTTGGCACCCTATTACATTATTCCACACTGAGCTACACAGAGGCCTCCCACAATCAGGCCCTTCCCAGTAACCCTGGTCAGAGCCTGGTGACCGGCAGCCGTGTCCTTGGGCTCTGAGAGAAGCCTCTGTCTCTGAACCGCATCCCGTTCAGGAAGCTGGTCCAGCCTCAGCAGTCGCTGAGCTTTTCCGGGCGGCAGGATCACACACCCTGCCAGCGTCTGGGCTGGATACTGCTCCATTGGGTTTTTTTAAGAGGGTATCTGGCATGCTTCTATAGGGACGAGGGCTGTGGGCTGGGAATTACACTGAGAATAATATCCCTGGGTCGCGGAAAGTCCGAGCTGGTCCAGGGAGGAGGGAACCACAAGCCCATCTTCTGTATGGGATAAGTTCAACCAAAAACGGCTCCTTGTAAAATGAGGATTAATTAGTCACCCTATTCTCGAAGATAAATGAGCTTGCAAACGCAAACAAAAATGGAAGTAAAAGCCCCCCCAGGGCCCCCAAAGCCTTGATGGGTGGGTATCGTGAATACAGATTCCGTTTCCTGACCTCGAGAGAACTGGCGATCCCAAAATGTTGGTTTAACCGGGATAAAAGGGAAACGTTAGATTCAGCTGCGGGGGAGTTTTAAGAGGAAGGCAGACTTACGGGAGAAAGTCAGCCTCAGGTCAGGAGTGCTGAGTCGAGACAAAAGCGTGGACATGTGGACTCGCGCAGCGCAGGGCGTCTGCTGGCCGCGGCTTCCTCCTTCCTGCCGCCGTCCCCCGGCACAGGAGCTCATTCTAATCGTTGGGATGCTGCTATGGGAGCGGTAAACCACCGCGTGCTGACGCGGGAAAACGGCAGAGCGCCGTCGCTGAGAAGCCCCCCCCCCCAACCCTCCATACTATGTCAGCCACGAAAAAAGGAAAGTCCAGAGGCCGTGGGCCCCAGATTGCCATTTCCCAGCAGGCCTTGCGTGGGGGGGGGAGCCTTACCGCAGACTGGCCACAGGAATGCGTGACTGTGTGACGGGATCCCGACCAGAGAGCTGAGCCGTTCCCAGTAGCACTGTGGCCTCCTGTTACGTGGGGAAATCTTTCCCATTCCGCTCTTGACCCTGCAGACTTCCTACACTAACCTGTGCCAAGCCCAATGCATTATAAACCTACCGTGTTTTTCGGTTGGTTGCTACACTCCTTTCCAAACGGGGGCTCACATCTATATTCTAGACACTCAGGACCAGCATGGGAGGGGAAGACGAGCCCCTGCACTGGCGCTCGGCCCACTGTGGGACACAGTGAGGCTGATTTGGCCACATTACATGCCGTGGGATTGCTGTTATTGCATGGATCTTTCCTTCAGTTACGTTTCATGCCATCCTCCATCTCATGCATTCAGTATAATGCTATTCACCAAAATCTGCTGAGGTCGGTGCTACTAACTTTTTTTCCGTTCATTCCAATCACTTGTCGTCCATCACAGGTACCACCTGACCACAGAAAATGTGACACAAGGCCTCCAGGAACCAAGAGATCTTTGAAGCGGACAGTTCAGATTTATAGCCTCCCTATTGGACAACCGGAAATAATCAATAGTGCATTTTTACCGCAGAAGCTTCTGGCCAATGCGTGACATAGTGGGAGAGGAATAGAGAGCGAGAATGAGAGGTGGGACAGAAGGTGCTGCACGACATCGGGCGCCATACATGAGTGACGTTTAAAGGCTAATGAAGCTTTAAGACAGCTGCCGTCTTCACTGGGGTACGGCTGTCGGTGAACAGAGTGGATTTTCCAAAGAAGGGCTTCGTTCCCTGATACTGGAAGCGTAAGCATAACTGAAGCGAGCAGTCGCCCCCGCCCCACCCCCACCCAGAGCCAACCCCTAAATGGCAGCCTACACCCTCCTGCTTCCCAGCCCCCCCTGTCAAACACAGCGCTCGCATCTGTCCTGGCTCCTATCCGGACCGCTCCAGAAATGCAGCTACACGTCCAGTTTGGTTTCCTCCACCAATAGTCAGTTAACGTGGGCAGGGTGTTACCATGCCCCCCCCCGTCCCAGCTTCCTGTGGGATTCTGCAGTCCCGTCCCCCCCCCCACACCAGGTTTTTCATCCTCCTTTAACTTGTCAGCCAAACAAACCTTCCCACATCCACCCGCCGATTTCTTCATGAATTAACTATCGATCTACGTGTTTTTGCGCTTCGCACCTCCTCTGTGAGGCGTTTCCAGGAGACAAAAACGGGAATGTGGTCCTTGAATTTTAATTTTGGAAGGTTCTCCACATTAAAAAGTGTCCGGAGGAATATTTGGGAAACATTTTTCACAGATACCTACAACACCAACGGGATTTCTAACAGGCCTCTTGATATTTGCTCGTACCCGGGGCCGCTGCAGTCAATATCGTATGAGAGTCTTGTGGCTTAGATGACGCCTGTAAATCTAGAGCTGTCAGGCTGTTCCCCTTAAACGCATAATCCAGCGCTGCCTCACCTGCCTGCTCGTGAAGGATCGATGTGCAGCGTCTAACCTGCCGGTGCTGTCGCGGGATTAAAACAAACAATGCGTTTTGAATGCATGTCCGTCAAGTTCGACCCCAAGCTTCCCTGCTAGTTTGCGTTGCCTTAACGGCATGTCCTCGCCGCGGCTCAGACACTGGGCGTGGGAAGACAAGCCTCGTTCTCTGGCTTTTCTACCTCCGCATGCCACAGCTGCCTGTTCTAGGAGGTTCCGTACGCGGCGAGTTTCTGTCAAGCCGGGGAAACCTCTCTCTGTCTCACCTACGCAGCCATCGCCGTGGAAACGTTCAGAAGTCCGTTCCCCACGACACAGGCTCTACCTCCCACCCAGAGTGTTCCAAAGCGCCGCAAACAGCCTGTGACACCAGAGGAAAATAGCTTAGAGCGGCTTTTTGGATCGACCGCCTGCAAAGAGCCTGGCGGACATGGGGCTCTGGGAAAGAATCAGAGGAATGCATACGTCCGAGTGCATGACTGAGGAATTCCACGGTAACACCTAACTCTTAATTGCCACATAAACGCAATAGCAGATGTAACAAGGAAACCTGTCATCTAGCTGCTTCTTTCATAAACAAAACAGAACAACACAAAGGTCAGGCCCTGGCTTGGAACGCCAGGAATTCCTTTTCCTTTGCATCTCAAAGGTGCTAAAGAATAGATTTAGTTTTCTTTTATCTGACCGGCTGATTGAATCAACTCATAAGCATCTTACGCTACCCTCCCAAGGAACAGCTACGCCATTCAAGCAGGAATTATAAATCATCACTGCTTTTTCTAATGCGCATATGTAATACTGACAGTATGATAGACTGTTTGTTTTCCTTAAAAAAGTGCACTCTATTGTTATTATTATTTTATTATATTTGACTGGGACAGAAGGTATGAGCATGAATTTTAAATCTGACATACCATTTGAACTTTCAGAAGATCAGTTTGGATAACAGCCAGAGTTCGGCACATGCTAGTGTGCTCATGCATCCTGGAGGCAGAGAGTGGCTCAACGGGCTAAGTGTCTGTGATCAGTAGGTTGCTGGTTTGAGCTCTGGACTCAAACAGTTATGTATCTGTGAGTCTATGAGCAAAGCCCTTAACCCCCACCTGCTCCAGGGGCACCATACAC
>JABFEB020000104.1:29043664-29054227 GCA_019775895.2 Stomatorhinus ivindoensis | reverse complement strand
GGTGCGCCCACGGCCTCTTGTGAGAGTCGGGTGCGCCCACGGCCTCTTGTGAGAGTCGGGTGCGCCCACGGCCTCTTATGCACGTGTTCCTTTGCCGCGGCCCCAGGAGCCCGTGGTGCTGAGGACCTGGAGCATGGAGTCGGCCCACGGCTACGAGAGCAGCCGGCACGAAACCACCATCTTCAAATGCCCGGGGGCCAAGTCCTTCGAGGTGGAGTTCGATGAGAGATGCGAGACTGAGGAAAGGTGCGGGGGCCTTTAGCCGTCATCAGTGATATTTTCACAACCCCCACCCCCCAAATTGTACTGGGTCTATAATATTGCATCTTTTCTGACAAGTCATCAGAATCTCTTGTGTGTGGACTCGCTTGTTTCAGTACAGTGGTTTTTATTCTCATAAACGTTGGGGCAGTGAGTTTAAGTTTTAGGATTGTGCCCGTGATAAGAAAGTTGCTGGGTCGAATCCCTGGGTCAGCATTCTAACGTCACTGTTCGGCCCCTGAGCAAGGCCCTTAACCCCTGACTGACATTCAGAATTGTATGTCGCTTTGGATAAACATGCTCTTCCAAGTCATACCTTCTTTAATAACTCTTAATATCTTTTATATCTTTTATGTTATCTATAAGTAAATAAAAAAACTTGATTTCCTTGGCGGGGGGGGGAGGTTTTGGTAAAGAAGGATATCATTCTGACTTATTGCCCCCATCCCTGGCTAGCTTCTGGTCGACGCCCACTTATTTGACATTCATTCTTCAACTCGCCTTCTGTTTTTGGCACCACAATAGATACGATTACCTAGAATTCACAGATGCCAGAGGCGGAAAGGTTTGTTATGGCTTGAAGGTCGGCACGGATAAGTGGCCCAAGGTAAGAGCAATTTTTACCATCAGTCAAACCACGCATTTATGTGGGGCCAATGAGGTTTTGGGTGCCCCCTGTTGGCCACCAACTACCACTATCCTGGGGCAGGAAGGTGTGGGGACCCAGGGTGACTTTGACTAGGGCCCCATAAATGATCAGCCAGCCCCTGGGTATGGCCTACAGAGGTTCACATCTTCATCCCTGCTTCCTTGACACCTGAATACATTCTTGCCGCCCTCAGAAAGTGAATTTCCGAGGTGGTCCTCAGCTGCAGTTCCTCTTCCACTCCGAGAACAACAACAATGGCTGGGGCTACAAGTTCTCCGTCGTGGCATACGGGCCGCCTGACATCTCTGTGTCCTGGGTCTCCGACCTGCTGCTGCTCACGGCCCGGCTGTTGGGGCGCCTGGCCTCGCGGACCATGGCTCTGAAGTCACCCCTGGGTGAGCACCCCGCTGGGTCCTGGTCCGAGTGGCGGAAGGTAGCGTGTGCACTTGTCCATGACAATAGATCTGTCACCTGATGCAAACATGTGTAAGGGGCTTCTGTGTCGTTTGGCAGAAACTGGGAGTGCGAAAGATCTCCCGGTGGGAAAGATGAATCACATCCTTGCCTCTGCGCTGTGGAAACCCATGTTCAAGCAAGGGCTTGAGGGGGAGCAGCACACTCCGGGTGGAAGCGAGGTAACGTGGCTCTGGGGTTGAGACCCTGCAAGACTGAAGCCGTGCTTCTCCCCCGCTAGGCCAGGCCTCGCTACCTGCGTGTGCAAAGGAAATGATTCAACTACATGAAAATTAGTGGTGTGTCTCTCAGCTGATTAGGCTCACTGTGCCCAGGATAATGTCACCAGGTCAGATCCCAGGGGCAGGAGAGTAATTTTACTCCCTTGAGCAAGGCCATTAAAGATTGTCTGAGTATTTTGGTAAAATGAATAAATAATTTCAAATGCATTTATTTATTCAATTTAAATTACTTAAGTACTGTGTTTGATTGGATGTTGAATTGAATGAGTAATTGTCTGGTTTCCATTTGCCATGCAGGTGAATGCTCGTCCCTCTGATGAACTCGTCATGTTCCTTGTCAGCTTCGCCAGCTGGGAACCGTCTGAAGACACCTCGGATAGTGGGGCAGAGATGATGAGAGCCCTCATGCTGGCCTGTAGGAAGCAAGCTGCCAGAAACGACGTGGTCACGGGTTCGAAGGTTGACCAGGCGGTTAACGCTATCTGGGCTTGCATGGTTTACCACACCCCGGTCCTACACCGCAGTCTGCGGAACTACGGTAATAAATGAATTAATTTCTGCCTGTTTAAGCTGGAAGATGAGTCCAAGGTGGGGTGTGCTAACAAACTGTCCATCTAAGCCAATCTAAATGTTGCCTTTGCGTTACTGAGCAGTGGCCCAGGGTGGGAAGTCCAGCTTCTCTGAGGACTTTGTTCACGTGTACAGCTTTGCGGAGGGCATCCGCACCTGGATGGTAAGTGTGCTCAGCAGGTTCCGTCTGCACGTCCTGGGGGGGGCAGCTGCTGTCCCATGAAAAATACCCGCTTGAGGATCTGTTTTTGTAGCGGTCATATGCTGCCAGGACGAGCAGCTGACCATCGATGTTCGGTTAAATTTTTGCTCCGCAGCTTGAGATGAAACAGAGATACCTGATGGGAGCAGTGAATCCGTCGGAGGAAAATGAGGAGGACGTCCAGGAAGTGAGCTCGGAGGTGCAGGGTACGCTCCCGCCGGCCGGCCGGATGCCTCACTGCCCCTACTTTCCCTTTCTGTTCAGTCTCTGTGACCCCGTGGCCGCATCCCCTCATTCTCCAAACCGCTTGTCTCGTCTCTCACCAGCGGATGCCTGCATTGCCAAGAGCCTGCTCCTGCTCAAGTTCGCCCCCTGCTGGGCTCCGCCAGCAGATGACGGCCCCCTCAAGAATGACCCCTCCTATCCACTCCTCAGATCCACCTCGGTATCTGAGAGTGACTTCCAGGGCAGCCCGACATCCGGGCTCCAGGCTAGTGGGAGCGAAGCTGGAGCAGACGTCCCCTCAAAGGGTCACGTTCCGGTGGTCCAGACCTCTGGCGGTTCCGACCCCGGATCTCCGGGCAGTTTTACCGGGAGCCCCCACCGAGGCTCCACTGAGAGTCTGACCTCCCTGCCGGGAGAACCGGCCTCCCCCTTCAGCCTGCACCGCAAAGCGCCGTTCAGCAGGGGCCGCATACGGCTGCTTTCCTTCAGATCTGTCGAGGAGTCCCGCCCTCCCTTGTCGGTGAAGGACAGGTTCCCCATCCTCAAGGATATCATGAACTTCCTGAAGGACCAGACCATCTCCGACGCCAGGTGTGCCATCCGGCTCTGGGCATTGCAATCATATCGCCCCCCATATAATCTGGGGAAAAAATACTGAACTTTAATCGCCAGGCTGTCCCGAATGCTCTACCATATGCAGTGTGTGGCTGCAGTGCTGTTGGTAGTCATCGTATAATTATGTATCAAGACAGGCATCTTTTACTCTATAAGGCTGATGCCTGTTTTTTGCGTCTTTGACTGCTAAGCTCATTAACGTATGTGTGACGGTGAGGTCTGGCACGTAGCACGTGCATAAAGAGCGCTGGCTGCTGATCTGTACATGCATATGCAGCGTCCTGCAGCTCCTGTCCTTGAAGAAGGCCCAGGCCCTCAGCGTGAGCGAGGTGCTACGCACCGTGCGCCGGTGCCTGTGTTCCCTGGGAGAGCCGCACCTCTTCCAGGCCTCCTGCATCCTCTTCCTCCAGGAGCTTCTGGCCTTCCAGAAGGACTTCACCAGGTGGGCGCTGGAACGGAAAGCTTTCCGCTTCCCGCTGACGGCGACCGTAGCCCGTCGCCGCGTGGTTTTAGCTGCATTTGTTCATAATCTCTGCATATTCTCTGTAGTCGAACTAGAAAAATGGCACATTATCCTGCGTTTGTAGTCTAATATTTTGCAGCATGTCCGACTAGCTGTCTTGGAAAGAAAATGTGTGTTTTGACACATCAAGATAGTAAAAGATATTGATTAAAACTGTACTTAAGAATGGATTAATTAAGAGTTGAGGCGAGAAAGCTGTCGGCACCATATAATCTTGCAGTCTTAATCTGACATCGATCTGTTTGACGAACATCAGGCCTGAACTTCACGAGGCCCCACCTTCCTCACCATCACCTGTTTAATTTAATTTTTTTTAATGCAGTTACTTCACCCAGCTGTCTGGCAGCGGGCAGGAGGTGCAGGATGAAGTCCGCCAGTCATACCACCAGCTGGTGCAGATGCTGGTGGATGCCGTCCAGAACTTTGAGTCCATCGGAGATAAGTAAGGGTCCTTTGATTGTTGCGACGGGCTGCTGGCCCATTTTAGTGGCTTTTTTAATGGTCCATATCCCTTGTACCTCACAGGGCTCTGCTTCCTGCCCTCTCCTGCGTGCAGACCTGCCTTCTCCACCTTCTCGACATGAGCTGGGAAGTGCAGGACCTCCCGCTCTTTCTTGACATCAAACTGCCGGATCTCCTGCTTTCCATGGCCCAGGAGAACATCAGCGTCCATGATATAGCTATAAGGTAGAAGGATCTGGGGGGGGGGAGAAAAGGCAGACATTTTTAGGCAAGCGGTAGACCAATGAACAAGAAGGTAAAATGTTGTTTATCTGTATTATCTGTATGGGGCAGCATGTGGCTCAGTGGGCTAAGCCTGTGTGCTTGTAATCACAAGGTCGCCGGTTCAAACCCAGCCTGTCTGTGGGTCCTTGAGCAAGGCCCTTAACCCCCAGCTCCCTGGGCGCCGCTACGGGTGGCTGCCCCTTGCGGACAGCTTGCTCTACAAAGAGCAAGTTGAGGGAGGCAAAAAAGGAATTTCCCCATGGGGATAAATAAAGGATTGATTATTATTATTATTATTTTATTATTTTAAATTGCTTATCGTTCCATGATTAAACCAGTCGCTGTTAGTACCATTGACTGTTCCTGGGGTTCAGAGCAGCAACCTTCAGGTTTATAAAGGTTTGTGTGTGGCGTCCCCTATGGTGCCAGGTTTGGGATGATAAATGGCCACCATTTATTGTTCTGGCCCTTTTAGCCATTGGAGCGAGGAGGACGAGGTAGCCGATTACCTGAGGAACTGCGAGTGGATGGAGGAGTGTCAGGATGGCATGTTTGAGAAGTGGTACGACAAAATTGTCCAGGGCTCCCCGGAGGAGCGGAGGAAGGTGAGGTCGGCATGCCGCTCTGTTGAAGACCAGTGTTCTACGTTGATCTTGGATTACCATTAAGCAGAGTCACATTTTAAGGTCTTCATAACACTTGACCATAACATGCTTCGACAGGCTGATAATCTTTTGAGATTTTCCAGGAGATCTCACTTCAAAAAAATTATATAGGGATCAGAGTGCCTGTTGAGAAATCGGCCATCTGTACATCCAAGTTTACATAGAACCATATTTGCTCCAGCCAAGCAAATGTTTGCTGATAGGCGGTGCTGGAAATAAACCCTGGAGACCTATGAATGCACCTGCCGGGTCTGTTTCAGCCTTTGCTTGAAATTAAATATTTACTCTTCACTACATGCGAGTCTTCAAATATAACCCTATAATGAGAGACACCCTCAACCAACTTGACGTTTGACCTGTGAGCACCTATCAGCCACACTACTGTTTATACTGTCAGCCTCCTGCCCAACCTGTTTACATGGGACATCCACCAAGTCAGGCGAATGGTAGCAATAGCCACGCTCAGACCTGGCGCTGTCTGCCCTCTGCCTCCAGTGACGTGACCAGAGTGTCCACTGATTTCTCCGCAGATGCACATGTTCATCGCACGGTACTGCGACCTGCTAAATGTGGAGATCTCTTGCGACGGCTGCAAGCGCATCGCACCCTGGCACCGCTACCGCTGCCTGCAGTGCACTGACATGGACCTCTGCAAGACCTGCTTCCTTAGTAAGCCCCCCCCCCCCACGGTATTGAGTTCCTGTCACTGCAGAGAATCCTGGGTAAATCTCCAGTGGTTTAGTGGTCTGTAGGCTAGCGTCCTCTTCCAGACCATCTTGATGCATCTCCAGGGATGTCTGGAAGGCTTTGACGTCTTGGTAAGCCTTAGGCACTGGTGAGACGTTTGGTAACGTTTAGAACTGCACGGTCGTGGTCTGGCTTGGGTATTATTTTTTTTTTTTTTTTTTTTTTTTTTTGAACCGTTGCTGTTTGCTGGTAGGCGGAGCCAAGCCCGAGAGCCACGAGGACGACCATGAGATGGTGAACATGGAATACGCCTGCGACCACTGCCAAGGGCTGATCGTGGGCAGCAGGATCAATTGCAACGTGTGTGAGGACTTTGACCTGTGCTTCGGCTGCTACAACGCTAAGCGCTACCCCGACAGGTGAGCAGGGCAGGGCTCCGCCTCGTCGTCTTCAGGACTCCGGGGAACGTGCCTGTTTTACCCCTGCGTCTCCCCCAGCCACCTGCCGACGCACCGCATCACAGTGTACCCAATGGTGACCATCCGGATCAGCGACCGGCATCGTCTGATCCAGCCCTACATCCACAACTATGCCTGGCTGCTGTTTTGCGCGCTGGCGCTCTACGCCTCCGACTTGACGAGCGAGCGTGAGCTGGAGGGGGAGGCCCTGGCGGTCGGGGCCCTGAGCAGTGCCGGCGTCCTGCAAGCCCGCTGCTCGGAGCTCATCGCCGACTGCCTGCTCAAGGGTCAAAAGGGCAGAGGTCAGTCATTTCCGTAACGGTCAGGGTCGTCGCATCTCATGCCGAAAGAAACATTTCACCGTGGCAACCTTGGCTGCCTTCACCATATAACACAGCAGAATTCATTCTAGGGTGTAATTTTGGTGAAAATCCCCTGCCCCCCGCAGGTCTGCGGACCTCTGCACTCATGTCCCTGCTGTCGTCGGGCGAGTCGGCCTCCGAGAGTGAGCCGGAGTCTGGCCAGGACCCCCTGCCAGGTGGCACTGCCGCAGTCTGCTCGCCGCCGCCCCCTAGGGACAAGGTGACCAGCTGCAGCATCGCGCGCCCTCCATCAGATGACGCAGGCCAATCTGTGCCTCGGCATGGGGGTCTCTATAAATAGAGGGCGAATATGTGCCAACGTGCTAGCCGGAGTTTTCTGGAATAATTAAGAGCGAAGTGCACAGCAGGCTGGCTGGGCTGTCTGTGCCCTGAATGATGACTGCAGGCAGTGCTTACGAATGTCCGCCATCTTTCTGACAACATGTGTAGTTTATCCTTTATATGACCTGGTCATGATCAGGAATGAAGGTAAACCTTTTTTTGGTGATTAACACGCCGCTCCTCCCCGCAGCACAAAGGCGGGCCCAATGATGAGCTACCAGCGTCCCGTCTCCCACCGGTCTCGGGGGTTCCCACGGGAGATGAGGGGGGGCAGCAACATGACACCCGTGGCCTCAGCCAGACGTCCTCTGATGGCACCCTGACTCCTGGTGAAGGTACCCACGCTTCTCATTCAGCACTGCAGAGGTTCCCGGGACTTCGATGTCAGGCCTAGCCTGAGCTATATCTCCGTCTGCCTCGGCAGCTGCCGGGGCCGGCACGAATGCCGACGTGCCCGCCCTCGTGACACCTCTGGATGAGCGGGCCGCCAAGCAGCCGCTCCAAGAACACGTGTTTGCCGAATGTTCCCGTGAGAGGATCCTGGGCCTGCTGGCGGCCATGTTGCCCCCTGGCAAGCTGGTGAGATGCCGCCCCCCCCAACCAAGCCCTGTCACATCTCTGTGATCCAGAGTAAAGTTCCTCCTTTGGGTGAATAGGGAAGGTTTAACTAACCTTTATCTGCCTCCAGTCCCCAGGCTGTACCCTCCCTCTGCAGAGCCTCAGCTCTATCCTCCCTCTTCTCTTCCGCGTCGTCATCTCCAACGCCGGCTGCCTGAATGAGACCTACCATCTGACGCTCGGCCTCCTGGGTCAGCTGCTGTTGCGCCTCTCGCCGGCGGCTGCTGACTCTGCCGTTACGGAGGCCCTGGCCGACAGGCAGGGGCTGCTGACCCCAGGGGACGGAGCCCCCGATGCGCCGGGCTGGAGAACCACGCAGCTGCTCTTTAGCCTGGGTGCCGTGTGCTTAGACAGGTAGTCCTCTGTACTTTCTGTCTTTTTGTTGGGAGCCTCTTGAGGACATTAAGGCCGAGTCTCTCCTCATCCCTGTCGCAGCCGCATTGGCTTAGACTGGGCGTGCTTGGTGGCGGACATCCTGCGGGACCTGAACAGCTCCCCCCAGTGGAGCAGTGTCATCGCAGCACTCACTGACCACTGCATCCAGCAGCTTCCCAGCCAGCTGAAACGCTCAAACTTGTTCACCCTGCTGGTGCTGGTTGGATTCCCAGAGGTGCCTCTTCTTGTCTGGCCATCATTTTTTGGAGTGTGTTTATTCTTGTGGCTTTGGGCTTCCGCCAAGATCTTCTCCAATGCACTGCTGTCCCTGCAGGTGCTGTGCATGGGCTCCCACTCCACCTTCATGGACAATGCCAACGAGCAGCATGCTGTCATCCTGCTGAAGCACTTCACCGAGAAGAACCGCGCGGCTGTGGTGGACGTGAGGACCCGCAAGAGGAGGACTGGTGAGTCTCGCTTGGCTGGGAGTAGGGGACGCCTTGCCCCTCCCCTGGTCCTCACACAAGCCCCTGTCCCCGTTCAGTGAAGGACTACCAGCTGGTGCAGCCTCCTGATGGTCAGAGCGCCCCTGTCCCCCTCGCCCCTGGGCCTGTCCCCCTCGCCCGTTACTTGGAGCACTTCACGGCCATTTGCAGTCAACTCCTGCAGAGTGAACTGGAGGGCAGCGCTCCGGATGCTGTGGAGGCCACCTGGGTGCTGTCCCTGGGCCTCAAGGGGCTTTACACCAGCCTGAAGGTCAGCTCTACACTTTCTTCCACATTTTGCACCTTTTAGACCACGAGTTCCCAGCCAGTATTCCACCACACCACAGAACACTGAGGATTTGGGGGATGAGTTGGTTAATTTCTGAAAATAACTTATAAATGATATATATTCAAGTCATACCTGTTTTTTCATGATCAACCACCTACCGGCCTCCTACCAGTTCACGGCTTTTCCCTCCAATGTGGCTCCCTTCCTCTCCGTCACCTAATTTGTGGTTGGTGGTTTGTGTTTGGTTGGTGGTCTCTCTGTGGTATGTCAACCCAAGCGGTCATGTTCCAAATTCTCTTGTGCAAGTTGGTTAATCACAGCAAGAATTTAAGTCAGGTTGGTCTGTGTTCTCCCCTATTGAGGTTATCTATAATTTGATGGCTTGTGGGCAACACTGGGGCCTCATACCAGTGTTGTTCTGGGTTCTTTGATCCCTGTCAGCATAGAGGTGACATCCTCGACATGTTCATATGGGTATCCCCGGGGGTCACAGCGTCTCAGCAGTGAGTTAAGGAGGATAGATGGGAGTGTTTATCAGTGCGCGAGTCTGGAAGTCATTTTCTGCCCCTGCAGAGACATGGCGTGGAGATGGGACAGGCTGCTATCCAGCAGTCAGGCCTGGTCCAGCTGCTGGTCAGGAAATGCAGCAAAGGCACCGGCTTCAGCAAAATGTGGCTCCTGCGAGACCTGGAGATCCTTTCCATCATGCTGTACTCCTCCAAGAAGGAGATCAGCTCCATGGTTGAGGTCGCTGACTCGGAGCCTTATGATCGCAAGCCAGAGAAGGAGCACGACTCGGATCATTCCAGCTGCTGTGCCGACGACCCAGACCCCAACAAGCCCGACCCACTTGAGGGCCTCGATGAGGAGACCAAGATCTGCTTCCAGGTGCGGCCTTCCTTTGAGCTGGCCTCCCTGGGCTTGAATCCCTCAGGGTCACCTGCAACTAGCTGGGGGGATGCGGTCTCAGAGTACTAAGGTGTGTTTTCATTGTCCCGCTTTTATTTTGTGACAGATTACCCATGATGCTTTTAACGCCCCGCTGCATATCCTGCGGGCCATGTATGAACTGCAGATGAAAAGAACAGACTCCTTCTTCTTGGAGGTTCAGAAGCGGTAGGTGGGAAAATGAACATGTCTACCATGTCTGATCCTTGAACGCAGGATTACCGTGTGATTGGCAACTGTGCCATATTAGTTCGCATCCCCACCCCCTCTAAATAAAGAGAACCCTCCCCCAGGTTCGACGGTGACGTTATAAAGACGGATGAGACCATCTGCGCGCTGGCGCAGAAGTGGCAGCCGTCCAAGCGCCCGCGGGCAGAGGAGCGCAGTGCCAAGGCAGTGGACACAGACATGATCGTCATGCCGTGTGTGGTACGTTTCTCAGACCCCAGACTGGCAGCAGGGGTAGTGCTCCTGAGGGAGGGCTCCTGGATCCAGTCCCAGAAGGGGACCTACTCTGGGTGTTTCACCAGGTCTCCTCAGATTTCTGAAAATTTGAAATGTTCTTGTCAGTATAGAAAACAGATTGACATGATGGTTGGTGACTTTGATGATGATTATGGGTTGTTAAGTAATGGTGACAATGGTGGTGACTGTAATGCTGGTGGTGACTGCGATGGTGGTGGTGGTGGTGATGATAATGATGACCGTGATGGTGGTGGTGACTAGGATTGTGATAATGGTGACCAATGATGATGGCGGTGGTGGTGACCGTAGTGATAATGGTGACTATGATGGTGATAATGGTGACCGTGATGGTGGTGATAATGGTGACTGTGATGTTATTGATAATGGTGACTATGATGGTGAT
>JABFEB020000104.1:29015956-29027875 GCA_019775895.2 Stomatorhinus ivindoensis | reverse complement strand
TACCATGTCCATTATACCCTGTAAAGGAGTATGGGGGGATGTACCACGTCCATTATACCCTGTAAAGGAGTATGGGGGGATGTACCATGTCCATTATACCCTGTAAAGGAGTATGGGGGGATGTACCATGTCCTCAGGGTGACATTAGCATCACTGCACTATGCCGTATAGGTAAACAGATTTCAACAAGAATGTGTCTGTGACATGAGTAATGTGTTAATATGTCATCTGCGCTTCATAGTACTGTAACACTAAGCATGTTGACATCAAAATAATTTAAAGTAGTGATGCTTCGAGACTTAGTTTGATCAAATCATTTTCAGGATAATGGGATCCTGTTAATGAACCAGGTTAATTAACCAGACCTCTGGATTTATTTCAGAGAGTAAAATTTCTTGTCCTGATAGATGCATGGAGGTTAGAGCGATCAGGTTAGTTTTTATTGGACGATGAATCTCCGCCCCCCTACTGTGCCCTGGCCATCACTGTCAGAGTCCCCCCCCCCCCCAGCCATCACAGTCAGAGTCTCTGTGCCTCGGCTATCATGGTCAGAGTCTCACCCCCATGCCCCCAGCCATCATGGACAGAGTCTCCAACACCCCCTGCCCCAGCCATCATAGTCAGAGTCCCCCCCCCCCACCCCAGATATCACAGGCAGAGTCTCTGTGCTACCAGCCATCATGGTCAGAGTCTCTGGCCTCTATCATGGCTGTCTGGAATGACTGTGTGGGTGACTTTGTACTGAGATGCGCGCTGGTATTTCCGCGGGGGGGTGGTCATGTCAGGTGGGCATGTCAACAGCCCTGAGTCACCCAGGAGTATCACAGGAAGTTCCCTCCACAGCCTTCTTCCCATCATCTGAAATAAGACTGTGACTGCCTGCTCCCGCTATCCCACAAGCCCCTGTTATTCCACGTGCGCCAGCGCCCCATTAGCTAAAAGGCCCTGTGTCGTAATTAGACCCGATTGCTTTGTGGCCGCGAGGGAATTCCAGGGAGCTTTCCATACATAGGGTGGATAATTGTGTGGTTAAAAAAATCCAAGGGTTGAAGGCACACTTAACCCCTCTGACTATCTTTAGCATGGATTTTACCGCTGCCTGACCCCACACGGAGAACAAGGGCGAGAGAAACTTTCTTTCCAGCTGGAACTAGGTCTTTTCACTTAAGCTAGACTATTACTTTATTGATACATCTTTCTTTGAATTACCTTTCCATACCCTTTTCATTCTCCTTTGGTTTATTCCTGCTATCTTCCTTGCTTCTTGTCCAGCACCAGGCCACAGAGAAGCTGGGGGAAGCATAGGGCATGATGCAGGGGACTCGCTGGACAGGAGGACAGCAGGCTTATTATTATTATTATTATTATTATTATTAACCATATAATAGACACACCATTCCAAGGTAGGTTTTAATACATTTTATGTGTTTATGGAGCCCTGATTGGTTAATATAGAGGGCTGCACTTAAGGTGACACTCAGTACCTGCTATTGAATTGTTTAGTGTGCTGAGTGTAGCCTTTTGGGTGTAACCTGTTGGATGCATTTCTGCTGGGTGTAGCCTGTTGGGTGTAACCTGTTGAGTGTAGCCTTCTGGGTGTAGCCTGCTGAGTGTAGCCCGCTGGGTGTAACCTGTTGGGTGTAGCCTGCTGAGTGTAGCCTGCTGGGTGTAGCCTGCTGGGTGTAACCTGTTGGGTGTAGCCTGCTGGGTGTAGCCTGCTGGGTGTAGCCTGTTGGGTGTAGCCTGTTGGATGTTCTAGTTCAAGGCTTTTTCAAATCAAGAAGATGTTAAAAACTATGAGTATGAGATGGTAACGGAGTGTTCATTAGAGGAAATGCCCGTGATGGTGTAATTTGGGTTAGCTGACGACGAGGATAACAGCCCAGATACCCGAGCCCGTCCGTCTTTGCCACGGCCGAGCACCACCTGCTCCCGTGGAACAAGGGGCACGCTGGAGCGTAGCCGAGACCTGCCAGTGACCCCCACTGGTAATGCCGCTCGGCTCTTGTTAGCCGTGGCAGAAGGCGTGTCTCGCGTCACTCGTTATTTTCTGCAGTGGAGGTTTGGTTACTATCCCGCCTTCGGAAAAGGTTCAGGAAGGTGCCAGCTGTGTTTGGATAACACTAGCAGGGTTCGGGGGAGTAGGATGTGTAACCTGAGGCTTGCTTTCCTTATTTTCTTCCCCTCTCTCTTGTCTCAGGCTCTCCTTTGTCTTCTGGGAAAGTGCAGTTCTTTTGTTGTTGTGCTTTCTGTGTTTTTTATTTATTTTTTTGGAGTAGGCTGAGGAGACACAGGTGAGTGAAAAGTCACGATAAGCCCTTTTTCTTCCAGATGGTGACGCACCGCAGCCCACACGTATGGCAGAAGGTGGTCTGTCTCGTAAGGTCTGCTTCTCCTCCGATAAGCTTCAGCAGATTCCTCTGCGGCTCGAGATGCTCCTGTCGCCTTACTCTGGGGAGCCCTGTGCATGCAGACCGCTTCCCGTCTCATTCGTGTGTCCAGAGACTGCCAGGCCGGGGCTCATCCGAGGAGGGCTGCCCCGAACTCGCCTGGAACATGAAGGGCGACCCCTTCCTGGGAATGTTTGGCTGCTCGTCTCCCCATGATCGGGACGGAAAGCTGGACACGAAGAGGCTTTGCCAAACAAATATGACACAGAACTGCATTTGTGTTTCTAGTCCAGGCTGAGAATCCGGCATGTCTCTCTCATCAGAAGTGTAAGCCAGTGCCCCACTTACAGAGGGAAGACCTCCCATCCTGGAGTTGCTGTTTGCATCTTTGTGTTTCATTTCCTGGTGAAGCAAGGCCTGATGGGAAGGAGAAGACTACAAACCGTCACTGGCATCAGACATAAACCCTTCTCTCGATTCGTGAATATCAATAGGAAGCCAAATAGTAAGGGCATCTGAAGGCGACCTTTCCATGGTTAAAGGACAAAACAAACAGAGTGAATGGTTTAATCAAATTAGCTGGGCAGTTTGTCATCCAGAGGTCGAGTGGATAAGCTGGTATGATCCAGTGCCCAAATCTGAACTGTGATCGCAAAGCTCTCAGTCAGACTGCAGCAAGCACACACACACACACACACACACACACACTCACACTCTGTTGCTGTCTCATCCTGCATACTGGATGAGCAGGACAAACGCATGGCACAGGATCTCTGTGACTGGTGGATCAGAGCGCTGGGGAGGGCCCCATTAGTACAGAGTACTGTCCCTGTCTTATCCCCCCACCCTAATATATATTTATTGCAGCGAGATGCCCTTCTTTTTTTATAACTCTTCTGTACTGCAAGTCACGGTTCTTATTAAAGTAATGGGTCTAGCACAGTAGCTGCGGTCCGGAATGGCTAATTGTGCCGGGGTGTCCTTACGTGGTGCTCGGACACAGGGGGTGAGGATCTCGCATTGGCCGTACTGTCCCATGTGCTTTATACTTTTATAAAGCTCTCCTGATATTGTTCTCTTTTCTGTGCCCTAGAATAGCTCAGACAACAAGGGACAGCACGGTGAACATTTGGAATGGGGCAGACAGGCATGGAGGCCCCACTTCTCCAGGGTAGGGGTCTCAATCCCACACCCCACCGTGTGTGTCTACCATTTGCATGTTCTTCTTGGGTTTGCATTTGATTTAGTTGTCGTCTACTGATCACCCTCGGTGTGTCCCCCTCCGATGCACCGACACCCCCTGTCCAGAGTTTGCTTTCTGAGTCCCATGGTTCTGTTGGACCCCGCCTCCTCTCCTAGTGCATGACACATGGCTGGCTTCGAAACCGACTCAGTAATGGTACCGGTCGAAGACCATAACGCAGCACGCTCTGGCTTCACAAAGGGCCATGTCTGAGTGCCCTGCTGTCTCCCTGCTCACTACAGGGGAGCGACTCCCGATGCTGTCTGACAGTGGCAGCTGGCCGGGGCCTGTGCTGAGAGCGGGAGCTGTCTCAGGCACCTGCCATGCGGCCAGGCGCCGCCTGCTTCTAACTTCCACGGGCACCTCCTTGTGGACACCTTCTTGGCTCCTTCTGACATGTGCCCGAAGATGACGTGGGTATCAGGAAGGACGTGCGACCGCCAAGTGTCCCCTTGAATATGGCCCCACGTTATTACTACATCCATCTCAACATCCCCTCGGCCAATGAGCGATCCGCACTCTCAATGAGTCACTTTCAGCCAATCGGAGGCAAGCTATTTTACAAGGTCATACCCAGTGCAAGCCATTTCATTTCATTTTGAGCAGATTTAATCACGTTTTACTCCGATCCAAAGCGGCTTACGGTTTCATCCACCCTAATTCTATTCCAGCACAACTGATACTTTGGGGTTGTTTGGGGACAGACTCGACTTTCCGGTTACAGAGGTCACTACTGGTTAGGCTTTGTGTCCTTAACCACTACCCTACCCGCTGTCAATGGAGGGAATGGCAGCATGATGCTGCAGTATATCAGGTTCGCTGTGCTGCATAACGTGAAGTTCCTGCTCGTTTTGCTGGTGGTAAACAGCTCAGCGCTACCCCCGCTCATGCAAACGAGGTGAGAGAAGCTGTCTGCGCCCAGTCCACTCGTTTGCATGCCGGTCCTTGCGCGCCGGTGCCCATTTGCCTTGCAAACTCCTCACTCTGGCTTGTTCCGTCCACAGTGGGGGTGGCCTGTCAGGGCGTGGTGGCAGCGTTTGCATCCTTCCATGTTGTCACCTCCACATGCCCCCTGCCCGCCCAAGCCTGACGCAGGCTGAGGTGCAGCAGCCAGCCCCGCTGAACGAGGCCAGTGCTTTATTTAAAGGAGCATGGCTGGCACTGCAGTCTTTTGGGGCAGCAGCTTGACCCACATAGATCCGTGGGGCCTGGCGGAGGGGGGCTGAGTGCATGGGCGGCAGCCACCTAACTTTACAGGCAGCCTCGATTCGCTGCCCCCCCTCACTGCAGCTTTGCAGGGGTGGCTGTCGCCCGTCTTTCCTGTCCTCCCTCGCTCTCTGCAGAATGAAGGTGCAGTGCGTCCTCATGCCTGTGAAGAAGGGTGGCACTGTCCTTTCTGATATTAGCATATTAAGGTGCTGTCCTTTCTGATATTAGCATTAGCATATTAAGGAGCTGTCCTTTCTGATATTAGCATTAGCATATTAAGGTGCTGTCCTTTCTGACATTAGCATTAGCATATTAAGGAGCTGTCCTTTCTGATATTAGCATTAGCATATTAAGGAGCTATCCTTTCTGATATTAGCGTTAGCTTATTAAGGAGCTATCCTTTCTGACATTAGCATTAGCATATTAAGGAGCTGTCCTTTCTGATATTAGCATTAGCATATTAAGGAGCTGTCCTTTCTGATATTAGCGTTAGCATATTAAGGAGCTATCCTTTCTGATATTAGCATATTAAGGAGCTGTCATTTCTGACATTAGCATTAGCATATTAAGGTACTGTCCTTTCTGATATTAGCATTAGCATATTAAGGTGCTGTCCTTTCTGATATTAGCATTAGCATATTAAGGTGCTGTCCTTTCTGACATTAGCATTAGCATGTTAAGGTGCTGTCCTTTCTGACATTAGCATTAGCATATTAAGGTGCTGTCATTTCTGACATTAGCATTAGCATATTAAGGAGCTGTCCTTTCTGACATTAGCATTAGCATATTAAGGTGCTGTCATTTCTGACATTAGCATTAGCATATTAAGCAGCTGTCCTTTCTGACATTAGCATTAGCATATTAACACTGCTGTATCATCTCCCCCGCAGAGTATAATCTCCTAAAGTGACCCACCAACCATCCTACCAACAGACATTTTCAGTAGTTTCGGTGGGGGGGTTTGTCCAGAAATGAGCTTATTGCTCAACAACAAGGATGTAACAAGCTTTAATGAAGTGGCAGTCGTGTATTTCAGACATCCATCTTTGATGCTGGGGGGGTGGGGGGTATGAAACAGCCTGTGTGACTGTGGCATGGGGGGTATGTTTCTTTTTCTGAAGAGAACAGAAAGTTTGTAGCACCTGTGTGTGTGGGGGGGGGGCATGAGGGGGTGTCCAGTGAGCCATTCAGAGTTGCTGGGGAGGTGTAGTGCAATAGAGCAGGAGGCCGGGACCTGCGGAGGCGAGATTGGGGGTCACTGACAAGTGGCTAAATCCTCCCTCCTGGCCTCTTCAGCGATGCGGACGGTGTGATGAGTCACTGACTCTCCACTGATAACCACCATTAAAGATGGCTGCCACACAACACCAAAAGCAGTGGATGCTTAAAAGCCTCACGGCGGCGGGGGTGGGCAGTAGAAATGTGAGTTCGAGGGGGGACTGATAGGGACTGAACATGCAGTAAGGGCTGTACATACATCCTTGTTTGATGGATGGATGGATGGATGGATGGAAAGATTGATTGATTATTTTATTGATTGATACCACCATCAAGTGCCAATGGATCTGCACATGCATCTAGGGTCCTGAAATATGGAATGCCAGAGTGCTGACCCCAAAAACGTGGGGTAGCACTTCCACTTTGCCATATGCCCCTATGATGCCAGCCCTAGGGGGCAGAGGCTGATCAGCCCCGGCACAGGAAGGCCTCCCATCAAAAATAAATCTGCTCCTTTAAAAGGGCAGAAAGTAAATGTGCAGAACATGCTGTGACTGGCTCTTGGCGGTTTGTGTACCGCATTGAAAGCCCTCGTCAAGGTGCTGGATCCTGCAGCGGTGCCGTCACGAACCCTGTTCCGGTTGTTTTCTCGGGGAACCTCGAGCTAAGGACGCATCATGACCATGTTTTATTTCCTTTTTCCATCCGCTGCCGGGAGTGTTTACAAAAAGAGCCGGAAAGGCACTTCGCGGTTAATATTTAAGAGCAGCCGGCCGGGGAGACCCGTTTTAAAAATTCCTGCACGGAAACGTAAACACGGCGTCACAGAGATGGAGAGGTGGGCGGGGCCATGCCGTGCCAGGGCCTTCAAGCCTCGCAGGTGGGGGCTGGTTTGAAATATGAGCACGTCTCTGCCGGTCACTGACATCCGCCGCCTGAGAGATTCTCAGCACCCCCTGACTGCTGCCAAACCTCTCTCCGCCTGCTGGGGACCTTCACAGCCCTTGATGCTTCCCAGAGGGCACTGGCCGTATCCGCTAGCCGCCTGCGTTTCATCCAGAGGCTGCCGGCCATTCCTCACCTCTCTTTCTGAGGATGTCTTGGTTACCATGTTTGGGATCAGAGGGTGACGGGGAGCCTGTAGCATTTTTATTCTATAGCATAAACGACGACACTGAGTTATTAACACAACTGCAGCTGCGGCAGGTCAGTCGCCCTCTACTGAAAAGGGATAGAGAGAGAGAGCCAACAAAGCGGCCATTATGAATTGAGAGACCAGAAAGCAGCTGCGTACCTTTCCTCTTGATCCTCTCGCTCACACTGCTCTACCTGGATTCTTGGCCTTGGCACAGAGAGCCATTAATTGTGAGCCCAGTGGATTGTGTTTTCAAGTTTGCTTGGCCAGACGTCCACACTTCCCCTCACGTTGATTTGTTTTGTGACCTGCCCTCTGTTCCCTCACTGAGGTTTAATCCCTAATGCCATTTGCGTGTTTTGTTTTTGTAACCTGGGTCATCTGCGCATAGGAACAAGAACACAACGAATTACACACACTGTTACCCAGACACATGCAAACAGCTTTTGTGCCAGATATGTACTGACTCAGCATCAGATAAAAGGATTTCATCCATCCAGCCATCTTTCCATACATTTTCTGCTACTTATCTTGGGTCAGGTCATGGGGGCAGCGGCCTTCCCAGCCACCTCCTCGAGCTCCACCAGGGGAATACCAAGGCATTCCCCGGCTAGCTGAGAGATATAATCTCTCCAGGGTGTCCTGGGTCTCCAGCATGTCCTCCCGGTTGGACATGCCCGAAACACCTCCTAAGGGAGGTGTCCAGGAGACATCCTAGGTAGTTGCCCGACTCACCTCAACTGACTCCTTTTGATGTGGAGGAGCAGCAGCTCTACTCCGAGCTCCTGCCAAGTGTCCGAGCTCGTCACCCAAGGTTGAGCCCAGACTCTCTGCAGAAGAAACTTATTTCTGCCGCTTGTATCTGCAATCTCTTTCTTTCAGTCACTATCCATAACTCATGACTGTAGGTGAGGGTGGGAATGTAGATCGATCAGTAAATTGAAAGCTTTGCCATCCAGCTCAGCTCTCTCTTTACCACAATAGAACAATACAGCATCTGCATTATTGCCGATGTCCTCTACTTGAGGCAGCAAATTTTCCCCTTCCAGAAGAGGACAATCCACACAGTTCCAGTCCAGAACCATGTCCTCACTCTTGGAGGTGCTTATCATGAATTCATGGTAAATCTCACCCACCCCCAGAGCCTTATCTCCGTCAGTGCCCTCAGCTTTTGTGAAGGGTCTGCCTCCAGCTGTACCTTCTCCAAGGATGGAGTATCAGTAGGGTTCATGATACTCAAAATACTCCTTCCACCACCTGACTATGTCTCCATTTGAGGTCAACAGTTCTCCATCCTTGCTGTAAACAACATAGAAAAAGCCTTGCTTCACCTGATGGTTTTCCAGAATCTTTTCGAGGCCAACTGAAAGTCCTGTTCCATGGCCTCACGTCTGCCAGACACTCCCAGCACACCCTCACTATACGTGTGGGTCTACCTGGTCTATCCAGCATCTTCCCCCACCATTGGATCCAACTCACCACCAGTTGGTGTTCAGTTGACAGCTCAGCTCCTCTCTTCACCTGAGTGTCCAAAACATGCGTATGCAGATCATATGATGCAATTACAAAATTGATCATCGAGCTGCGGCCTCAAGTGCTCTGGTGCCAGGTGCACTTATGAACACCGTTATGTTCGTGGTGTTCACTATGGACAAACTGTAGCTAGCACAGAAGTCCAATAATACTGCACCGCTCCCAATCACACCGTTAAAGGTTTTATTGTCATTACTTACTTAAAGTCCCCCACCACAACAATGGAGTCCCCAGAAGGGCCATCTTCCAGCACCCTCTCCATGGTCTCCAAGAAGGCCAGATACTTTGGACTGGTGTTCAGCACATAAGCAGGGAGAACAGTCAGAGCCATTCCCCCGACTCCAAGTCAAAGGAAGGCGACCATTTAGTTCACTGGAATAAATTCCAGCAGTATTGGCGCCAAATCAGGGGGCTATAAGTAGACCCAGCTCTGTCCGGCACCTCTCTCCATGGCCAGTTCCAGAGTGGAGTAGAGTCCAGCCCCTCTCCAGGAGTTTGGTTCCAGAGTGCCAGCTGTGCATTGAGGTGAGCCTGACATCTAGTCGGTATCTTCCATACCAGCTCAGGCTACAGAGAGTAACTACAGCAAATAGTGTCAAACAGAGGACCCCACATGGAGGAGCTTCTGTTGCTTAACAAGTAGTGTATTGAGCTAATAGTACCAAGGTTGTGGGTTCAAGTCCCAAAGAGCATACATAAATTGTAATCCTTCCCTCCACTGTAAGTCTCCTTAGATAAATCAAAATTGGTCAGGCAGAGGCATGATACCCAGTGCTTTTTCCATAAACACTGGCACCATTAAAGGTGGCCATATATGACATCCAGACAAAATGAATTCAGGACACCAATCCACTGTATACTTAAAATGACACCATTCTGTTCTTCATTCTGCGACGTGTCAAACCCTACAGGGTGCGGAACATCTTCAGCACAGCAGGCTCACATGTAAAGCACAAATGAGCGTATTGTGGCGATTGCGTGGATGATGTTGATAAAGGAGATGACAGCTCTTCTGAAATGGAAGTTATCAGCCACCATTAGTTTTATTCTAGAAGTAGCACAGACAAGGAAGCCAACAATTTAAACACTCACGGTTATACACTAATAAAACACACACATTCATGGCAAATATTACATGGTTAAGACATTTACTATAAATAAATACATACACAAATGCACATATTAATTTACAATTTTTCAAGTGTGGTGCAAAGCACATAATTAGTTTTGCTGACCAATCCCATAGCGTTAAATTTATGTCAGCCAATTATGGACGATAGGTTGAAAGTCTCAAGGATCTTGCATAGATGGTGCATTGAAATGGTGATTATACATCAGACAACGTGGTATTGCCGAGATGATGTTGATTCCGTTGATTTTGTGTAAAGTGTAAGCCAGATTAAGCTGCTCTCAGCTAAGTTTGTAGTGTCCCTGGAAAGGTAACGACAGATACATTTAATGCTGGTGCTTTGAAGAGAGAGGAGATTTCTGGAGTCATATTACTGTGAAACACCTTAAAAAGTATAATACTCACTGTTTTATTGTAATTATATTGCTTACTTACTTTATAGAACTAACTGTGGTGATGTTTGTGCACTTGTGTGTACTGTTGTGTAGTGAATTACATGCCAGTGTGCTGGCCAGTGAGAAGCCAGGGTGGAGCTCCTCTGTTCATCATTAGAGAAATATGAGTTAAGATGCCAGAGAAGAGGGACCCATCAAACGCTTCCCCCTAACCCCCCGGAGCACTTACCCAGGGCTGGTCTCCGGAAAAAAAAATCAGTGGAAAAATTATTGGTGCTTAAGAAGACAAATTTTGACCTTTCCTTCCATGGAAAACAGAAATAAGTCTTATTTATACTTTTTAATGAGGGAAGGAGATCCCTGTGGGGCAAGAACAAGGGCTTCCTCACGGAGCGGCTAATTGTGTTACGGCAGGTCGTCTTTTGTGGTAGGAGAAAGGAGAGAACAGGGAGAGAAGGGATGAGACAGAAGAAGAGAGAGAGGAGGAGAGAAGAGAGGAGAGGGGAAAGAGGAGAAGAAAGGAAAGAGCGAAAACAAGGGAGGTGACAGGAGAAGAGACAGAGGGGAGGTAAGAGGCGAGGGGAGAGGAGCGAAAGGGGAGACCCACAAACCCACAAAGAGGAGCGAAAGGGGAGACCCACAAAGAGGAGCGAAAGCCACAAACCATCAAATTTAGAGACGCTAGTTACCCTGTATGTGGATTGTGGGCACAGAGTCACAGCACATGGGGAGAACACACAAGCTGCACATGCTCAGGGACCGTCAGGAAATCTACCCGGCAGGATGAGGCAGCCGTCCAGGCAGCACAGGCCTTATTACAGGCAAATAGGACACCTTTATATTCTGAATGGGAGGTGAACAGGAATATTCCTCAGACTCTGCTGAAGGAGGATGGGGGAGACTCCATGATAGGCAACTGGATAAAAAGCGGGCCGCTGGCCCTCCAGGGCTCGGCAAAAACACCAGTTTATCATTTGCACATGCTGAATGCGGTCCTGTAAGCCCCTACCTGACTGGGCCGGTACAGGTTCCTTTGTCAAAATGTGACCTGTATCTATTTCGGGGTGCGGCCCACACAGGGTGACAGACAAGGGCTCAGAACAATAAAGTGAAAGATACTTGGTCAGGGGGAGGCCATGGAGGAGGACAGCCTGTATCCTGTTTTGTCATTTAAAAGAAAACACAGAATCCACTCTGGCCCTAGGTTTTCTGCCGGCATTAACCCCATGCCGCCCTTCCTTTTGGCAGAGCAGAAACATACCCCTCCGATACGGAGGAAACCCTGCAGAATAGCAGCAGGCCTGGTGGCTGGACAGCACAGATATGCTGCCTGAATTTCAAGGGGGACGACAGAGTTACAGGAACAGCTCTACTTAGCCTGAAACTCTATCTGCCTTATAAAACTGGGACAAGGAACAAGACCCAGCAGTATGGCATGAGCTCACAAGGCTGCATACATAAGATGATTTTAAATGTCTGTGACGGACTGGTGACCCACCCAGAACAACCCCATGTCCTGTGCCCTGTTATGGACTGGCATCCCATCCAGTGTGTCCCCTGCCCTGTGCCCTATGATGGACTGGCATCCCATCCAGGGTGTCCCCTGCCCTGTATCCTGTGATAGACTGGCATCCCCTCCAGTGTGTCCCCTGCCCTGTGTCCTGTGA
>JABFEB020000104.1:28947330-28963369 GCA_019775895.2 Stomatorhinus ivindoensis | reverse complement strand
TATCTGGCCGTTGCTTTGATTGTGCGTGCCCCCCCCCCCCCATACACACACACACACACACATATATATTCTCCAGCTACGGCTCTGTTTGAATTCCTGCATATCTGAGTGATGGGGGCTAAGATTTCCACTCCTGCTTCGGATAGCACGATTAGAGCGAGTGTGTCTGTGGGCGCATGTGTGTGGGCGCTTGTTTGCGTGTGTATGTGTCCATGTCTATGCACACGCATGTGTGTGCATGTTTATGCATATGTGTGTGTGTCCATGTGCGTGCATGCGTGTGTGTGCATGTGTGCGCATGCGTGTGTGATGGCTTGCGTGTGTATTTGTGCAGTAGTCCCACTGAGTCCATCCCAGCTGCGGTGCATCGTCTGAGTCATTTGCTCACTCCAGGACACCCCAACACTAACGGTTGCAGTCAAATGACCACAGGCTGTGCCTCCTTGCCTTGCCTGTCACGCCCTGTTTGAACCCCCCCCCCCCCCCACAGAGGATAGACTCCATCCGGAAGCCTGATGTCCAGTAAACGGGGAATTCATTTCCTGTCATATAGCATGCTCTTTGACCTTAACAAGCAAAAGCCTTCAGTGTCCAAGATTCTGTGAAACGCCAGAACTAAGCTGGGCTTTGAGCAGAACAGCCTGATTCCGATGTGGCTGTGTGTGTTTCACAGGAATAAATACCCAACCTCTTCTGCAGTGCACACATGTCGTTTAATTTTCCAGGCTTTCCACATAAAGTACTTTCAGTACTTTGTCTTCCATTTTCGAAAAGCTTGCTTTTAGAAATATTTTCGTTAGCATATATTATAACAATATACTTCAGTCCTGCAGAGTAACCGATACATACTATGGCACTAATCTTGAACTTTCTGTAAAATGGTAAGTGGCTGAAACATGTTTAGCCTGGAGTTTAAATGCAGTAATGGCTGCCCGTGTATCTCCACGATCATGAGGTCGGCCTTCCTCTCCTTCTGCATCACAGGGGCCGCTGGTGCTTCCTGAAAACCCAAGAAGTGTGAACGCTGTTTGTACAGCAGCAAAAACGGGAATTGGTTGGGCTAGTCAAAGTACCTAACAAGTTCCCTTTAAGGTGACATGATGCGTCTATCAGGATGTTCTTTTTTCCACCCTGGTAACAAATGCTTCCATATAGATAAGGTCATATATATTTTTGTTTTAAATCATAATACGCAGAAGAGGCGGGACTGCTTTCTCCACATAACCAAGCAGCGTTGTCACAACACCTCTCTGTAATTTGATGCTCCTAACACGCAATCTTCTCTGTCTTCTGGAATCCAATCTGCCCCAATGAATCATTAAGTAATAATGATCGGTAGTAAAGTTCTATTGCTTGTGGTTATGAATGCTTGACGTTGTCGGGTTAGGGTTAGGCTAAGGAGCCGTCCTGAGAACCCTCGGGGCTACTTTGTCCATCTCTGAAGACCTCTCTTTTCCATCGAAGCCTTTACCCACTAAATCAGAGAAAAAAATGAGAAATCTGAAGCTGCTCCCTGCATTTCTGACTGGCACGCAATTACTGTTCGAGCAGTGGGGGGGGGGTGTTGATTAGATGACATCTGCACTGAAGAATTTAAAATGATTTAATGTCCAATCAAGCATAGGCTTATTCCTGGAGATTGTGCTTAGTCCTGGAAAAATACTTGCAAGGTGTTGCGTGAATCCAAAAGTGTGATGCTTATCTTAATTCACGTGTGCAAAAACAATCTGCATCTTATATTGTATTACATGTATGCATAGGAATAGCAAATACTGAATTTTGAGGGTTAATCTTACATGCAGCCATTGGATCTGGTCACTATAACTGCGCAGTGTTGTTCTGAAGCGCCCGTTTGGCAGTCTGTAGCGTCTCCCGGGATCAGGGCCTCAGGTCACCCTGCACGGCTCGCGCTCGCTCTGCCATAAAAAGGCTGGATTTGTGTCTGTGTATTGGCCACCGCCGCCCAGATGCTGTGATTAGAAGTTTCTACGAGTAACCTGCTCAGGCCTGCACATACAACTCTGTACACTGGATTATTGAAAAACAGTATTGTTGATGCACAGATGTCTGATTGGCTGTACATAGTGACTCTCACCCGGGTTTGAAGATAAATGGATGTGTGTTGGCAGCAAACGTTTGGAAATCCCGTGTATCTGTGTTGCATCACAGCAGGAGTGTTGAAACACAAGTACAGGGCATAATACTTTGACTTTGGTTTAGTTCTGATCTTGGGTTCTGCCAGGGCTGCATGCGCTTGTCACGGCTGTCTTGGCTGTGATGCATTACCTGCGACATTGCGGATGGGCAGGCAGACATGACAGATGGCTCTCTGAAACCTCACCTCGCCGCCCCGCGCCTAAGGAATTTTGCTGGTGGCACCATCCACAAGCCACTGTGCAGGGTCCTTCTGCGGCTCTCATTCTAATCCCCTGCACTGTTTCACGTGGCCACCCGTCTCTCCGGTAAGCTGGCTCCTCTATCTGCGCCATGTGTCGGCCTCTGTCGTACCTCCAGGCATTTGTTATATAACCAAAACAAGTTTCCACGCCATTGCTGTTTACTTAAGACTCTTATCGAAGATCAATATATCAAGATCCGTCTGGCGTTTTTCACTTTGCCTCGTATGTTAACCGCTGTTATTTACGGCCCTTTGCGGCATATGCCGGCATCGCAGGACGGGCCCTGATGTTCCTGTCCTCAGCACAGTGAACAATCGCTTTATCACTGAGCTCAAAGACCTAATGGGATACGAGGCGGCGGCAGCATTTCCGCAAGAATCACTCACTCTTATCTGTGTCCAACTTTCATCATTTCACCACTTAAGATCTGCATAGTCGCATTTCTCCCACGGAACATTAAAACAGCGACAGCTGCTTGTGTGTCTCCGGTCACCTGCGTTCTCGCCTGCGATCTCTCACTTCGGATGCAGATACATCGAGCCGTCCACCTCACTGCCCCAGGGAATTATGGGTCCTCCTTTGTTGGGCTTTACCTCACCGCAGCACAGTAGCTGTGTACGAAATGCACCCGCCTGGAACGAGTACTTCTCAGAGCCAGAAGAACAGACTGGCTCATTCTGCTTGCCTGGCATGGTTCTGATTCTGGTCCAATTGCCAGCCTTCTAGCACAGATAAAGGCTCTATTGTGTGTTGGGGAAATATCAGTGTGAATTCCACTCATTCAGGAAATGAATCGCATCCTCAGAGTGGTTCGTTACATTTTTCACACATTCAACCTGCCGATGTTGATTATTCATGGGGCGATCAGATGGTTATTCTTACAATGAGAATGAATGGTGCCTGAACCGGTGCTCGCTAAATTACCGTATGTTGTTTTCTGGTACAGATGCCATCTTCATTACAGATCTGCTGGCGTAAACAGATTACAGGAGTAATCAGGTTAAAGGACCAGGCTCACAGTAACAAAAGCTGCCCACCCTAAATGCTTATGTCCCCAACATGACTGTCTATGTCACAGCACATGGCTGTTCTCCTGATAGCACACGGCTGTCCTCCTCCTCACTGCACGCAGCTGTCCTCCTCCTTGTAGCACAAGGCTGTCCTCCACCTCACTGCACACGGCTGCCCTCTTCCTCACAGCACATGGCTGTCCTCCTCCTCACAGCATGTGGCTGTCCTCCTCCTTCTCATAGTACACGGCTATCCTCCTCCTTGTAGCACAAGGCTATCCTCCTCACAGCGTACCGCTGCCCTCTTCCTCACTGCACACGGCTGCCCTCTTCCTCACTGCACACGGCTGCCCTCTTCCTCACTACACACGGCTGCCCTCTTCCTCACTGCACACAGCTGTCCTCCTCACTGCACACGGCTGTCTTTCTCACTGCACACGGCTGCCCTCTTTCTCACTGCACACGGCTGCCCTCTTTCTCACTGCACACGGCTGCCCTCTTCCTCACTGCACACGGCTGCCCTCTTCCTCACTGCACACGGCTGTCCTCCTCACTGCACACGGCTGTCCTCGTCACAGCACATGGCTGTCCTCTTCCATTGTTCTTTATCATCTTGCTCTTTTGCTATCTACTTATTGCTTGTTCTGCGGGATATGATGATGTGTGCACAAACTAAAGTGTACTATGATAAATTTAGCTTGCTCTTTGTAGCTAATCACACAAAAACTGTATAAAACAGCTACAATAGCAAGATGCCATGGATACTACTTAAGATATGATGTTTTAGCACCTTGTTCCAGTGGTCAAACTGCAGTGCTGGTCAGCTCTCAAAGTGTTAGGATCCTCTTCAGCACCCGCATTAGGGAGGCATTAAGCCTATTGTCCAGTCTTTTTTCCCAGCTGTTCCATTGCTAGATATCGTCAGCAATCATCATACTGTGTAGAAGTGTACAGAAGCACTTCATATTCACACGTTATTCCCTCCTTAACGTGCCAGTGAATAGGGCTCGCACGGCCCAGTGCTCCCTTTCAGTACTGGCTTGTATGTCCGCATTATCCCTGTGAATAGGCCTGACACGCCCTCACGCTCCCTGTGAATAGAGCTCACACTCCCTATGAATAGGGCTCACACACTTGCACACTCCCTGTGAATAGAGCTCGCACACTCCTGGTGAACCAGGGTTACACACTTACACGCTTCCTGTAAATAAATAGGTCTCAACGTTCCCTGTGAGTAGGGCTTGCACACCCAGACACTGAATAGTGCTCACATGCCCTCACACTCCCAGTGAATAGGGTTCACACGCTTGCACACTCCCTGTGAATCGGACTAGTATGCTTCCTGTGAATAGGGAATGCATGCTCCCTGTGTATAGGACTAGTATGCTTGGTGTGAATATGGATTGCAAGCTCCCTGTAAATAGGACTAGTATGCTTCTTGTGAATAGGGTTTGTACGCTCCCTATGAATAGGACTAGCATGTTCCCTGTGAATAGGACTAACATGCTTCTTGTGAATAGGGATTGCATGCTCCTTGTGTATAAGACTAGCACGCTCCCTGTGAATAGGACTAGCATGCTCCCTGTGAATAGGACTAGCATGCTCCCTGTGCATAGGGATTGCACGCTCCCTGTGTATAGGACTAGTATGCTTGGCGTGAATATGGATTGCAAGCTCCCTGTAAATAGGACTAGTATGCTTCTTGTGAATAGGGTTTGTACGCTCCCTATGAATAGGACTAGCATGCTCCCTGTGAATAGGACTAGCATGCTTCCTGTGCATAGGGATTGCACGCTCCCTGTGAATAGGACTAGTATGCTTCCTGCAAATAGGGCTGGACTGGATCTGGACTCCTTTCTGTCTGAATGAAGGGCTTTGGCTTGGACTAACACTGAGGTCACCGAGCCTCCGAGGTGTGAACAGCATTTCTAATCCTCCATGAAGACATGGACATGTGTGGATAGCAGGCTGGTCAAGCAGCATGTCTAACCAATCAGAGAATAGCAGTTATCTACTGGTCCTCAGTCTGCGGGACATACATGACATAATCACTAATTCGGTCTGACCTTGATTTATGTGCTTAAAGCTTCGATGGTGACCTTTTGGATTCATCCATGGTCTGCTGTCCTCGGCAGCAAGGAAAGCAAACATATATCATAGTGGATCCCGTAAGTGAGAGTGGAGGACGATACAAGGCTGGGGATCTGAGCAGCTCTCCTCTCCATGGCCTCCGTTTACCCAGAAGGCAGCGTTAAATGCCAGCTGATGGCGGGAGCAGCCACAGGTGCGAATGAGGCAGTAAATGTTGCGGTTTGTGGGAATTGAGGTGATCCGGTACCATGGATAGCCTGGGGCGGCGGCCCCCTGCGGCTCAGAGAAAAGTGGGTCACGCGGGGGAGGGTCGGGGGGGGGGGGGGGGGCGCGGCGGATTAGCACGGGAAAAGGCCGGCTGGCTCCCGGCGTGTGGCTCTCCCATTTAATCCCCCATTTACTCAACGTCTGAGGACGCTGTCTTTGCGTACCATGCGAACTGACAAAACAGCCTCAATCAAACACAATGCTCCGAATGTACGTTCAGCCCCTGGAGCTATGGGGTGGTTAAGGGCCTGGCTCAGGGCAAACGGTAACATCACTCTTGACTCTGGGATTCGAACCAGCGACCTTCTGCTGACGGGCACAGCGTCCTAACCTGCTTGTGTCCCAAGGTCATATGACCTAGACTAAGACTTGTGTCCCGTTGGTCACGTGACCGAGACTACGACGCGTCTGGCCCAGTGTTCCCGAGCATTCTCCCGAGAAGTGTGGGCCAATTTCTGAGCTCTGCGTAGAAAGACTCGCCTGCTTCCCCAGTTGGGGGCTAAAATAAGAAGCAGGTCCCCTGTATGATGCTGTACTGTAAAAGCTGGTTATAAACGGCTGGAATTTGGACGGATAGCCTAATGAGTGAGTATATCTCTTCTTATTTGCCTTCTCCATCCAACTTCCAAACCTTGCACCCCTGGGGTTACCGTGACGATGAGCTCCTCTCTTCGACACCGTGATGGTAAATTGCAGTGACGGATGGGTGGGGGTGTCCTCCTCCTCACCCGTCACACCTGGCTGCTCTGCCCCTGGGCGCCGCCTTCCCGCCTTGCAGTCACAGTCACAAACAGAATCTTTAATTCCCAAATACAAAAACTACAGTTTAATGCTGACGGTTTCATAATATAATTAACCAGGCAATTTAAACATATAATCAAGAAAAAAAAAGAAAAAAAAATCAAAAAATTTAATGGAGGTAGAGAAATAGAAGATGCTCAAATAATAAATCGGGGTGAGACAACCAAATGCATGTTGCAAACAACTTGGGGTCTGTGAGAATAAGCTTGATGAAATAAGGGTATGAAGCCGTTACAGAGGGTGAAGCAGTGTGCTCTTCATACATCTTTTAGACCATGACTTGGGAGAAGAAGCGGTTCAGGTGGCGATTGGACCTTCTTCTCAGGGCTCTTACTCTCAGCTGCTGAGAAGGGAGATGTTAGAAAAGGGAATGACTAGGGAGCCAGGGGTTGCACATCACTTTATGTTCCTCACCATTTTTCAGTACAAGTAGAGTCAGATAGAGGATGTAATTGCTGATTGGTAGACCTTAACCTCTTAGCGCCCACGAGAAGTTTCAGAAGAGCCGGAATGGCTCTGCTCACCACGGTTCTGAGTTTATCCAGCATTCCTGCCTGTGTTCTGGGTTCTGGAAATTCTGAACTGTATTGGAAGCACTGGGATGTAATTCCTGACTCTGCCAACTTTGAGACAAAGACCGTCACTAATCGATGCAAACAAATGAGGGTGTTTTTCTTCCTTCTCCCCTTGCCACTGTGTGTCTTTTGGCCTCAAAAGAGTTACAGACGGCACCCGGAGAGAAGGGTGAGCAGATACCATGAGCTGCCTGGACCTCCTGCTCCTCCCTGTTACTCAGGTGGGCGTCGTGGATGTGCCATCCATGGCGTGAAAGGATGTGCCTTTCAGTTCCAGCCAGCGTAGCAGTGGAGATGTGCTTCATAGCCAGCTGCAGATTCCTTCTTACAGGACAACCACGGGGTGCTTCCTGTTTGTAGAATCTCTAGTCTTTAGGCACAAGGGCCTAAAGCAGTATTTTCTCCCTGCCGTTGCTATATTGTAGTTGTGAGGTTTTTTTTTGTCTTTCTTTAATTGCCTGACCTTTTCCAAACCTCCTCCCCCCAGAAGTTCCCCTTTGTTTATGTTCTGCTGGCAGAGTAAATGTTTTCCGCGCCTCATGTTTGCCGACAGTTAAACCTGGAGCAAGCGCTTCTGTCTGTACAGCTCCGCCGTCATGCATTGCAGCACTGACCCGGTTACCTTGGGCAACGGAGAACGAGTAATCTTTTGATTCTGAGTGTGTGCAGAATCACCGGGTGCAGGTGTGTTTTAACGTGTTCGGTGTGCTGCTGTCGGGCTGCAGTTCAGGGCTGTTCCTAGCACCCGGTGTGGTTTCGTGTAGCTAATAGCTGCCTTCCCGCCTGGCAAGGCCCGATTCTGCCACAGAGGAGAGAGGAAGTCCAGGTACGCTGTGAGCCAGGTAAGCTTCCGTCCTGCACCTGCGAGAGACTAATGGTGGGGGGGCAGGAACCTCCCTGCGGGGTCTTCAAGGGGCCTTTAAATGAATGTCAGTCTAATGAATATTTGGTAACACTTTACTTAAGGCCATGTTTTAATAATTTCTAAACACATTCCTAACAAATAATAATGCATTCATAAAGCATTATAAACTTAGCTATAAATAGTTATCAAAACGCATATATAGCCTTGTGTATTATGCATTATAACTGCCTTATGAAGCTCTCATCTTATAGGTACCTTTACAATACATTGTAATTGTCAGTATAAGCATTAAGGATGGTTTATACTACATTATAAAGGTATCTTTAGTGTATTATAGATGAGAGCTTCATAAGGCAGTCATAATGCGTAATACACATGGCTATAATGTGGTATGCCTGTTTATAAATTTTTATAGCCATGTTTATAATAAATGTGTTCATAAATTACTAAAAACATGGCCTTTAAGTAAAGGCACTGTATACTTTTTCCAGCAATGCAATTCGCATTGTTGTACAGTCAGCATTCTGGAAAGATCTGGATTCAGACATTGGGTTCAAAGAGTCATTTCACCAGGTTTCGCTGTTATTGCGTAAATCGGGAGCGTGGGGGAGGGGGGGGGTGAAGTCTAGTGCATTAGCATTCACCACTTCAGTGCTGTGTTGGTCACATTGTATTTTTCAGTAGCTACCGCAGGGCAGGGCGTGGCCATTCTCAGCCAATGGGAATGAGGGTTGCCATATAGAACCTTTATCCAGCAGGCAAAGTTGTCTTGTGTATATATCTGGAATCTGACTCGGCTACATAATAAATTCCAAGCTGAAAGGACTCCAGAGGTGACACAACCAGTAATGCTGAGGTGTGGAAATAAGCCATTGGTAACCAGCCCAGGCTCTGTCAGAATAGAGGAACATTAGCATAGATCATATTAGCATGGCTCCTTGACTGTTGCTTTGATGTCGGTACAAAGTAAACAGAGGCGACGCCTCCGCCATCAGTCGCCATTTTCTGTAGTTCTACGCCTTCATCGAGGGCCGAGGAGGCAGCGTACGCTTGGTGTGGTCTGACTACAACAGCCATGAGACCAGCAGAATGACAGCTTGAGAGTGATGCAATGTAACATCGTTGACATGAGCTTTGTGGAGTCACAAGTTAAATATCGGCATTTATTAAATCATTATAATGACCTACCAATGATGCAAGACCTTACGAGAAGCTGCCCTCATGAAAAGGTAACCCTATTCCTACCGTGCACAGTGCAGTAGTTAACATAAACCTGTGGGCCCTTGCTGAGAGGGAGTTCATAAGGTGGTGATGAATCTGTTTTCTGTCGGCTCATAGACACATGCTGATTGGAAGACTGATTGCCCACGGGCACATCTGATTGGACACAAGCTCTGTGTGTCTACTACTGACTCCGTTTTACTGACTGCTTGCTGGCATGTGACTCTTCGAGGTACCTCAAGTTGGTCTAAGATTGTTCACGATGCAGTTGGAGGGACGCTTCTTGAAGGAACCGCATGACATGAGCTTTTCTACTTTCCCAGCCACAAGATCCTCTTTCAAGGCAATTTACAAGGTCATCAGTAGAACAGCCGAGCACAGACACCCAGGACAGAAAACCATTTTGCCTTAAGCAAAAGTGACAGGGGGGCGGGGGGGACCAGAAGTACTTTGAGGGCAACCAACCAAATCAGTCCTGATTGTTAAGACCTTGGCCAACATTAATTGAAAACCGGAAAAGACAAACCAAAGTGTGTCCAGGAGCAGTTTAGATCTGAGCAAAGATCTAACATGAGCATTTTAGTGGAGCCACTAAGGAAGACTCCATAAATGTGTCAGTTTGGCATGAAATGATGCCAGGAAATGAAATGTGCGATTGATGGGCTCTTGCCTTTTGTTAGTTCCTCTGAATCACATAGTCACGTTGAAGAATCATATACTGCAATCTTACATAAGGATAGAGAGCTTGAAGATCATGAGATGCTATGTCGACTAATGGTGCGAAATGTCATGTAAGCGCCAGGAGCAAGTGGAGTGCTGGCTCATCTCGGGACAGTGCATAACTCAAAAAAACATTGGAACGTCAGAATTGCAGTCAGAGATCCTCATCCAAAGGAGTTTTAGCACGGAATCGTCCATGATTCCCATCCTGCTCGGGGCAGGAAGACATCCAGATGGCTGCTGCAGTGTGTCATGGGGAATTTGTGTCTCCTTGGGGGCAGAGGCCATGTATAATTCATGGGAGCCTCGTGTAACTTTCAGCGGAGCAGAGGGAAAATCCAATTCAGACATTAGCCTGCCGAATACGGATCTTGTGTGAAGCCGACGGCTTGTAGGCATGCGGCATTCGAGCAGGCTCTGTTTATCCTGCATGTGGTCAAGATGCGGTGTTCAGATTGATATACAGGTGACAGCAAACCATATCTGAGATAGAATAGATGGTTAAAAGTCAAAATATATCTGTGAACAGGGTCCTGGTGACGGTCGTCTTTTAAAGCTGCACAGAGCTTGGTTAAAGAACGGTTACCTGTAAGATAAATGAGTGTTGTCACGAGGAATATCACCGCAGGTCCTCGAGAAGAATTAGGGCCCTATTTTCCTTCCCTCTGTACCGTTTTCGCTTCGATTAGGAAGGCGAAGCTTGTTAGTTTTTCTTGAGTGATGTTTACATTCCGGCATCGTTTCACCGACGGCTGTATCCTGAGCCATTATATCAACGAGTGGAAATAAGTTAGGAGAGCGGCAGTGCCATGTGAATCAGCGCGAGGGCACGAGTGCTGGGCGTGTTGCGTAACGTTTCTCGGATAGACAGAGCGTATTGTTAAATGGGCACTTTGAGGGTCGGAGCGGAATGCGGCGATGGAGGAGCCGGAGGAGCCAGCCAGGAGAGACGCATCGCTCCTCCCGCCACGGACCTCGGCAGGGGGAAGGCACGCCGCAGTTCGGCACGGCGAGGGACAGAATGTACGGTGCCCCCCACGTGACACAGAAATCGCTCCTGACCCCATCCCACTTGTGCTGCTCGCCGATTGCCACAAGGCCGACCGCAGGTGCGCGGATGATAAATAGAAACCACAGCGTTCGTCGCATACCCATGGTTTAAATGTCATTACGACAATTAATGAGATTAAGGAATCATCATTCTTACCCGGCATATTCACTTTATTAATTCTGAAATTGGGAAGAACGGGTAGCCAACCCAAGTAACTTTAATCTAATGCTTTATTGCTCGATCAAAATGTGCTGCCAGTTATGCGCTGGTAATTGTCTATTTCTGGTCAGCGTAAGAACAACTCAAGAGTGCCAGTTTCCAAGTAACAGACAAGGATCAACCGCGATGAGTCTGCACTGAAGTCTGTTGCTGGTTTTTCTAAAGAGAAATTTGCAAGTCTGAGCTTTCATAATAATTCAGGGGTTGGAAAGACTATTGTTTTAAAATGCCTGTAAAATAAAATATATACCTTTCAGAATCTCCATAGAGCTGCTTAATTCCAGTTACCATCTGTCATCCAGGGTGATAAATTGAGAAAAGTCCACATAGAGGCTTTGTGCTGATAATGAGGGTGACCTGATGTTATCTGACAAGCAGTGTGACTGTGAAACAGGTCCTACATTTATTAAAATGACTGTGTTTCCCTGTGTAGGTCTCATGCGTGTCAGATTTTGAATGGGGTGATACTGGTATTTAAATGTTTATGTACATGTGCGTGTTTGTACGGCTTCTATGCTCTATGCATTTCCTTCAGCTAGGGCTGCTGGGTTCTGATCCTGCAGGGCCGGTCTAAAACGCAGTTTGCAAATTGCCCTGCTCAAGGACACCTACTAGACCTGGCTATTAGCCAGTGAGCTGAATAAGGTGCATTTGAGCAGGGAAATCTGCAAACCGTGTCGCAGACTGGCCCCCCAGGACCGGATTCGGGCAGCTCCCGCTTAAGCATTCAGCAGTGTGCATGTGACCCTTTCTGCGTGTGATCGGGTGTTAAGTGCAGCTTTTCTCTGCGATTTTGCTGGACGTCCTTGTGCTCAGTGTGTCCTGCTCTCTTGCGCAGGACATTGTGGTCACACGATCACGATGGAGTCGCAGGATTCTCGTTATCGAGCCAGATCTCTAGTAGAGGGCATGTATTTCATTGTTTGCCGAAACGTGGGGTAAAACCCTGCCCTCTTCTCTAGCTCTTTGTCGTCCTCATTTTCTGTAACAGAGTGGGGCTGGTTTATAGCAACATTCCCTTGCAGGGTCATTTGCACTGAAAGTGTTAAGTGTTGTCGTCGTCCGTCCCCCCCCCCCCTTTTAGAGACCTTGGTGACAAAGGAGGCTGAAGGTGAGCCGTGGCTGAATCCTCACTCAGTGCTGTAATGCCTGCCGGGACTAATGCAGGCGCCGTGTGGCTCAGTGGATTAAGATGCCATGGTTGTGATCGGAAGGTCATCAGCTTGAATCCCAGGGCCAGCGGAATGATGTTACTGTCGGGGCCCTGTGCAAGGCCCTTAATCCCAAATGTCCCAGAGACCGGCTGGCCCTGCTTTCTCTAAATAGATTAAAATGTAAATGTTATACACAGGCTTAGGAATTAAACAGAAGTAGTAATTGTATTACTTGTGTGAATGCGTGGCATTTCCTTGCTGAGCAGCTAACGGGCCTTTTGGTGCCTGTCAGTGCAGACGGAGACGGGCTTTAATGTTCCACTTTTGCCGTAGATTAACATGGCAAAAGATACATGTTCATTTTCTGGACCATGCAGGACGGTGCGGGGGGGGTGGGGGGTCGTGGTATCTTCTGTGATCGCCTGCACTTGTTTGACGTCAGGTGAACCTGGGTCAGGTGATCTAATGGGAGGGCTTTGTGTCACTGTCATTGCATGTCTCTGGAGGGGGTTTGTCACCCACCCTCCAATTAATGTGTGAAGGCGGCATGGTCTCCACCTCTGGGTAGCTGATTTCATTAATATGTATTGCCCTGATGTGTGTGCGTGTGTGGGTGCACTTTCTTGGGTGTGTGCCCCCTTCAGTCCGTACGCAGCATCACCCCCCTGTGCTAGCAGGGATATACCCTGGATCTCTGTCTGTAAACCCCTAGTTTTTGGTTCTCTGATTGGGTACTTAACCCAAATTGCAAATAGTTGGGAAATTGCAAAATACTGGGAAGGATTTGTTATAAGAGCGTTTGTTTAGTCAAGTGCCTTAAAGAAAAGTGAAAAAGGAAGTATTTAAATGCTACTCGTAGAGTCTGTGCGGTTCCATGGAGGCTGACTTGCTGTATGTGCTTCAGGACACGCGCCCTGTGTCTGCATGTGTCTGTGTGGCACAGGGCCGCTCACTTCTTTCAGAACGCCGTGTTACAGTCGGCCTTGGGTAATAATAGACGGTCCCTATAGCTGCTTTGCTGATTTGTGTCATATTCCTGAAAAGATGGGGATTTTACTGGTTTTAGTTGGCATGTTATAAAACATTACAGCACTTTCAGGGAACCGATTTCCAGTTTAAAGACGGGAATTCGGAAATGATAACCAGTGACGTGATTCTGCAGTGACGTTGGGTGTCACCGCAGTGCTGGGAACGCGGCCACGCGACTCGGACGGCGTTCGAGCGGCTAACCTGCGAGTGTGGCCAGTTCCTGCTTTTCTCTGTAACGTGTGAACATAGGGCGCCTCTCGCGTCGGGTAATCGATCCGGCGACAGGCCCGGCGCCGTGCTGCCACTGCTAAAATACCCCTTTAACCGCTCTGGTCTCTTCCAGGTCCTCCTTTAAACACCCGAGGTTTAGTGCATGCTGCAGATGTCTACTGGAGACCCTGGAAGGATGCACTCATCTTCTGAGGATGCCACTCCAATGCGCCCCCACCCCCTGGGTTTCTGTTTGGAACCGGAATCACTTAGAGCATTAATTGGCTAATTCCGCTTGAGTGCTTCTGAAGTGGGGGCGGTGTGGAGGCGTGATGGCGAGTGTAGGCGGACCGTCCGCGTTCCCAGCACTGCTAGAGGTCTCGAATAATGTCTGTTTTTGTGTCTAGCGTCCCTCTGCCTTCCTTCTTTCCATCCGCAGTGACACACAGGCGCTGAAGGGTGGCCCTGGTGACCTACATGGGGAATTCGCTGTGTTCTGTATGGGGGGGGGGGCTGCCTGGCACGCAGCCAGCCAAATGTCAGTCGGGCACAATTAGGCCGCGTTCCATTGTGGCCTTCGCCTAGCTCGACCTGCGGCAGACTTCTTCGGGGAGAGTGTCTGATGTTTATGTGATGTTTACCTGTGATTTCAGATCTCACATCCGACAGAGAATCTCCACAAACGGCCTCCATAACTAAAGAATAAGATGCTCTCCAGTGCTAAAATGCTCCTTTGGTCATTTTGATAAAGTGTATTTAAAATTGATTTGATTTTGTAGATTAGTTCAAAAACGCATCTTAGTGTCCATAAATAGGTCATTGTGTGTGTGTGTGTGTGTGTGTGAGTTTGCATAAATCACATTTGGGGATCAAAATGTCCACAAAGTGTGGTAAAACCTTTTATTTTGACATTGTTGGAAACACCTTTTCAGTCTCCACAAGGGGAAACTCAATTTTATAAAAAATCTGTGACTGTAGGCAAAATAATAAAAATGCCAACAGCCTCGTATTTTGCTTAGTTACTTATGGTTAAGGTTAGGGCTGGGTGGCAAGTTAAGGTCGTCATGTTGTGATTAGAGTTTTCCCCATAGAAATGAGAGTCCCCACAAAGATATAATTGCGAACCTGTGTGTGTGTCCTGTGGCAGCAGAGTGTCAGACTTGCCCTGTGGTTCCTCTGGTAGGCTCACCATCACCCTGAATTGGGAAAGCAGGTATGGAGTATGAATGGAGGAAGGCATACATCCAAACAGCTCACTCCATGTCAGTGTAGATGACTTGCCAATATAACATGTGATTGTGGTCCATATCCACTTCCTGCTTAGTTTTTCTGTGTGCCCTGTGCTATGTATCTGTCGGAGGCTTCTAGAGCAGTTGCTTTTGAAACATACACAGTTATGCAATGGAAGCAGCGATATCATAGCTGGGGGGCGTCCGCTCAACACGGGGGACCTGCAAGGCAGGGAGGCGCCTGCACAACATGGGGGGGGCATCTGTGCAGCACTGGATGCTGTGCACCTTATTATTATATACTTTCATTTAGTTTTTTATCGAAGTTCAAAATAAAGGGTGAACACTGAACATTTAAGTGTGACCCTAAGGCGGAGTATCAGGATGCTTCAGTTGTACCTTCATGTCCCCTCGCCTTGCAGGGCCTGTGAGAAGCCACCCGCTGTGAGGTTGATGCCAGGCACCACGAGCACGCCTTGTGTCCCTACAGTAGTTACACACAGCACCCTGCAATTGCCATGAGTGCAGACCCCGGGTGTCGGGCCGGCCCGGACCCCGAGCCCCAGGCAGTGCTGGCCGACCGGGTGGCGACCGTCAGCCTGACTCCCCCCGAGATGAGCACGGGGGGCGCCGAACCCAAGAAGCCAGGTGGACGGCCCCACCTGTCCAGCAGGAAGCTGTCCCTGCAAGAGCGGGGGACGTACGCAGCGGCCGGGGTCATGGCTGGCACCCACGTCTCCCCCAGGGCGCCGCGCAGGCCCACCGTCGAGTCGAAGCACGTGTCCATCTCCGACACCCAGGTGAGGCTCGGTGTACGTCCTCACTGAGACACAATGTAGGTCAAGCTAAGGCTCCTGTTTCTGTCCTGTAAGCTGTACAGCTGTAAATCCGTTAGCCATACCGCTACAATTCTGTCAGCCATACCGCTACAAATCTGTCAGCCATGCTGCTTCAAATCCGTTAGCCATACCGCTGCAATTCTGTCAGCCATACCGCTACAAATCTGTTTGCCATGCTGCTTCAAATCCGTTAGCCATACCGCTACAAATCTGTTTGCCATGCTGCTTCAAATCCGTTAGCCATACCGCTACAAATCCGTTAGCCATGCTGCTTCAAATCCGTTAGCCATGCTGCTTCAAATCCGTTAGCCATGCTGCTTCAAATCCGTTAGCCATGCTGCTTCAAATCCGTTAGCCAT
>JABFEB020000104.1:28921660-28932762 GCA_019775895.2 Stomatorhinus ivindoensis | reverse complement strand
CCCCCCCCCCCCCCCCCCCCCCCCCCCCCCCCCCCCCCCCCCCCCCCCCAACATCAGGCTTCCTCTTAGCAACCAGCCAGCCTCACGGCTCTGCAGCATTGGGTTCATATCTCCCATACCCTCGACACACACACACATCACCTCCTTCTCGGGTCTGACAGGTACACCCTTGGCTGACCCAAGATGGTAAGGACCCCCTGCCCTTGGAGGAAGACCACTGCTCCGCAGTGGAGGTCACCGAGGAGGAAGTGAAAAACTCCGTGAAGTTCATCCCCAGTTTGTCTGCAGTGGTAAGGACCTCGGTGCGGCCCAGCATGATACGATAACGCCAGAGGCTCTTCCGGCACTGCAATCCCAGGGGGCCTCGATCAGCTCATCGGTGTCACGCTCCAGTGGCCAAGTAATTAGAGCTTGGGTGTAATTCCTGTAACCCGCGAAGCTGGAGTGAGGTGTGTGTGTGTTTTAACTTTATTTGAAATTCCAGCTCGATTGTAGGCGATGGTCCATTTGTGACGTGGTTCATGGAGGCTCTTGGCTCTGCAGATCCTGGTGAAGGCCATGCTCCGCAAGCGATCCTTCGGCAACCCCTTCGAGTGTCCGAGCCGGCGGGAGGAGCGTTCCATGTCCGCCCCAGGGAACCTGCTCATGTGAGTGCACTCGCACGCCAGCCCCTGACACTGCGACGCTCTCTGAAAATTGGGCAGGGCTCTCGACGCACATGCACACCAGCCCTGGACACTCCGTGGCCCCGCCCCTGCTCCTGCGAGCCTCCGAGCTTGTCAAGGCGTGGTGACACCACAGGGGGGCGCTGTGGACAGGCGATGCCATGCTGGGTGGCATATAGGATTCCAGTGTTACTGCAGTCCGCCCAATCACCCAGTGAGCAGTGCTACATGCTTAATTAAATCCTTTAATGCAGATTAATCAAAAGCCCAACCTTTACCACACAATTTACGATTAAGTGATTTTAATTTCTAACGTCACGCATATTTCTGGAGCCATTTTTTGCCCCCCCCCCCCCCTCCCGATCGTGTCTCTAAGCAGATGCCTGCCTTTATGATGCCAGAATAAATACAGTGTTTGCGAAAGCATACAAGCCTCTTAAGATGCGTCTCTGGATTGTGACAGACGTGACTGGGTGAGTGGGTGACAGGACCCATTTGTGACGCGAAGCAGTGCCCTGCCCCATGTCCCCCCAGAGCAGTGAGTCTGCAGTCAGTCTCAGATTAGTTTACCCGTCTAAAGTGTCGTTGTTAGAGCCTTTACAAGCGCTGACATCCAGCAGCCTCCTCCAGGGGGCACTATATATTACTTAGTGGTACAGACCTGTCCCCATCTCTGGTACTAAAACAGGCATGAGGTCATTTTCAGTGGATTAACTTTGCCCCCTGGGGGGTCGGTATTCAAGCATGTGACCCACGATTGCCAACCAGAGGTAGTTTTCCCGTGTACATTCTTGACAGTTTTAAATCTGCAGTAAAACAAATTAGCAGTGTTTTGATGTGATTTTTGCTATACCTGAGATCTGTGTATCTGTTCTCCATCATGAATAAAGTCACTGATTCACTGGGCTTCATTTTTTACATAAGCCATCTTACTTTTATTGTATAGTAATGATTCCTGTCCGGGATTCCATCTGCGTGACAGGGCTAACGCATATACCCCCGTTCACAGACGGGTAGTTGTCTCGTCATTAAAGCATATTGTTTTTGTATGACTTTGTTTTTTAACCGAGCAGCACTACATTCAAACCTTAGCAGAGCTTAAGGGATCTCACCAGACGTTCTCAGTACGCTCTGAGAAATCGTGCCTAAAGCAGCCAGGGGGCGCCATTTGTTTTTGCTGTAGTGTCACGTTCAGCAGTACAGACGGTTCCAGAAGCTTCCTGCTTCACTGGGTCCTCGTCAGCTTACCCCTTAATCCTGATAGGTGTATGCAGCAGGATATGCAGTGCTGCAGTGCTCCCGCCCCATATTTGGCGGTCTCTGTATTTTTAGTTAAAGTTGTCTTGCCGATTATAGTTCCCTCGGCCCGTTCCTGTTCACTCTTTGGGGAAACCCCCGTTAGACTGAACTTAAATACTTCTTTGGCACTGTAATCCTGATAAGTCACGGGCCTGTTGTTCTGTCCTTCTCCCGCTGCTGTTATGCGTTTATGGATAAGGCTTCATAGATCATAGACTCAAACCCCAGACTGTGTAGTGTCTGATCCCTTCTTCAGATGTAGGGCAGTGGATGATCTGTCCTCAGGATTCTAGATTAATGCATGTCGTTGGTTTTCCACCTTCTGTGAAAGGGAGCCCCCTGGTGGTGGGGGTGGGACAGGCCGAGATGTTGCACCTGACTATAGCACCGTCTGCGAGTTGCAGGCTGCCAGCAGGGGTCAGTGTGTCGCTGCTTAAGCTGGACCAGTCCGTGAGGTTCTCAGATCTACAGCTGCTTTGAAGGCTACCCTGGAATATCAGTCAGGCTTTTCTTTTTGGCCGATGGCTTAAACAATCAGGGTGACCCGTACATGATAAATTACATGAGTGATTCACTTCCAAACAAGCTCCTTGCTCGTCCACAGTCGAGTCAGACAGGAAGTGAAGGGTAGGTGTGTTTCCACGGTGCCATTGCTGTGTTAGTGGCCTTGACCCAGTTTTCCGATGAATGCAGAAGCCATGACCGGCGTGATGACGCTTGGGGTCCTACCCGCACAGCCAGGGCCTGGTTTACCCACCCCTAAAGTGCTGACGGGTATTGCTTCCATGGCGTCTGTCCTGATTTTCGCCCCCCTCCCTCACTTCTCTGCTGCAGGGACAGGCGGCTGTTCCGCTCCTCTTTAAAACTACACCCTTCTTTAAGGTAAACTCTGCTCCATAACCCTGCTCGCCCCCTGGTGGTCAGTGCGCATTAGTGCAGTCAATGGCTAGCCCCTGTAAGAACGCTGGTTTACATTTATCATTATGCTGTGACTGTGACCATGAGGGGGTGCCTGGCTTCAGCACTCTGTAGGTCACCATGGGTGATCACATTCCTGCTTCCTGCCATTGTTGGTCTTTTTCTAAAAATCAATAATGTGCTCCTGCGAACACCTTTTTATACCATGCTGATAATCTGCAGACAGATGCCTTTTTCATAGTCATGTGACTGTTTTTTAATAGAGAACTATTATTTCTACAGATATCCCAATATGGTCTTTGAGTCACAAAAACACACGGGAGAATTTTTGGGATTATGGACTTTGCCCAAGTACCCAACAGTGATACTATCACTCTGCGAGCCATGGGATTCCAACCAACAACCTTCCGGACACAAGCACAACCAAAACCTCTGCACCGTGTGGCGTTTGCTTGTTCTCCCCCCTGTCACACGGGTTTCGGTCCATGCAGACATGACATGCAGTCAGTTTGATATCCCAAAACTATGGTGCATGTGTATCCTGTAACTGACTGGAATCCCATCCAGGGTGTCCCCTGGGCCTCCTGAGGTAGGCTTCAGGTCTCGCTCAACCTGTACAGGATAACTGGTTAGTAGATGGGTGGATGGATGGATGATAATTGATGCAGTCCCATGAAAAAGGCATGTGTCTATGTGCTGTCTCTGTCACAGAGACCAGGGGTGGCTTCCTGTGCATCTCCGTGAGATTCTCGTGTTTGGATATGCTCCACATGCTCAGAGTGACTTCTGTCTAGTTTGGTTTGCAGGTTGTCAGACTGTGCTCAGCTTCGTTTGGTAGCCTTGGGCTGGTCATGATTATCTGCTTCTGCGCCCCCCCAGGAAAGGCAGCAGTGGGGAGGGGAATAGAGAAGAACTGGAAGATCTGCGTGAAGATGAGCCATCGTCCTGAGTCTCTCGCACCCAGACGCTCCCAAACACTCCCCATTCCATCACCCCTCTTGTGCTTCATTCCCCACCTCTGCCCTGCCCTAGCTTGCCCTGCGCCAGGTCACACCAGAATAATGCCCCTCGCGCTGACCTAAGGCCTCTTAGAGATCCGTGGAGTCCTGTCGGCGCTCCCATGTCCAGGACGCTCTCCTCAGTGGTCTCCCACGCTGTGATGAATGCTTGTCGCCTTCGCTTGCCTGTTTCTCACCCCCGTCGACAAATCGTCTGTTCGGCTGACTGGGGGGGGCATTGGGGCCAGCGGGGGGGCAGACCACGGTGTCAGAATCCATCTGAAACCGACCCAGGGGTGAGCAGCTTCTCAGCTATGGAGGAAACCCCACGGCGATGCGTGAATGCGAGGAAACCCCACTGCGATGCGTGAATGCGAGGAAAGCCCACGGCGAAGCGTGAATGCGAGGAAACCCCACGGCGAAGCGTGAATGCGAGGAAAGCCCACGGCGATGCGTGAATGCGAGGAAACCCCACGGCGATGCGTGAATGCGAGGAAACCCCACGGCGAAGCGTGAATGCGAGGAAACCCCACGCCGATGCGTGAATGCGAGGAAACCCCACGGCGAAGCGTGAATGCATCGCCTACAGTCATTAACGTAGAGCACCCCCCCACAGCATTATGGTGCCCACTGCCGGCAGCTTTACCACCACAGTCATCTTCACCCCAAGCAGAGCTGGCAGCACGGAGTGTGACAGGTCATGTGTGGATTCTCTTCTCTCCTGTGAGAATGGTATGGAGACGATTTCATGGTGCCATCAAAACCATCAACCTTCGAACATCGGCGAGGGCAGAACACGTTCTGTGAAAATATCTTTGTATGTGCTGTTCATTCAGCGAGTATATATGTATAATATCCACTGTGCATATTAGTCTGAGCGTGTAGTCAGACAGTCGGTTCTGGAGGACTTCAGTCCTGGAGATGTGATGGTGTTTTCTGGCAAATTACAGTGAATTTTTCACGCAAAGTAATTGCCAGTTATCACATACAGTGCCAAAGGCTAAACCAGCAGAGACATCCTGGAGATATTACATGTACATAATGTTTTGCAGGAAAGCAACTTCGGCGTGTAAATATGAATCCGCCCTGGACTTTAAAGGCTATTCTCTGTCCTGCAACATTTTCACTTCACACATAGTTAATACTTGGGATTAATAAAGTTTATCAATCTTAATGTTTCTAAAATGCATTCTTTTGGGGAAAAAAATGACTAAAGAGAAGAATATTATTCCAATTGTTTTAAATAACTGTCATTCCAGTGTGGTCACGAGTCGTCTGAAGTGTTTGTGCCTGTCTTTGGAGAGCTTTTTGTCCTTAAATGTAAGCAGTAGGTGTCTTGTTTATAGGAAATGTGCAGCATAGCGAAATGGCCCTGGGCTTAGTGCAGGCGTGCAGCTCACCCCGGCTCACACTCTGATGGTTTGTTTATGAAGCGTTTTAAACCCCCCCCGCCCCCCTGCATGGGTTTAATGGTAAATGTTTCACCCCCCCCCCTCAAAGGAGTACTAGAAGGAACAAACTCCTATTACCCAGAAGGCCAGGCAGTGGGGTCCAGCCCTCTCTTGCCATCTTTGGGCATGTCGGCCACAAGTGTCGCAGTCGCCGCTTTCTTTGTGTTACATCAGGCCGAGTCGAACCCGCGCTTCAGTGCAAATAAGCCATGCAGATGGCTGGGGTGGGGCTTGAGGATTCCTACGCTCACACACACACACACACACACACGCACACACATGCAAATACACATTCATGGCCATGCACTGATGCATGCACACACACGCAAATACACATGCATGCCCACACACATACACACACCCCGGCACTACCTTTTTATGTTCATTAACTCACTAACTGTTATTGCTAATGAAATACTGCTGTTGGGTTTTTCCTTGTTTTAGTCACTGTCCTAGAGACCCAGATCAAAATAAGTACATTTTGAGCAATTCTTTCAGTTTTAAGGTGTTGCAGAAATATTATTTGATTCCAGATAATGAGCAGCTTCCTGCAGGCTGCCACATGCTTGACCGGACGTGTCACCATAATCTACGTGTGTGTGGTCTGCACCGTGCCTCCTGTGTGTGTGTTGTCTGCACCGTGCTTCCTGTGTGTGCTCTCCTCTCTAGCTGTGAGTCCATTGCACATTTATATGACAAACCTGTGATGATTCAACCATGTGTATATTATTTCTGGTGGTCTTTTTACCTGGCATGACCTGTTCCTGTATATAATATACCATAGAAATGAATAAATAGCACAATAAGGCTGTCTGCCCCCCCTCCCCCCGATAGCTCCAAAAGCATTATTACTAAATATAAAAGGGTAGTCGGTGGTGACCGCAGAAGAAAAACATTAATTTGTGTTCCTGCTCCTACTGAATGGACAAATAAATGATGCTCTGTCATTAACAGAGAGGGTTATGGAACGTGTGTGCAGAGGCCAGGAGACAGGAGAGCAGCCCGGTGCAGCTGCCGCTGCTCCCGAGGGCGGTGCGGCGTGTGCTACGGCTGCTCCCGAGGGCGGCGCGGCGTGTGCTACGGCTGCTCCCGAGGGCGGCGCGGAGTGTGCTGCCGCTGCTCCCGAGGGCGGCGCGGAGTGTGCTACGGCTGCTCCCGAGGGCGGCGCGGAGTGTGCTGCTTGTGCAGGACAGGCACACCATGTTGCTTTATTCACAATGCATGACACATCCATACCGAAATGTAAATATGTACCAATATAAAGAGCCTATTTTTGCATGCTTTTGTACAATAGACATAAATAAAGACCTGCACCCATTATAGTGGACTTGTGTTGAGATGCTTTTACTTTAATGCTCCATATCAATAAAAAAATATTCAATCTTAAAACATCGAGCTGTTCATACAAGCTTTCTTGGAAAATGCCTGAGAGTTTCAACTTTTTCAAAAACATGTACAGATGTTGCAAGCAGCATAATTCAACTGAAATGAGAGGCAGTCAGAGATACAAGTTCAGACCGACCAGCATGTTTCATAACATAGTATATCCAAAATAGTGACTTCATTCTGTCTTATCGCTGACATTTGTTGCTACAGGCTTATGCCCATAACATTAATAGCAAAAGATTTTATTCCAAAACATATATATATATATATATATACCGTATATTCCAATTCTATACAAGCACACTTGTGTGTATACATTTTATACATCTCTGGGGATTTATACAGATGTTGGGGCTGTATGAGGCAGTCTGTCAGCAGGTCACTTGCTGGCCCTGGTTTTCAGTGTGCGTGCGCGTGTGTGTGGGGGGGGGGGTCTGGCTGTGGTCACCAGCAGTCTTGGGAAACATCTCAGTGCAGTCCTGTTCCTGTTTAACGGGGTCTCAGATCAGATCAGAGGCTCAGAACCAGGAGTTAGAGTGTGCAATGGGGAATGAGCTGCAGGAGAGGTGTGAGAGTGTGCAAGGTGCTACGAGCTGCTGGAGAAGCGTGAGAGTGTGCAAGGTGCATGAGAAGCGTGAGAGTGTGTAAGGTGCTACGAGGTGCAGGAGAGGCGTGAGAATGTGCAAGGTGCTACGAGGTGCAGGAGAGGCGTGAGATTGTGCAAGGTGCTACGAGGTGCAGGAGAGGCGTGAGAATGTGCAAGGTGCTACGAGGTGCAGGAGAGAGGTGAGAGTGTGTAAATGTGCATGAACATATCGAAAGCTTTACCTTCCTTTGCTGTGTTTCCATCGTCCAGATCAGAAGCTGGTTTCTGAAAGACAAAGCATCTTCCGTTACTGTTATGTTTTTGTCTGATTTTATTGTCAGGCTGCGCAGTGTGAGTCTCCTCCTCCCTGCTTTGTGTCACATACCCTGAGAACGGTGCTGTGGGTCACCAGGTGCCCTGCGCTGTTGCAAGCAGCTCTGCTCCCGCATTGCCATGGTAACCGATGGCAGGAGAAGATCATTCAGTAGCCAGCCTACACATGTGCATGCATGCGTGCGTGTGTGCGTGTGTGTGTGTGTGTGTGTGCAGACGGTTTGTATTTACCATTAGGGGACAAATGTAACTAAACTTATTTTTTAGTTTTAGGGAACATTTTTTGGATTCCATCATATAAACATCAATTTGACAAAATCTGTCAATGCAATCAAAAAACTCAAATAGTCAAACCTCTGGGATTAAGGTTAGGCTAGGTAGGGGTTAGGGTTATGCTCATAGAAATGAATGGGGAGTCCCCACAATGATAGGAATAAATGAACTGTTCCTGTGACTAGCAAGCAGCAACAAGCTTCTACTTCAAAAGCAATAGCTGAAGGTCCTGATTGTTGCACCTGATCTCTTCCATTTAGCATGTTTTCTCTGCCGTTTTATTATTTTTTTCCAATGTTTCCTAAGTATTAAAATTAGCAGGATGTGTGTCAGATATGAGAGGTCTGATAATCAGCACTCTGATATGCGAGTTATAATATGACATTGAAGAGTTCAATGTCATACATGCGTGTGACAAATAGACAGAACATGCGTGTGACAAAAAGACAGAGGACAGCGTCCGGCAGCTGAGATAGACAGACATTGATCGGCTGTGTGAATCCGCATCTCCGTGATCCAGCCCCAACAGAGACCGGTTATTCATCACGCGCTCCATTAGGCTGGAGTTTACGGTAGCAATGCTGCGTGGAAATTGCATGGAACAGATCCTGACCCGCCAAGCTAAGGAGAAACACGTATGGTCATGCTGACGGGTCCATAGCGTGTCCTTTCTGTCACTGCAGGCAGGTGTTTCTGCCATTTTTCCCGACCCATGGACATGTATTTATGCCTTTAAATGCCTCTTTACTGTTTTTTTGTTTAAAATACTGCACTGTAAGTAAAAACAAATGCGATATTTTACAGTTTCAGCAGTAAATTTACTGTTAGCAATCCTACTTTCATCCATCCAGTGTTCATCCATCCATCCAGCTTCAGCATTAAACTATCCATCCAGCGTCAATGTTCAGTCATCCATCCATCCAACATTCATCCATCCATCCATCCATCCAGCATTCATCCATCTATCCTGCTTCAGCATTCAGCCATCCATCCAGCATTCAGTCATCCATCCAACTTCAGCATTCAGCCATCCATCCATCCATCCAGCTTCAGCATTCAGCCATTCATCCATCCATCCGTCCATCCTTCCATCCATCCAACTGCTCATCCCAGATATGCTGCTGCTGTGATTCTGATTCTGCTATTTGCATTGATTGGAAGAAGCTCACCTCCTCCGGGATGTCTGTGTGTTTGAACTTCATGGTCTTATACAGGTCTCTTTTGGGCAGGACATATAGAAGAACCAGGTCACAGACTACGGTGGCCTTAAAGAGAGATGACAAAACATTATAGTGACTGGAGAAATAACCACATGCTATGCAAATCATTCATATTGTGTTTCCACGGCAGATATTGAATAGTACAGTATGCATGATTAGTCTTTTCAATATTATTTATATTATTTATCATATGTCTTTTCCTGTATCCAGAACAGACTGGCACACAGAAACTTTGCAGACAGAGAGTGTGTTGGGGGGGTGGGGTCAATGGATTCAAACCCGTGACCCTGCAGCCTCATACAAATGCAGCCAGTTCAAATCAAAATAATTCATCACCTTGACTTTGTTATTTTTTTTTTCGCTGATCGTGACTCACCACTCCGAAAATGCCTACTCCAGAACCGATGGCCGTCAGGGTTGGGATGATGTCGAATTTCCGTGCCTGGAGAGAAAAGGGAGCTCAAAAGGCCCCCAAATTCCATTACAGACCCAGGAAATACGGAGAAAATACTAACAGGCCTCAATGGAGGAAGAGAGCGGGTCTGATCCCTCTTACACTTCATGACAAATAACGGGGGCTTCAGTCATATTCCTCATAATTCTGGAAAAGTCTACTGCAGTAGAGCTGTGAAGAAGCACGCTTACCTCCCCCCACACGAGGATGTCGATCTGTATGCCGAACACCTTAATGAGTGTTCTTGTCTCCGTCCCGTTCTCCATGTAATATTTAGCGTACCTGAAACCAAAAGCGAATCAGAAACTCCTGCCCCATGGGTGTGCCGGCGACTCACCAGGCCATTGGAAGAACAGCCCCACAAACCTGAAGTTGTAGCCGAGGGATGACTGGGTGGAGTCGGTCTTCTGTGCGTCGCCATAAAGGGCATAGAAGGAGTAGGTAGGTTTGCAGTATCTCACGGGGAAGTCAAGGTCACACTTCCAGTCTATGACAATTCCAATGCCACCACCCTATCCAGAGGAAAGCCAGAGCTCAACAGGCGACTGTACCCTTCACTTTCAATATTTACTTTGTAGCGGTTTTTGTTCTCAGCGGTGCTGTGGGAAATTTTCATGCCACTGTTGCAAGGGAGGGGACAATAGGTTGCACAATGGGAATAAAGATGTGGTAATGTGATTGTCTTCACTAAGATCTGTGTTTTCTCCTCTAAATCTTCAAGTCATGGTCTGTGAGGTTTATCTCTTCTGTGTGATCTATAGATCGACTCTCGGACTCTCTCTGCTGTGAGTCAGGTGACCCCGGGCGTAACGTGGCTAACAAACAGTGTACCTCTTTGGCGATGTCTGCGTATTTAAAACCAGAGAGCGTCACGATGTCCCCCAGTCTGAAGATGGGGCAGAGGGGGTTATTTTTTGCATCGTAGATGCAGCTTGTAAGATAAGTGCTGTTCACATCTTCCACCAAATTACTCCTGAAAAAATCAGAGAAGGAAGAAGAGACATCAGATTCTCTGAGGCCTCCTGGGTGGTTGCCGGCCTATAAGCATCCTGTTCTTCATGCAGTACGACGCGGCGTGGACCCGTGTAATAAATCCAGCCAGTTCCATTACCTGGGGTCATGGGACCCTGTCATAGAACATTGTTACCGAAGCTAAGACATGTCACAGCTATGTTTTTGAAGCAGAATGGGTTAATTATTAGAATATATAGATCATGTATGAAATGTTGGCAGTCTAGATGTAAGCATTCTCAGACTGAGAGCTGGGCAGTCGTAATTTGGGGCACCGAGGCAGTGGCAGCAGTGGTTTGGTAGGGGGTGCAACAGAGGGATTGTACCAGAGGGAGAGAGTACCAGAGAGGGTATACCAGGGAGGGTGTAATAGATAGTGTGTACTAGACAAGGTGTACCAGAGAGGGTGTAATAGATAGGGTGTTCCAGAAAGGGTATACCAGGGAGGGTGTAATAGATAGTGTGTACTAGACAAGGTGTACCAGAGAGGGTGTAATAGATAGGGTGT
>JABFEB020000104.1:28903938-28918266 GCA_019775895.2 Stomatorhinus ivindoensis | reverse complement strand
CCATGTAGGACCCGCTGTATTAGGTACTCCCTAGCTACCTAGTACCATGTAGGACCCGCTTTATTAGGTACCCCTAGCTACCTAGTACCATGTAGGACCCGCTGTATTAGGTACTCCCTAGCTACCTAGTACCATGTAGGACCCGCTGTATTAGGTACTCCCTAGCTACCTAGTACCATGTAGGACCCGCTTTATTAGGTACCCCTAGATATTTAGTACCATGTAGGACCCGCTTTATTAGGTACTGTTAGCTATTTAGTACCATCTAAGACCTGCTTTACTAGTTACCACTACCTATCTAGTTTCACGTAGGTCCCGCTTTATTAGGTACCCCTAGCTACCTAGTACCATGTAGGACCCGCTGTTCCTGGGTACCGCTAGTTAACACCATGTATGAGCCACTTTATTAGTATTCTGTACAACACTAAGGACTGTTAGCTTTAACTAATCTGGACATCATCCTCTGATTAACAAGGTGTTTTTGCCCATAGAAATGCAATTGACTGGATCTTTTTTGTTCAGCGGATCAGGTTGTCTGTGTTAAGAAGTTGGCATACCTATCAAACTGGCTACTTAGTGTATTTATCATGCTTAAAAAGCAGGGTTCCCATGTTTAAACAACAGTTTGGAGTGAGATCTGTTAGGGGCGGAGTGTGTGTCCCACGGTCTGTGTGTTACACTTTAGAGCCCTGTCTACTCTTGCTCTTCTATTCCCATCTTTTTTGCACTCTGTGTTTATGCGCATCCATGTAATAACGTGTTTACAGCGGGACCACATGTAACTTATTTTGGAATTTACCTGGAAACATCAAGTGCTATTTTCTGATTGGCTGGTAGGTGGCTATTAACTCTGTGTAACTCAGGACAGCTCTGGACCTGGCAGAAATCTCCTGGGCATCGTAAATTAATTCCATATAACTGGACACCTCAGTGGGCGTTATCCTTCACTTCTCAGCGTGAGAAACACAAGGTGTGCTGTGTTACCACAAAGAATTGTGAGCTTGTTGGTCAACCTGCCGCTTAGAGAAATGACAAGTACAAGAGAAACACCGTGATGTGCCCCCCCCCCCCTCCCACCCCCCCCCCCAGGGACTTTGCTTTCGGCGTTTCCCGCATTTACCTCTGGGCACGTGGCCTGCTGCTGTCCCTCTGTCATGATGTAGTTTGTCAGCACCACAAACGACGAGTCTCCCTAAGATGAGGAAAGTCGTCTTGTAGAATAACACTCTACATTCCTGCTCCACCTTTACAATCATTTCCTTCCATCTATGCAGTGATTTCGTGAGATTCTCGTTAATCTACAAATATATGACTACATTTTGCAAAAAATCGTGTCTTTAATTTGCAGTTTCCATTCGCTGTTATAATGCAGAGCTTGGCAGCAAGGGTGCCGTAAGGGGCGGGGGGGGGAGCTAAGATGATTCCAAGGGCCCGTGAGTGACACGGGTCCGTGAGGGAGGATGGCTCACCTGCGCCGGAAAGACGTAATCCGCCACATCCCATATGCGCACCGTGCTGTTCTCATTGGTGACGCCAATACCTTTCATCTTCGTCATGATGGAGCTAATAGCCGTGTCAGTGGACTGGTAGCCCTTCTCGTAGATAAACACCCACCTGTAAGGCCAAGGCAAAGCTGGTCGACCCATTAGGCGACACAGTAAGCCGCCTCTTAGACCAACCTAGAGAAGGAGGTACCAGGGCGCCAGTCTGCCCCAAGCCTTCCTCTCCCACCTTCCCCATAAACATTGCCTTGCACTTGGCCGTGTGTTACAGCTCCATCTAGAGGCCAGGAGATGCCAAGGGAAAGGGGTAAGGGTGCATCAGTGACTGAGAAAATTCTAGGCCTTGTGTTCACAGTAAACAGGCAGAGCGGCATTGCAAAACTTTGCAATAGTTCTAGAACATCCCCCTCAATATTATACATATAAAGGGACCTGCATGAATTCTTTGTGAGGTTTATGGCTCCAGCAAGATAATGGAAAGGTGGATATCTATTGGACATGGATTATTTAATTGCGTTCCCACATCATTGAAAAGCAAACAGTGCAAACGCAGGAGGTGCGGAGCTTGGGGAGAGGATGTCGAGTCTCTTCAGTGTAGAAGAGCACCAATTATTTGCCGTGTTACAGGACAGCTCGCTTTGGTCACATGACCTTTTCTTAGTATAATCCAGACTAGGGTGATTACACTGGACTGCTGAGTGAAAACAAACACACGTGTGTGCATCTTTGGTTTCTATGGCTGCAGGCCCCTGCTGCTGTAATTCTATCTCCCAGCAGCAACACCAGGCAAGCACTGGGGTTCACGGTCACTCACAGTTTCACGTCGTTCTGTCACGATGCTACAATAAATCAATAAAGTGCCAATAAATCAGCCATTCTCCCACATCTAGACGCAGAGCTACGTAAATTGTGGACGTTTAGCAAACTAAACATGCAGCCTCATTTATCAAATTGACGTGCAAAAATATCTCCAAATCAGAACATCTCCCCAAGATAATATGCTTGTCATCACCCCTGACTGCGTTTCTCAGGAAACAAAGAAACCTCATGACCCCTCACCTCCCAGATGCAGCCGCATGCTGCTGACAAGGCGACCTGCAGCGGGTTGTATCATTACTGTCTTACAGAATTTTCCAGAGTTGCTGCCCTGACTAGCCAAGCAGCTTCTGAAAGCAAGTCAGGCCTCCATCTTCTGTACTGCTGGGTCCAAAACCAAAAGTACAACTTCAAACTGCCAAACTGCTCACCAGGCCAGAAACGCCTCCATAAATACCTTTATCTTTATTGCCTGGTACATTTTTTCTGCTCTTCTAATTACAGTGATATCAGTATTCACACACATTCACTCTGAGAGAACCACCCACCCGGCTCTCGTCATTCCCATGTCAACTTAGATTTTCGTAGCCTCAAACCCCCAAAAGGGTTTCGAATTCTGCCCCTGCTCCATGTCTGTGTTAGTTTGCTTTCTGTGTTAGAACAAGGCATCCTGTCCAGGCCGTCCCCCGCCTTGTGCCCTGTGATGGACTGGCATCCTGTCCAGGGCGTCCCCTGTCTTGTCCCCTGTGATAGATTGGTATTCCGTCCAAGGTGTCCCCTGCCCTGTGCCCTGTGATGGACTGGCATCCCCTCCAGGGTGTCCCCTGCCTCATGCCATGTGTAGGGTGGGGGCTCTTATCCCACAAAATAGCACGTCTGCACAAAGAACTAGGTCGATTTTGTGCCCTACTTTTGTGCAATTCTGTCAGCAATTTTCCTGGGGAAAACATTCTGTATTTGTGTGTGTCTTTTAGTGGTGTGACATTTGCGACCAAAATCATGCAAGAGTCCATTCAGTGGAGAAATATCATCCCCAAGTCTTAAATGAGCATCTGTGCCTACGTCAGCGAGCAGTTTCCTGCAAGCCATCAGACTGCCATCTAAGCTCTTGGTCTTTCTGCAGAGTTGCATGATAGGTAGTTTTGGGTGCTGCCTAACAATGCTGTTATCTCCCTGTGAAAGCCAGATTGGGAGTCAGAGCGCAAGGTCAGATAGCACAGCGGCAGTTCTAGCTTGTATGGCGCCCTGGGTGAACCCCCCCCAGCCTTCTTCCCCCTATCTCTGGCTTCTTCTGGAGTGACCTCAAATCAGCCCACACCCTTCCTCTTCCCCATCCTGTACATTCGAGTGGTAACCTGCCTAGCTGACAAACTCGAATCAGGGTGCCCACTCCAACAAGGTTAACTGACCCACATGATATCACTGATGTGACATGCAAGAGCAATATAAAACCGATTGCTCAAAAAAAAAATAATTCTCTTGGTGCGGGTGCCCTGTGCCGCCCCCCCGGCAAATTGCCACCCTGGGTGGTTGCCCATGTTGCCCATACCTAAATCTGCCAGTCAGCTTGCGGCCAGAATGCCAGGAGTAACTGGGGGTTAAGGGCCTTGATCAGGGACCCAACAGCAGCATCAGTGTACCAGCCCCCAGGATTCAGACCAGCAACTTTCCCATCACGAGTTCAGCGTCCTAAACCACAGAGCCACATTCCACTGATGTTACCTTTCACGCCCACAATAACATCAATTTTAATAGCGGAGAAACCATCCCAAGGAAAATTCACAAGATAAAACGGACTGTCACAGAATTTCTTGGACTACTTTTCTGTTCTTCTGCTACATTTTGCAATTTCTCTTGTTATATCTCTGTGATCTGCAAAATGTTGCATGTGCACACTTGCGATAAACTCCCTCTTCCCTGGCTAAGAGAGCTGTGCATTGGGCTCCCGTTCCAGCACGCTGGATCATGAAGCTGCCTGCCAGAGAGATGGAATGCGACTCACCCAATGATGTAGACCAGGACCCCCAGCTGGATGAGCCGGCACACCACCCCCACCCTCCTGTTCTTCACCAGTACCTGGCGGGGGGTTTCGTACTCAAATAAAAAGTCTGACAGCAGGGCACTGAAGCGACTCTTCATTGTGCAGTTTTCAGGGTCCTTCCAGTTCAAGGAACTTGTATGAAAACATACCACACAGCCCAACACAGGGATACACACTTTTCCTGCTGCTTGCACGGTGAAAAAGAAACTCACTGATCCTTTGTATATATATCTTTCTCTGTCTCTCTCTCTCTCTGTCTCTCTCTCTCTCTCTCTCACTTTCTATCTGCCCGCCTTCTTCCCTCCCAGTCTTACGGCAAAACTCAACACAAAGGGCGTTTATTTACATCTTTCCTTGCTTTCTTTGTTGTTTGTCTGTCAAATTGCTGTTTATGTACGATGATATATAAAAATATACAAAGACAAACACCAAATACAGCTGAGTAAATGTTTCCACGCAGTGAGATGCATACCCCCAAAAAACATTAATGTGACAGACCTAATAAGGAGTGGAGTTGCCTGGTTCCTGCTTCACGGGCGACTTCATTCCTCCGTGGAAAGTTGAACATGCTGCAGTTACTGCAGGGTTCATGCTGAGGTCATCACTTAAGTTTATGCAGCTCTGCATTCGTAGTTATCTGATCTCTTAGTGTACTTTGAAGAAAATCCATCCATCCATCCATCCATCCATCCGCCAAAGACATACGGACAACAGGGTGGCAGTGAAGTTGGGGCCTCTCAGGCAGCATGGGACACCCTGAATGGGAAGCTAAGCTACACATGCACTGAGGGCAACTTAGGGTGTACTCACACTAGTGTACTCATGTACTCACACTAGTGTACTCATGTACTCACAAGTGTAATATGCAGGGGGTTCATGTTTCACCCCCAACACTCAGTTTTTTTGACTAGTGTAATCATTCTGCTGCAGGCCTGGGCACGGTTCAGCTGGACTCGGACATGGTACGCATCAATTGTGATCGCTCACCGTACCCAAGTACAGAACACAGGCATGACGTTGATGATGCAATTGGCCATTTGACAGATATGGCGGCAAAGGAATAACTTTGGTCTACGGAAGAGGTGCAGTGTTTGCTGGAATTTTGGGCTGATGAGAGTATCCAGGAACAACTGGATGCAGCACACAAAAACTCTGACATATTTGGTAAAATACAAGACTTATACTTTTACGTGCAGTATGATTAAATGGAAACCACTGCATTGCATACACGATAAATCTTTTAGAGGTTCATGTGTCATCTTGCCCAAAACAATTCTAAATTAGCCACAAAATAAGGACGTTAATCATGAATTCCATTCTGCTGTGTGCACTTCTCTTCCTGTGTTTTCTTTAACGCAAGAAGTCGGATGATGATGAAGTACTTGGGTCCAAAACATTAAGCACAGACCAGTGGTACAAGGTGACTGGGCCTAGTGTGTTAGTACATCTTTGGACAATTAGCCTAACTGCATGTCTCTGGACTGCTGGTGAAACCCACTCAAACTGGGAGAACATGCAAACTCCAGGCCGCGCACAAAAAGCATCAAATTATTCTAAAACATGTAACTATTAGTTTCAGACTGTGACCTCCTGCTAGATAAGAGGTCCAGAAGATGGATGGATTGATGGATGGATGGATGATAACATGTTTGTAGGGTCGCCAACTCTCACGCATCTGCTATGACACTCACACTTTCTGATTCTCACTCTCACGCAAGAAATCTTACAATAAATCTATATTATTCAATTATAAATCTAAAATTAGCTACATTAATAGCATTGGGGAAGTTTGCAAACCCCACAGACTGTTTACAAGGTAATAAAACTCTTACATGCATGTAAATTCATGTACATGTGTGCAGACTTGTCTCAAATTGAAAATCTCACACCAGCCAGCTGGCCGAAGTTAGGTTCAGCGAAGGACATAACTTTGGGTTGAGCATTGGGGGGTCCAGGGGCTGTATTGGCTGGTTTTGATTATTGGGGGGGTTACAACCCCCCATCTCCCAATAATTTATGCCCATGGGTTCAGCATATTACTTAATTTAAGACTTTTATACATGATTTAGGGAACAGTGGGCTCAGTTGGAACATTTTTAGCAAATGCCTCTCACCATATTACAGAAACATGATTTCGTCTTGAAAAAACATCTCTACCACTACAGTCATACATATCTAAGTTACAAATGTTGCATATAATGTTCTGAGACTCTTTGATTATACTCAGAGGTGGGTAGTTAACGTCCAGAAAGTCCAGACCGGGATTTTCTTTCAACCAACCAGTTGAGTATCTGTGACCGTGGCTCTTTATACTCAGCTGGTTAGTTGAAACAAAACCTTCGTCTGGACTTTTACTCTCCGGACCTTAACTACTCATCTTTCTATATGATCAACTGCAAACAAGATTATCTGTGGTATAACTTATTACCCCACCACTGGAGTTAGTGGTATGATGTAAGATGGAACCACTGTTATAATTCAGGATACGCTTGAAGAAAATATTGAAAACCCTTTATAAATCCATTTTCCATGTAATTTAATTCATCACCCTGTTGAATCCAAACTTTATTACTTTGGATTGTAAGCAGACAATTTAGAAGGAAACACAAGCTTTTGTGTACAATGCTAATTGGTGCTTCCTGTACTAGTTGGTGTTGGTAGCCTGAATACCATATCCTCTTTTCCATAAACACTGATGTTATCAGTATCTAGGGAAAAAATGTTGAATGATCCTTTTGGCTGCAACGTCGTAAGAGCTCGGTTTCAACATGGCCATCCTCAGTGAGGCGAATAATCCCACCAGTGATTTAATACTGGATCTTTTTCCCAAGGAGTCACACAAGCACAAAGTCTCCTTCAACAACACTTCCAGCCATGTTGGGATAATAACCATGGTGTGCTAAAAAACGCTGCTGGGACTCCTTCCTGTCTGCTGCCATTCCACACCACAGCACCTCCTGCTGAAGTGTCACCCCTCCCCCGGAGCTGTAACACAACAGGAAGCATCCCGCCTCTTTACAATACAATCCTGCACTTTTTGCCCCAGCTGCACATAACTTATTTGCACGTAATTTTTCTTACCTTGAAATATTTAAGTTTAATATCACATTCTGTTTTTTATTTGTTTGTTTGCACATTTCCTTTGTTGGAACTGTTTATATCAGTGGTGCCTAATCTTATCCGCAAAGGGCCGGTGTGTATGCAAGTTTTTGGGGTAACCTTTAGGTCAGCTGTTCAAACCCAGGTGTAAGGACTTCTCAGCCAATCAGTCCTCTAATTAGTAATATAATTATGGAGCTGCAGCGAAAACCCGCACACACAGCGGCCCTTTGCGGATAAGATCGGCCACCCCTGGTTTATATTGTCTTTGTACCTTGTGTCTTTGGCACCGTATGTACGTTCATCTGCATGTTCTTGCTGTTGAATGCGCAAGAATCTTAATTTAATAACATTAAACAGTTTGTTTTAGAAGCTTCTTCCTCATCAGATGTGTCCCCCTTGCCCGTGAGATACATCCTCAAAATCACTTTCTTGTTCCTCCATTTTATTTGTTTAGCGCATTTTTACAACATTACATTGTCTCAAGTCATTTATATTATCCCCGCCCAAAGCCCACAGTGAGTAGCAAAGAAAAACTCCATAGAAGGAAGAAACGTTGAGAGGAACCAGACCCAAAGGGGGAGCCCATCCTCCAGGGGGCAGAGGAAGTCAAATGAACATGTATGTATACTACACAAAACAGTGCTTTTAATGACATATAAATTTGGTCCCATTTTGTAGCTTAGTATTAGAGTGTACAATACATGTATCATTGACTGAGTTTGTTTTACATATTGACATTATCATCATAGAACCAAACCTATCTATGGACAAAAATTTACTGTAAGTGCCAGGAAACATAAAACTCTTCCTCTGTGGCTAACTTTCAGTCCTCATTCGAGAAACAAAGATAGTAGATGGATGTTGGATGCATATCGTTGTCCATCCCTAGATGACATCACTCATAAAAAGGATCATCACTATGATACGTTTAATATGTTTCAACAAACCGTGTTCCAATTAACCCCACTCTCTCCTACACATTTTTACAGATATTCTGTTAATCAAATTGTTTTCTCCTTGGCTAGTCACTTTGTCATAGTATATTTCAGCTCCACATAATTTAAAAATACATTGCTGCATTTCAACGTAGTTTAACTACATCTGGCAAGAAAAGTTTGACATTTTACTTAAGACCACGTTTTTATAGATACCATTATAATGCATTATAATGCTGGGTATAAGCATTATGGATGCTTTGTACTACATTATAAAGGTATCTTTAGTGTATTATAGATGAAAGCTTTATAAGGCAGTCATAATGCATAATACACATGCTATAATGTGTTATGCATTTTTATAAATATTTGTAACCATGTTTATAATGCTTTGTGAATGCATTATAATGCATTACGGATGTGCTTATAAATTATTAAAAACATGACCTCAAGTAGTGTTAGTTCCCTTGCAAACCAGTTTTTATGCTAGAAAGTCATTACTGTATATTTCCTTGCAATGACACCAACCATGAAGTAAACTCTATTTTCCTGGGATAATGATTCATTGCCAGTTAGACTGCTGACAATATCTTTCTGGAGTAACAGTATCTGATCATCTGCATAAAACAGTAGTCAATTATCAGAATGGAAATGAAAAGTAATTTTTCCAGTACAGGGTTAATTTGAGGTAGGAGCATACCCAGAATGCACCTGGCACAAGGAAAATTTCCACCCTGGAATCCTATCTGTCACAGAGCACATGAGTGAACAATTTCATAAAAATTCAAGTGGAAACCACAAACTGAAATCAGCAGGTCTCTGCGCCTGTGATCGGAAGATGACTGATTTGAATCCCGTGCTTGGCAAATTCTGCAGCTCAAATTGTCATCAGGAGCAAGATGTTTGAACACATAACCACTGCACTGGCTTCCTGTTAGGTTCAGACTTCAACGATTTCCAACATACATATTAGTCACTCAAAAGTTTAGCACCTGCCTACCTAACAATTACTTCAAGTTTACCAGCCGCATCATCCACTCAGATAACAGAACACAGGTTTCCTTTCATTCCACATAAGAATAAAGTAACAGTTAGCAGTAAAGCCTTCTGCCCCAGGGCCCCTTATTGTGGAATAGTTTTGCCAGCTCATGCTAAGACCACGAACTTTGGTCAGCTGGCTGGAGTGAGATTTTCAGTTCGAGACAAGTCTGTACACGAATTTACATGTTTGTAACTGTTTTATTACCTTGTAAATATTCTGTAGGGTTTACAAACTACCCCAATGCTTTTGATATAGCTCATTTATAATGGAATAATATAGATTTACTTGCGTCAGCGTGAGAGTCTGAAAGCTTGAGTGTCACGCCAGATGAGTGAGAGTTGGCAGCCCTGTAATGTTCATCATGCTGAATGACACACTTTAACTGTCTGCTGGTGCTGCTGTACGTGCCATTTTGTCCTACTATGCTTGTTCGTCAATGTGTCCATGCATGTTATAGTATGGAAATGTATTGTTCCTCTGTTGTTTTTTAATGATTCTGTAAAAATGGAGGAATACAGCACAACACACTCGTGTCTTGGGGCGACGGTGTTGTGACAGGCACTGCAAACAGTTAATTGAATTGAATTGAACTGAATTGAATTGACCTCCAATGCATAAGGCAAGGGCCACTATGCTACCCTTCAACTTATCCACGCTTTTCATTTATATGACAAGCTTATAGAGGTCCAGTATTTATGCTACAGACATTGCACTCTTATCCCATTTTAGAAAGGATTCTATTTGAGACTTTATTTTTAGTTCACAGGCACACAGGTAAGAGGGTAGCTTGCAGCATGAGATTACAGCATGAAAGTATAGCATGAGATTATAGCATGAGCTGTACAGTTCCTGACGGGTACACAGAGTGCATAGCTTATAGCATGAGAGTATAGCATGATAAGTACAGTTCCTGACGGGTACACAGAGTGCATAGCTTATAGCATGAGAGTATAGCATGAGGCTATAAAATGAGCTTACAGCATGAGCTTGTAGCATGATCTTAAAGCACTGTAGCCACACTTTGCCTATGTTGAAGGGTGGCGTGTGAACAGGGGTTAGGCCTCTGTGCCTACGAATGAAAAGCCACTGATTTGAATCCTGAGCTCGTCTGAGTAGCCCCATTTCTGCTGGGTCCTACAGCAAGGTCCATAACTCCCCCAGAAATGCTCTAGGGCTGATGAATGGACGGCTGATCCTGTGCTTAGACCCCAAGCTTCGCTCTCACCTGTATGTATATGTCTCAAAGAAGAACAAGATGAGATATGCGACAAAAAATATTCTAATGTACCTTGCTATACTCATCCTAGTACAAATGACAAATAAAGCTTCATTTTATGGCACTGCTATACAAGTTCGTTGGGTTGAATAGCAGTGCTAACTGTAACTTCTGCCCCCCACCTAGTGTTACGTTTTATTATTCCATCTAATTTTTGCTTGATTTGTTATGGCATTAAAACTAAAATAATTAAACATGATGTGCATCATATATTTTCACATCCTGTTCTGTTCACTGTTCATACCATATATCACTACTAATTATCTTAAGCTATTCATATTACTTAAGCTATTCATAAGCTGGCAGTGTCGGATATCGGACGTTGCACGATGACGCAAAACTCCCGCGACAGAATGCCTGCAGTACCACGTGGGTTAGAAGAACTGCGGTGTTCTTGCTTGCCATCGCTACTCCGTAACAAAGAGATTGTTGATAGTTGCTTTTTATGTATTGGGTTCAGGAGTCAAATTAGCTGGGGATTCGTGTCAAATTTTCTTCCGGATCATGCCCCACGACCCCGATCCTCCTCCGGCGAAAAGGTTTAAGCCGGGGTCCCCGTTTTTCCGTCTCAATAAAAAGCCTGGCATGCTGCTGCCCAGGAAGGAAAACGCATCAGTGCCGGTAGATGTCCAGCGCAAACATCTTCCTATTTATCAGGCGAAGTCACAGCTCATCAACCGGCTCCGCCAGCTGGACGGCGCCGTTTTAATCGGTAAGAAGTGGCATACCGCACTTACACAGAGCATTCATTCCTTGACTGTACAACCCTACGTGCGGTGATGTTTATTACAGGCAAACTCACCGTGCAATACGATTTATAACTACAACTCACTGTGCGATCCTATTTTATACTCTGGAATTATGTGCAGCACTTTATCTGACATTCTTTGCACTATTAGTTTATTGTTATTGTTTTTTATTACTGTGTATCACTAGCAATCATTTGGGCTTATTGTGTTTGTGATTCTGTTCAGTTTTTATTTTTAGTCTGAATTTAGTTTACGTATTTTGTCAGAAAATTGTACGTTGGGAACTTACGGGGAGGTATTTTAAACGGAAGAAATTATGAAACAAAAGTAAATGGACGTTCGTCAACAATTTCACAAATATATTTTTGCACAGGTACAGTGTGTCCACAGATGTGATTACAATTTAAAGTTTATTTCCACATAGTTTAAAGCATTAAAGGTATTGGATTATATTTCGTTGTGTAGATGCCTTTTACATTGCCCATTGCACTAAATGTCTTGTCCTATATGTCCGTGAAGTGTTCGGGACGTGTTAATCCCTGTGATGCTTTATGTTCACTTTACTTAATGTTACCGTGATGTCGCTGCTCAGGTGAGACTGGCTCTGGGAAAACTACTCAGATCCCACAGTATCTCTATGAAGCGGGAATCGGCCGCCAGGGCATCATCGCAATTACTCAACCTCGCCGAGTGGCGGCGATCTCGCTGGCCGGGAGGGTGGCCGAGGAGAAGAAGACTCAGCTGGGGAAACTTGTACGTTGTCGTGGACGAAAGTGTTTGGTGATCTTATCCTATGGAAGTTTGCAGTTTCTTTGTCCTGCTTGGCATCTTATTAATGCATCTGTGTTCTTGTCGTTAAGCATAATGGAAGTGTCCTTAGTCACCAGTATATGGGTGTAGCTTCATGTCAGTTGTGCTTGGAAGCCTGGGCTGCTTTTGAGTGTCTTCGCATGGCCAGGCTGACTCAGCTGGGTCACCCCCCACCCCCAGGTGGGTTACACAGTGCGGTTCGAGGACATGACCTCATCAGAGACCAAGCTGAAGTTCATGACCGACGGGATGCTGCTGCGTGAGGCCATTGGGGACCCGTTGCTGCTCCGTTATTCAGTGGTGGTGCTGGACGAGGCCCACGAGAGGACGGTGCACACAGACGTGCTGTTTGGCGTGGTGAAGTCGGCACAGCGCAAGCGCCGCGAGCAGAGCAAGTTCCCCATGAAGGTGACGTCGCCGTCGTGTGATTGGATAGCGTGACTCATTGCCGTTAATCCAATGAACAAGCAGATTCCTCCTGAGATGCTTTTATTTTGAGTTATGTGTGGGTTGTGGTTTTGTTTACTGCCTCACAAAGCTGGATTTTCCTCCAAAGATGAAGGTCAGCAGATTTTGATTATTCATCCTCAGTTCTCAATTGACCCTTCATAGAATTAGTGATTAACATCACCAAGTATTTCAGGTGTGAATCAGGAACTAAGTAAAACATATTTTGTATCATTGTGACCCTCAATAACTTGTGCTAAAATAGCAGTTGAAGTGTATTGTTCTAAGGTTCAACATTAAACCCCGGTAACTGAAACTGACAGCATCTTGCGCATCACACTTAGTCTATATCCACTTAACCGGCACCTGCTGTTTCATTGGCTGTTTGTTGGCAGGTGATCGTGATGTCAGCCACTATGGATGTGGACCTCTTCTCGCAGTACTTCAACAAGGCGCCTGTGCTGTACCTGGAGGGCCGGCAGCACCCCATCCAGATTTTCAACACCAAGCAGCCGCAGTCGGACTACCTCCAGGCCGCCTTGGTGTCTATCTTTCAGATCCATCAGGTGGCCAGCTTCAGCCTCGGTTCTTGATTTATTTAACGGCTGGGGCAAAATCATTTGGAAGCATGCACAGTGTTTACCACTCAAGCCGCATTAGCTGTTTAGTTTCTGAAACATTTGAGGGCAGGGTGGTGGGGGGGCAGGGTTACAGTGGATTATTGAGTGGAGCCCCAGAAACAACATACTCTTGACTTTGTCCGTATTGCTGGAACACGGTAGTAAGGCATTCTGGTTTGTTCGGTTAGGGTTGGCTCCTTTGACTTAAGGGTATTGGGTAGGAGCAGTGAAGCCCGTTGATATTAACTGGAGTTCATGTGTTCATCTTGCTGTGGAGATCAGGGACTGACCTCTGTGTGCACCCCCCCCTTTTCCTACAGGAGGCATCCCCATCTCAGGACATCCTGGTCTTCCTGACTGGTCAGGAGGAGATCGAAGCACTGGCACGCACCTGCAGGGACATTTCCAAACACCTGCCAGAAACCTGCTGCCCCTTGACGGTTATCCCCCTGTACGCTTCCCTGCCCCCTGCCCAGCAGCTGCGGGTCTTCCAGGCTGCCCCCAAGGTACCGCCACCCTGGCCGCACTGGGAGTATCCAGCCGCTGATCACATGGCAGACGCACAGCTCTTGCTGAATTCCCGAGAAAGAGAATCTGTCGTTCAAATACACATCTGGATCTGTGTTGAAAGTCGGATGTTTTTCCAGCTGTTAATTGATCTTTTCTCACGTTTCATTCTGTTAAAGGGAACTAGGAAAGTTGTCCTCTCCACCAACATCGCAGAAACGTCCATCACCATCCCTGGCATCAAGTATGTGATTGACACGGGAATGGTGAAAGCGAAGAAGTACAACCCAGGTGAGACCCCTTCTGCTTCAACACATAAGGGAATGGTGATTGCAGTGTGATGTGAAAGTTCTGTTAGTCTAATATGGGTGCAGTTTCTTTTAAGAATACAGTAATTGTCTTTTGTGGTATTATTATAATCAAGCTGTCGACGACTCATGACCCCAGGTCTTTCAGCCGTCTGTCCAGGTCTTCAGGCATA
>JABFEB020000104.1:28883398-28903838 GCA_019775895.2 Stomatorhinus ivindoensis | reverse complement strand
CCTCTGTCATCATTTTAAGTGGGAGAACTTGCACAATCGGTGGCTGACTAAATACTTTTTTGCCCCACTGTATATGCTCTTTGTTGTGATAATTGAGTCCGTCTGTCTTGTAGCTGGTCGTTCTTTTCTATTTCTTTTACCTTTTAACTTTAACTTTTCCAACCATACTGGTCTATCTATACACTCTAGCTGCTTGCATGGCGTTAAGTCAACATAACTAACTAACCAAGCATACTGGTTTTACAATGTCCCCACTCATAATGTGCCCTAAATAAGACTGCATCAATGTGCTCATTTGTGAAGTGAAACTTTGGGCTTGATTTGACCAAGAATTTACTTTTTCTTGAAGTCTTTTCCCAACACCGAAGCTCAAAGGTGTCTGCACTCTTCTGTGGACGTCTTTTACTTAATATTTAACCCATAGACCAGGCTTTGCCAATCTGATCTGCAGGATGCAAACCTGCATCCTTCTGGGGAATCACTGTTTGTCTTTGTCATGTTAATGATTATATGATTATGTTTGTTTATTTTTCCTTATATATATTTACTTTAATTTATGTTAATATGGGTTGTTTCTACCTTTATGTGAAAAAATTCATTTGGATGTGAAGGCTACAGTATGGTTTCGTATTGGGATTGTTTGAGCCAAACATTATTAATAATAATAATAATAATATTATCTATTTATGTAGCACCTTTCATACACGGAATGCAGCTCAAAGTACTTCATGAATGAGATTAAAATAAAACCCAAAGACAGAAGCACCTGACATTCAGGTCAATGAAATTGTAGAAAGATGGAATAAATCTAAATAATAGTATATGCTGGTTTTTAGGATAACCTTTCAGTCAGTTGATCAAAGCCTGGTGTGAGGACTCTTCAGCCAATCAGTCCTCTAATTAGTAGCGATGGACAAAATGATACTTGATGAACCATTCTGCTTTATTACCCACTAGATGGTGCTGTTGGTTTGCTTTCAGGCATGCTCTATGTCCTTTTTTTTAACAAAGAGCACCATCTAGTGGTGTTAAACAATATAGCAAGTGGTTTCTGACGCGTCGTGTCCATCACTACTAATTAGGGAGTTGCAGTGAAAACCCACATACACAACGGCACTTTCTGGATAAGACTGGTCACCCCTGCTTCAGACCCATCATTTCACACTGTTGTTACCTCATACTTGTGTCCTCATTTTCCACTATAAATGTGGTGTAATCAGCATATAGAGGGTTATTTATGTTTCTTAAGCCACTGTAGTTGTTTTCATTTGGTCCAGCTTTTCTTATTATACATTTGGTTGCATAGGTATGATGATAGCATCCAACCTCCTCTAACCCCGTTACCAGTTTGGTGCCAGTCTCTCCTGAATGTGGCTTCTTGTTCAACATACAGTAGTGCTTCTTCATGAGGATAAAACTGCACTGGTGCAGTGTGGGGTAGGGTGTTGCTCTGCAGGTTAGGACTGTGTGCCTGTGATCACTTGTTCAAATCCCAAAGATATGCGTGATGTCGCTGTTGGGCCCTTGAGCAAGGCCCCAATTTGCCCCAGGGACACTGGCTGCCCCTGCTGCTGATTTTTCAAATGTCCCGTGTCATTAAACATGTCATGGTTGTTGACATATTTGCATAGAGGGCTTTTGCATCCATCTCTTGATCTGCTTCGTGCCATATGGCTTATTTTCCTGGCTGCTCGTCTTCGTCTTCATAACCACTCGATACCCATTACCCATCTTCATAACCACTCGATACCCATTACCCATCTTCATAACCACTCGATACCCATTACTTTGGCTCTTTCCCTTAGATCATCCTTTCTTCAGGTTCCTCTTAAATTAATTATATGGATCTCATCCAAAGCTCCTCTGCTTCATCCATCGAAGGGGTCCAGAACCTCATATCAGTTTCCTATACTTTAAAATATTATGACCACTCCCATGTCAAGTGAATAATGTTGACTATCTTGTAAAAACAACACGTCGAGGTCTAGGATGTATTAGATTTGGAGTTTAATGCAGAAGAAATGGGCAGGACTGAAAGCCTGTGTGATTAATGACTAGGGTTAGATGGTTTGGCTCATCAGTGGTAGAGCCTTTGCTGTTCTCACCACTGTGATCATCCATAGCTCTCTATTGCCACTACCAGATGGTAGGTTTCATGTTGCATCTCTCCTAAGATCCTACTGCATGGGTGACCTTGTCAGGGGTTCAACACTGCAGGCAACAAATCGCTTAACCTTCCCGATGCGCACCAACCCAGAAAAGAAACCACGCCTTGAGTTAGATACTAGAACTCTGAAGTCGTCTGGAGCATAACGGTGGCGTTTCATCCCTGGACCCAGACAGCGGGCTGGAGGTTCTGGCTGTGCAGAGGGTGTCGAAGGCCCAGGCATGGCAGCGAACTGGGAGGGCCGGCCGGGAGGAGAGCGGGCTCTGCTACCGTCTCTACACAGAGGACGAATTTGAAAACTTTATCAGCATGACTGTGCCGGAGATCCAAAGGTGAGACTGCCCGAGATGTTCCCAGAAAATACCGAGACCCTTTATGCGTCAGGAAGCTTCCTGAACTGGTTCTGGGTCTGAAACCTGCGTATGAGCTACTTATTCTGGAAGTATTTTGTCTTTCAATTCAGGGCTGTAAAAATTGCAGGAATGAGATTATATATTTTCTGAGGACTTCATTATTCTTTCTATCTGTAGATGTAACCTGGCTAGTGTCCTACTACAGCTGCTGGCTCTGAAGGTCCCTGATGTCCTAAATTTTGATTTCATGTCTAAACCATCATCAGGTAGATTTTATTTATATCTTCTCCTTCAATTGAAAGTTCTCACTGATGACTGCTGTCATGGCTAACATTGGTTATACCCAATTTTAATTATATATATATATGTGTAGGGATGGACTGGTGCCCAGATTAGGGAGGGGTTTGAAGGTTTTGCAGAATATATTTTATTTGGTACTTCAGTCACATCTGAAACACCCAGCCAAGTTGTTTTGCATACAAGCAGCTTCTTCACTGAGGCGATTAGCTGCTGATGTATAGCGGGAAAGCTGCACTTTCCGCAGCACTCTGGCTCCAGAGGTCCCACCTGCTGTAAACTAACCTATCAAGGACTCCTGGGATCAGCAGGTGCTGTTTGAGACATTGAGCTGCATGGATCTTGCGGGCTGACCACACTCAAGAACTTACATTTTGCAGAGGCTATTTACACAGCCGTGGAGCAGCTGGATCTGCTGGGAGCTGTGGACCACAAGGATGAACGTATCAGTCTCACTCCCTTGGGGAAGAAGATGGCCAGCTTCCCCTTGGAGCCGAGATATGCCAAGGTGAGAGCAGTGCCGTTTCTTCCTCTGAATCCTGGGCTGTTTTGTCAGTGAACACTGACCACCTCTCCGTGTGACCTCCTGCAGACCATCCTCCTGTCCCCAGACTTCTCCTGCACTGAGGAGGTGTTGACCGTCGTGTCTCTCCTGTCTGTGGACAGCGTACTTTATAACCCACCCGCTCGGCGGGAGGAAATTAACACCGTGCGCAGGAAGTTCATCTCTAGCGAGGGTGATCACATGACCCTACTCAGTATCTACCGGGCCTTCAAGAATGTGGGTGGGAATAAGGTAAAGATTTAACATATTTATCAAGGCCGGGATTTTAAAAAAGCGCCTAGCTCGAATGTTTTGACAAGTCGTATTGTGCCTTCCCTCACTTTTCATTGAAGGAATGGTGTCGGGAGAATTTTGTCAACAGCAGAAACATGGCCTTGGTGTCTGAGGTCCGAGCCCAGCTCAGGGAGATCTGCCTCAAGGTAGGGAGACGTACGCTTTTGAGTTTCTAGAGCAGGGGTCTCCAACTCCGGTCCTGGAGAGCTACTATTCAGCAGGTTTTCCGTTCTACCTGGCTAATGATGAGCCACACCTGTTCCTGGTATTTACCTGAGAACAGGTGTGGCTCATCAGAAGTTGGGTATGATAGAAAACCTGCTGGACGACAGCTCTCCAGGACCGGAGCTGGAGACCCTTGTCCTAGGGTGATGTTGGCATGTGAGCTTCCTGCCAGCCCAGAGGTCTAACCTGTTCTTCCCGCCCTTGTCACTTAGCTGGGAATGACGCTGCAGTCTTCACGCGCCGACATGAGTAACGTGCGGCGCTGCCTGGCCCATGGGCTGTTCACCAACGCGGCTGAGCTCCAGCCCGACGGCAGCTATGTGGCGCTGGACACGCACCAGCCGGTGGCCATACACCCATCCTCGGTGCTCTTCCAGGCCAAGCCAGCGTACGTGATCTTCAACGAGCTGCTCCATACCTCCAAGTGCTACATGAGGGACCTCTGCCTGGTGGATGCCGACTGGCTCCACGATGCCGCGCCCGAGTATTTCCGCCGCAAATTGCGGGCTACCAAGAGCTAGCCCCCCCCCCCCGCCACTAGGTCCACAAGCCCCTCCCCTCTATGAAGTGGAAACCTCAGAGCCGGAAAGCGTGGTGACACCAGTGACCTTCTCCTGTGCTCCAAAGACTGACTTGTAGCTTGGTACCGCTACAGTGGGACGCTAATGACAACCACCGTTTAGGATTCACCAGCAACATGTCACTCCATCGCCCTGATCGTCATCTGTCCCTGTAGATGATGAATGACCGTTTCATATCCAGCCTAAGTTTCAGAATTAGACAGATACAAATTGGGTCGAGTTAAGAAACAAATTAGTCCACCCATTTCCTTCGAGAAGGTTTACGGCACCACTGCAGTGCTGTGAAGAGGAGTTGGGCTATTGTAAGGAGCCCAGGGATATTGGGTGCTTTGTTCTGCTGCTTACCATTAGTGACTTCTGCATGCCTCTGACTCGTAGCGTGATTAGCATATGGAGCACCCTTAGCATACTTCTCGTCTGAGCTGCCTGTTTGCCCGGGGCTGGGACAGTCATTCGTGGTGTTCTACCTTCTCGATGCCAGTGTTTTGGCTTTTTTTCCTAACTTACTGGTCTACTACCAGCTGTCAGCTACTGTTCGGGCTTTTGGGATCATTTTTTATCTTCATATCTTTGAAATAAGCATGCAAATACCAAACCTGGGTGTATCCAACCGGCGTATACATTTCTGACAAATAGAACAACCAGTCCCATCGGCGTTTGTGTCAACTCGTTTTTAATTCTAACCAAATATTGCTTGTCTTTTTTATTTAGTTAGAAAATTGTGAAAACTACAAGGAAATTCAACTACAATGCAATGAGGTAAAAACTGTCTTGCAACACTGTCAGTAATTAGCTAGTCAGAGAGCCAGTTACAAGTCCTGTCTGTCTCAGGCTGCCTTAACCTGCGTGTTTAGCCTTCGTAAAACGCCCAGAGTTCGACTTTCGCTTTGGATGCCAGATGCATGTTTCTCTCACACCTTTATAGTTCAGCACTAGCACATGTGCTAGCAAAGATGTGACAATATGTATGGTACTCAAATATGATGCCGAAAATTACCTCTCAATCCGCTACGACGATTTACTGCAGTGTCCGAATGCTGCTTAGCAACACTGTCTTAGCATTAGCTAACGTGCCTGTAGATGTGTGCCTGCCATGCATGGAAATGGATGATTTTACTGCACAGTGACAGTACTGCAGAAGGTCAATGAGAGAGCTGCTGGATTTTATTACAAATGTCAAAGTTTTATTGAAAATGAGATTTTATTTTGCTGAATTCTAGGTAAAAGCGAACTGGACGTTGAATAATTAATCTAAGATCTTTTATGAAATATGTAGATCCCTAGATTATTTCATAGTAAACAGAATTCTGTGCAAATATTTTTTACTTATTAGACCCAACCAAATTTAAACAGCAGAGGAATTAATTAGAATGTTTACAAAAATTTTAACTCCAGTAAGTCCTGAGCTATTAGAATGTTGTAGGAAATTCCCCTTACTGAATATGTTATATGCCACAATAAAAAAATATTAAGTATCTCGTGTGCAATACAAGTGGAGGTGTTGGTTAGAGCAGTGAGTCTGCGACCTCGCTCAGCTACTTAATGATTTTGTGTGTGGAAAGGAAATTGCTTAGCCTGGCTTAGCTTGGGTAAAATGCAATGCACACTGAATGAGGTTTATATTTTCAGCATCACAGGGCACTTGTATGACCAATGAATGATAGACTTTATATAATACAAGTAATGTAAATGTTTGTAATAAAAAAAGCTTTTCCTCTTGGGATCAAAGTCCGTCATGTCTATGATTGGTTTTTATACACAGATTTTTAGTATATCATCGACTAACTAAGAAAACCTATCTGCAAATTTAGTTTAGGTTTTGGTGCACAACACGATAGGATAACTTATCCTGAGAACAACAGGCGCAGGTAGGAACCAACACACCATTACGGGGCCAACTTGGAGTCGCCAAACAACCTACCGGACCGAACCTAGGACCAGCGCTAAACACTGCTCAACCGCACCGCCCCAACCTCCTGTCTCATATTGTATGCACTACTGGTGAAGACAAGCAATGCACTGTTTCTAGAATGTTATTGGTCACAGATAAACCCCTGGGGTGAACATGAACTTTAAAATTTGTGCAAATTCTGTTACGTCACTCAGTAGCCTATGGCACTGCCTGCATGTACAAGGTACGATTATTGCAATAAAAAACCACTTAATGTTGTGCATTGTCCCTTAATGAACTTAGTTGTAATTAGTTTTAGTGTTATGAGGTTGTGATAATTTACTACAAGTGCTATGTGGAGTGTTCCATTTATGAATATTTTTTCCATGTTTTTGTGTTCTGAATGAAGTTTGGGTGAGAGTCGCTAGAAAATTAGATGGCAATTTTTAATTTGTAATGTCTGATGAGTATTCAAAGGACAGTTTGTGATGTTATGCTTGGTCAGTCGATTAGCCATTTGTTGCTTTGCTGCTATTTGTTACTCTGTTAATCACCAGGACCTATTTCTATCTAAATCAATGTGCGGAGAAGATCATTGGCTGTCAGCTCCCTCCTCTAGAAGCACTGTACTCATCTCGGATGAAGAATAGAACCAAAAAAAAAAAAAATGTGTGACCCTCTGGATCCTAGCCACTCCCTTTTCCAGCATCTTCCATCCCAGCGAAAGCAAAGAATAAACCTTAAGCACAAGGACAAATCGTCACCTAAACAGCTTCTTCCCCCAGGCCATCGCCCTTCTAAATTAAGAACCATGAATAATTGTCAAAATGGAACCACGGACTGTTCAAGCTTCATTATCATATTTTAACTAATTGAACCCATCTGCACTGTACCTAAGCTCTTTGCACATTACATCCATCCATTATCTATTTATTTATATTGTCCACATGCTTAACTCAGCATTGCATATCTCCCGTAAAAATACATTTAAAATTTGGAATTTAGTTTTAGATGTTTATTTCTATATATGTTTTGTTTATGTGATGATACCACCCGCACCAAAATAAATTCCTTGTACTTCTCTGTACTTGGCGAGTAAAAAGATTCTGATTCTGATAAAAATGAGTCCTCGTCATCTAATCCTACCTTCACAATTACATATAATGGTATATAATATATGGGAAATTTAGATGAATACGTTGTACATACCATTTTGTCATATTCACTGCTGCTGAAAACCTCGTAAGTGACATTGGTGTTGTACTACTTATTGGACTGATATATAAAAGTTATCGATACGAATCTAACTTCTTTGTAACGGGAAAATAGTTTTTTGTATCTCCAGAAAAACAATGATTTTGCTGATGCGAGGTTTTCTCAGTTGTGGCGTATATGTATAGATATTGTATATCTGGTTGTCTGATTAAATCTGCCGGTTTGTAATTAGCAATGGATAATTTAATGTGTTTTCTTCTGCGATTATCCAGCTAAACCGGTCGCCAATATTCAATTGCTCTTCACTCTAAGTATTAAAGAATACGAATATCAGGCTAAAAAGATGAACGCATCTCATATTGTCATCTGTCAGACTAAATCTGTAACATTTCCCCAGCACATTATAAGGTATTAAATTTCTTTTTTATAAGTAAAATTGTAATTGTGGAGAATTTTTGCGGAATATGGCGATAAGATACGGGTTCATTCAACCATGCAATCTAGATAACTCAACAATAAAATGTTAAATCCAAGAAAATACTATTTTAGTTTCCTTAAATTACAAAGACATTTCCTGGTGTCGTGGCTCAGACCTTCAGAGAAAATGATTTTGATATCACTGAGGAACCGGTCGACTTAAGAATAAACTCTTGTGTCGTCGCTTTGGACCGGAACCTTCATTTTTGGCATCGTTGTTTGAACGGTGCACATTTAAACGTGCACTAGTAACGCAACTACCGGTTTATAGGTCGAAGAAGTCAGCGAGTCCTTTAACACGTTGTTCGGTGCATCCGATCGCTCGCTCTCTGCAGTCATGCTGAAGTCCCTGTCGCGGATCGTAAACGGCGGGGTCCGTCTCGCCACCGCCTCGGCGTCCCGGGTGCTGGAGCCAGTTGGCCGGTCGGAGTTAAATCTCACGAAATTAGCGACAGTCCGACCTTTTACTCGCTCTCTGTGGATGATGAGCAAAAACGGAGGAGGACACAGGCCCGGCTTTCTCAATTCAAACCAGCACATCCAGCCTGTCTCGTGTGGGTGCGGAGGACTTCACACGGAAGGTAAGTCATGGGTATTATTATGTAAGTTTTGCTTTGACGTGTATTAATCACTGGCTGTATTTCAGATTTTTTAAAATCAGACCTTACATTAAGTCGTGTAAATTCTAGAATGATCCATGAAGGTGATTGACAATTGACTGTTGTGTAGAAGTAGTTCATGTACCGGTACAGCTTTCTACAGCTCTAATAGACTCTTGGGCTCGTTTCCCTACTATTAGGAGACAACGCTTTTGCGGAGTTCTTATCGGATGAGATAAAAGAGGAGAAGAAGATCCAAAAAAGCAAATCGCTTCCTGCGATGTCTGGAGGCTGGGAGGTGGAACTGAATGGCACAGAAGCAAAGCTAATTAAGAAAACAGGCGGAGAAACGTAATCTGTTTTATGTTTATTAATAATACATGTTAATTATCTTGGTATAATATCAAACTTAATCCAATCTAGTTGTTGTGACGTAATATTTTTTGGCTTGCTTCAAAACTAACCATCCTTATTTAACCCTGTAGGGTTACTGTCACGTTCAATGTGAACAATAGTATCCCACCAAACTTTGAGGAAGAACCAGAAGAAGGACAGAAACCATCTGAGAATGAGGTGAGCTGCTTCTAATGTACATTTGACCTGGTCCTGCCTTCTATTAAGAATGACAACTGCTGATTTTCCCTATTTATACCTTAAAGAAAAACTTTTTTTACAGCCAGACATCGTCTCAACACCCAACTTTGTGGTTGAAGTAACGAAACAAGGTGCAAAGCATTCATTGGTATTTGACTGTCATTATCCTGAAGATGAGGTAGGATATTAATCATTGATTTTGACAGTGTCTTGTGCACCCGTATAGTTTAATTGCCAATTGATGGGCTATGTCGCCATGGTACTACTTGCTGTTATCTTCAGTTTGTTAGGTCCTTCTGGAGTGGAATTAGGGATTGTCAGTATGATTTCTAGATCCCAGTGATGATGCCTGATGCATACAGTACATCCCAAGGGGTCTGTTAATTGCTGTGTTCAGACTCAAATTGGTTAGTCTATTCATGTAGGATGATTCCCCCTAGCACTTCCTGCTTCTGTTCAGAATCCAAATTCCCTTTACTGGTCAGGTACACCTGCATGTTTTGGGACTTTTTTGTGAAGTAAACCAAAGGGAATTCAATTAAATCTCATTTCTCAGGCTTTAACCCCTATTACTGGGAATAAAATACAGAAGGGCTAATTTTATAATAAAAAAAAGCACGCCACCTCCATAGATTCTGGTTACACCAAACAAATGGAATTGCTGCATTTGACTGGACTTTAAAAATCACTAAGCAGACTTGAGACAAAGGAAAGGACTCTGCTCTTTTTAGACGGGACGTGGGGAAGAAGAGGAGGGTGACACCTTTGCCATCCGGGAAGTCAGCTTCCAGCCAGCTGGAGATGATGATTGGAAGGAGACCAGCTATACCCTTAACACAGATTCTCTGGACTGGGTATGTGGACCTGGAGCCCCAAAGATGATGACATTCCCTATTTGCTTTGTAAACAAAAAAGAATCAGCAGCAGCCTGTGTCTCTGTAGGCCCTGTACGACCACCTGATGGACTTCCTGGCCGAGCGGCGGGTGGATAACACGTTTGCTGAGGAGCTCATGGAGCTGAGCACCGCGCTGGAGCATCAGGAGTACATCAAGTTTCTGGAAGATCTGAAAAGCTTCATCAAGTGCTAGTAAGCTATAGGATGCTGGTTTGGATCTTTCTACAGTCTGCCTGTTGATGACCATGTACTAATTAAAAAAATAAATCCTGTGACAGAATGTGCTGATACTTACATTCAGATTAAGCTGTTCAGATGTTTAATGGTGAGGTTTGGGGGGGGGGGCATTAAAGTATGAATTATTAGCATAAATGGGTGGCACAATATTTAAGAAATGGTTCCAGATAATTGGCTCCAGGGTGCATTGTTCAGCTACTGGCTTCCTGTGAAAACCTTGTTCAATAAAGACGATGCATTTTGTAACAAAGTTGATACTTCTGCAAATGCAGGGGGTGGAAGGTAATCAAGGATGTTTAAAGGCACAAAAAGGAAAATTAAATAATTTTATTGCACTTAATTAAAAATAACCCTCTTAATGAAATATCCAGGAATTTAGAGGACAATGGACATGTAGGTACAGGCCTGTGGAGAGAGAATAAGATGAGTTTGCTACCACCTTGCCCTTAAGTGGTACTAATCACAAAACTGGATATGTGAAGTTTTCTCCCTGAAATGAGTGACAGACTGCACGTCCAGACTTACAGTGCAGCTCATCAGTAGACTGGCGCAGCCTTCTGCACTGCTGGCCAGAGAGAAGGTGGGATTATGAAGGCACTGTTCCATGTGCTCCGAGACTCTACTCTCCAGCAAGGACTGCAGCTGCTCTGGTGTGATACTCCCCTGCTGGAACGCCAAAAAGATGCATCTAAACAAACCTGAGATTCTCTTGCATGTAACGGATTACAAGGGGGAGGTGACATACCCTCGTGTCGACGTGCACTCCACATTCACAGAAGATGAAATGAGTGTTTATGGTGAGGTGGTTCCTGAAACAAGCATGCATCAGTCATATGGTGTAAAGCAAACAGACTTCAGTCTCATCCTATAAGAAACTCTAGCTTTATGCCCACGATTCACATTACCCATGCAGATGCACGGGTTCTACTCACACACGGCAGACAGGGCATATGACTCGCTTTTCCTCATTCAGCCCTTCCACCACAGAGCTCAAGTAGCGCTCTTCGTACTGCAAGCTCTTCTCATACTCCTCTATAATTGACAATTCTGCAACCCGAAAATGCAACACTTTTACAAATGCTTAAGATAAACATGCACTTTTGGCTCAAATCGGGACACAAGGTGTACGTGATGCCCCTTTGTTCTGATAAGGCAGTAACGAGGTACGAGTAACGAGAAATATAGTACAGAGTTATGCAAGCAACCAACATGCTAAAACCAAAAGGCATGCAGAGTGGCACTGTCAAACAAAACAATTTGTGCACAATAGACCCCCCCCCCAAATAAATAGGATACCTTGCGACATAAGCTCCTGCTGGATCTCCTCTAACACGGCCAGCTCATCACTCTCCTGCAAAACGCTGTACATCTATGGGATACGCAGAAACATTTACCATGGTGCAACTATTATTGCATTGCATATTAATTGCATTATTAATGAGGGCGGCAGAATGGAGGCAAACGCACGTCTCGGATGCATCCTTTACCGCGCAGCGAGGGCAGCCTCTGATTGACCACCTGCAGGGCGCTCCACTCCTCCTCCATCACTTCCTGGACCAGGACAGAGTCGCTCCCTGTCTTCAGGCTCTCCCTCATCTGCCTGTACTTATCCAGTAATCTCGATCTGCTGTTTTTCAATCTCTCCACGCATCGCTGGTAGAAGGAGAAGGTCTCAAGTTTCAGTCTTAATTTACGCGCGTTGGGTCGAACGCCGTGACATTTTTCTGCCACTAATGAGGGGTATGTAGAATACAGGTGCATCGGAGGCCAAGACAAACAGCAATGCAATACAAAGTTTGCCAAACAGTAGTGTAATAAGGAGTGAACGATAATTGTTAATAAATTTGCGCAAGGGGGAGAAAGATGCAAGTAGACCACAGTGTAGTAAAACAGTCGCACTCGATACTATAAAACAACTCGGATAGTAACAACATGCAGGAGAACTTAGTTATCTGATCAAACAAGCCTACATCGGAACGCACTTTAGATACATATAAACATAGATTAGACAACTGCGAATGTGAAATAAATTAGGTCTTGAAAGTCGCACAAGGCTTGCTAGAAACAATAACGCACGACTATTTACTTTTCTGTAGGTCTCCTTCCATGGCGGCGTGGTTCCCTTGTACAAAGAGCGATGTCTGTGCCGAGCATCCATGACTTTACCGGTGTACAAAGTAGCTGTAAAAAATAAACACCAATTTCGCCTTTTCCTTAAATTTAAGAACCTGGCTTTCTAGTTCGTGACCTTTAACCTTACCAGTAGCACTAGACCGGAAGTAATGCACCGAGGTACCCTGGGAATTATAGTGAATCTCAGTCTGTAGGACAGCATGACTACAATTATTTGATTTGGAATTTAGCCTATATCAGTTTATTCAGTAGTGAGTGAGGTTGGGGGCGTTATATCTCGCGTATTTTCAAAGATCAATTCTGAGTCACGTGTTCGTCCACCGCGCTTTATTAAAACTATAAGCGTAACTCGACAGTAGTGCTTTGCACATACGCTGTTGCTACTCGGACTCAATTTCCCATATTGCATAGCTGGCAAAGAGGGGCGACATCTGTATGCCAAACCCGGAGCAGCCCACGGTTTTTCTATCCGCTTGTTTAACTCTTTATCCGAGTCAAGTAGAGTTGCACGTATCAAATAAAATTGCAGGGGTGTCATGGCGCTCTCCACTGCCTCTGTTGCATATGTCCTTTGCTCCCCCTGTCTGAGGTTCTTGGCTTCGAATTCAACAATAAAAGAAGAGAAACCAGCGGTTGGTTTTGGCGTCACGTCAATCTGTACGTGACGCCGATCAAGAGAGCAAACACAACGGTCAGCCCTCAGTTATTTCGAGTATAGTTATCCATGTGCTTTTATTGCGTTCACCTCCGATTCTGTATATCAGGCATGTCGGGAACAGGTAAAAGCATGTAAAATGTATGCAAATCGCATATTAATGGGTATAACTAAAGATACACAGTAGAAACTGGTATTTTAGAAAGCCCATGGTATATATGTCTTTCTGTTTGTGGTCAAAAGTTTAAGATTAAGACTGTTATGTAGGCCTAAGTGTATTGATGCATACAGTGCATGTCATGCAGTATTGAGTTTTCACTGATTTCAATAAATGTTCTGTTTTGGTGGCAGAATGGTTGTACAGCATACATCTTATTGGTCTGGATGGCCAGCTGCAATATGGAGAAGCACCAAGAAACAGATCAGCCATCAACTGGAAACTGCTGGAACACCAGTGTCACTTTCCATAGGCAAGTGTAGAGATTGTTGTGGGTGGAGAGGCTGCTGTACAAGAGAGAAGCCCCAGCTGCAAAACGGACACCTTAAGATTGTGCTGCTGATCATGTGGACAAAGAAAGACCCTTCTAGAGAAAGGATTTATGGCCATATGAGACAAAGATTGAGCTGTTTGGGCACAATGGCTAAAGGTATGTTTGCAGGAGAAAAAGTGAAGTATTCAACCCCAAGAACACTACCAGCCGTTAAGCATGGTGGTGGTAGCATCATATTCTGGAGCTGTTTTGGTGTCAGTGGAACTAGAACACTGCACAGAATGGGTGGAATAATGAAGAAGGAGGACTACCTCAGAATTCTTCACCATAACCTCTAAGCATCAGCTAGAAGGTTGAATCGTGGACTTAACTGGGTGTTCCAGCAGGACAATGACGTTAAACACACATCAAAGCTGGTTTTGGAGTGAGCAAATAAGGCTAACATTAGCATTTGGAATGGCCTCCCCACAGTCCTGCGACCTCAACCCTATGGAGGAGAGCCTGTGCTTAAAAGTCAGGTCTGTGGCAGCAAGCCAACGAATTTGGTTGCATGCTGTCAAATCTGCCTAGAACAATAGGCAATCCAATTCTGATTGGATATCTGACCGATCAGATATCCAATCAGAATTCTACCAGAGGCTTGTTGATGGCTACCAGAAGCATCTGGTCGAGGTGACACATACTAAGGAAGGTTTTAACCAAACATTAACCCACATTACAAATTTGTGCACCAAGTTTGTTTTTTTGTTATAATAATGACAGTGTACAATGATAATGCCATAGAAAAAGAACAGTTGTAGAAACCACTGAAAGTGCAATATTGCTTTGACATACACGTCATTGATAATTGTATGTAAACTTTTGACAACAACTGTATTTAAATAAAGGAAGAGATATTGGCTATTGATTTTTCCAGTACCACCAAGCTTTAACTCATTGGCTTTGTAAAAATAAAACAATATTTTGTGACAAATGTTTTAATGTGTGAATATCTACATTCTGTTATTTTATTATTATGAATCTCATTCTTTCCTTTTCAGAATCAGTTTATTTCAGCAAGGTCATTCACATGTCTGAAGAATTCTGTTGCATGGCAATAAATAGGCTGTAGAGCAACACAGCAGTTATTAAGATAATACACACATATCAGATACTAGTAACAGCCAAAATAACGTGTAAGAGTGTGCGAAAATAGCGGAATATATATATATATGTCCAACAACAATTTAATATATATACACACGCACGCATAATTTCGTTTTATATCTATTTTAACTCCCGTCTTCTTTGTCTGACCTCGCACCAGAACTAATTCCTCGGACATGTAAATGCCCTGGGCGAAACGAAGTGACCCTGATTCGGATTCTGATTCGGAATCTCTGTGCGCCTGCGGGGCGCCGCGCTTCTTTTGAACCACTCGTAAAGCCACTGAACTATTGCCCCGTTAAGCTCAGACCCAACCTGACGACGGCTGCCAGAGCTACTTCCCCAGATCCTGGCGGTACCGGTACCATCACACTAACTATGGCAGGCAGGCTGTCACCGGAGTTCCCGGGACGGACAGAGCGGCACCCGCTCCCCGATTCGGAAACCGAGTCGGAGCCTGATGATCCGGGTGCAAGTTGCTTAACGGGGCAAAGCGCCGGCTCGCTGCTCCGGACACAGGTCATCCACAGCGGCCACTTCATGGTGTCCTCCCCGCACAGCGATCCTACCCCGCGGCGGCGCAGAAGCGGGGCGGCTGCCGGGTACGACTTCGACACGGTGGACGGGACATGGTGCCAGACATACCGGTTCGGGCCGCTGAGCTCAGGAAGCCTGAGCATCGACCCGACGCTGACCCGCTTGTTTGAGTGCATGACTCTGGCATACAGGTAAACGATGCATTGTTTTATTATGGTCCTAAATATGTAACATTAAAAGCATGTTACACAAATGCACACACCAACATATTATTTTTCTTAGAAATTCTGCCACTTTTCTTAATATTGTTTGCTAACATTTTAAGAGTGGGGATTAAAATGTTACCCTTAGTTTGCTTATTGGTGAGTAATAAGTTACTCTTAATTAGCAATGATTTACACACTCCCGTAAAAGCACGATTTTTTTTGTTTCCCAGCTTTGTGTGACATTGTTCTAAAGTCCAAAAGACTAAATCCAGTGTTGTTTACCAAAGAGTCGCCTTCAGTCTTTCATCATTATCTCCTCAGCCATAAAATGTTTTAGATCTTTAATGCGGAACAGGACGCCAATACACAAGTAGGCTACTTTTATTTTCCATACAGAAGCAAATACTATTGTAGGGATGCAAGCATAAAAACTCAATCCCTCGCTAAATTAGACATGTTTGGATTGCGGGCTGATTTATAAATGTCCGAAGGTTTGCGGCTTTCGCGTGAAAGCAAAGCATTGGCTGTTTCTTTAACTGCCGTTCGGCGGCGTCTGGTTCGGTTTGCTGGAGGGGTCGCGCTAGGCTGGTTTTTGGGTTTGATTTACCCCCGGAGAGCCAGTGTGAAACTGTACCAAAGGCTGAGGCCGAGGGCATGACAGATGGAGTCACTCCTGTGGTTGTCGTTGAGCAAGGACATTGTTTTGACTGTCACACATCATCATGATCTTTATTCCACTAAAGTTTTTATGATTGTTACATCTCACATGGTAAAAGCTCCAAGTAAGTCATTTCTGTTTATTTCTTGTGAAAAACAGACATTGGGAAACCTGGCATATGGCAAGGCAATTAGTTAATGGCAAATGAAAACCACACTTGCAGTTTTGATTAGGCAACATTGCAGTTTACACTAGCCAGTCAGTATCAGATGGGATCACCTTTTACCTTCAGAACCACATCAAAGGTTGAGGAGTCATTAAAAGTATCCAAACCAGCACTTGTGGTCTTCCTGTTAGCGCCAATGAGTCTGACTAGCCTCCTCTCTCATTAGCAAGCTGGTTTCAGTGGCAGAAATGCTATTGATTGGATTTCTGTTTGCTTCAGCATCCTCTGTAAAAAAAAAAAATTCTACTTTGTGAAAATCCCAGTATGATGCTGGGACAACCATGTGTGACGCCGAAATGATACTCTGTTCAAAATAGCTTTGATGATATCATGACATGCTCCAGCCCTCCTAATGTACAGGCAGACAGTCAGTGAACCTCAGGACGCTCTCTGCGTGATTCTCTATGTATTCAGAAGCAGCCGTGTGATTGGCTGTTTGGAAAAGCAGGTCGTTTGCATTAACAAGCAGGTGTAGCTGGGCATGGAGTCTGTATACCCTCTAGATTTACATAAAATCAAGTGTTGTGTTCAGAGAAGCCTAGATCATGTCCGCATGTTTACCACTGCTGGTTTGTAAAGTCAATCTTTTCTGCTGTTTGCTTGACTGTTTGCTTAAATAAGCAAAAAAACATGTACAGTAAAAACTCCATTAATTTTCCTTAATCGTTTGTACAACCAGGGTCTTGGTGTTCCTTGAAATATTCAGGGTGTGTGAGGGTCTGAGCCAATGCATTTGTCTTGTGGCTCAGTATGTTGCCATGCTGGACCTGTGATCAGGAGGTTACTGCTCCAATCATAGGCTTGGGAGAGTGATGTCACTGTTGGGCCCCTGAGCAAGGCCCTTAACCCTCAGCTCTCTGGGCCCTGGAACAGGTGGCTGCCCAGTTTGCTGGCACCTGCTGAGAACAAGCTGAGAGAGGCATAAAGAGAATTTCCCCACAGGGATCAATAAAGTACCCATTACTATTATTATAAAAGTGTCTGAAAATGTAACTGAAAATGTAAATGTTTCACCATTTCTACAAGTGATATTGTATATTACAACTGAATCAAGGTCTTTGCAAGAAGTCAGTCTGTATTATTCTACATTTAATGCTTTTGTTACCTTTTATCCTTGTAATGATATGAATTTACATTTTGTTTATGTAATGTGAACATGCTGCATGTATACATGCAGGTATTTGTTGTTTGTCCAGTGTTATTATAAGATTTTATATGTGTGTGTTTGTATATACATATACATACACACACGTAATTAAATGCACACCATGTATTTCATTTTATTGAACACCAGCCCAATTTCAAGTATTGATTGCACGAGACAGCTGTGTATTAAACCCGTGCAGGGTCTCCCCTGCTGTTTTGCTAAACCAGGTAGCCAGTCTTTGAACAGCCCTGGCCTCGTCAGGCGCGTCGCGAAATGAAGGAAGACCATGGCAATTAAGCTAAAATTACTGACGATCATAAAAGCAGTTAAAAAACCACTACCCCCATCCCCAAACACTTTATTATTTGAACAGCATATTATTAAGTAAATACAGATTTTTCTTTTAGAAAAAGCATTTGTTTACCATTGTTCAGGTACATTCATTAAAATTTTGAATTCATTTGATTTACTCACAAAATGGGAAATATACATAATAAATCAACCGATAGCTGTGGCTGTACTTATTTTCTTTGTCCTCGAGGTACGTTAGAAAATCAGAGTTTGTCTTCAGCGTGATCGAGGCTCGAAGCCATTTGCGTTCGGCTAACAGGGTCTTTACCGCTCGACTTCGGATACGGCAGGATGGTAATGCTTGTCCGGCAAAACAATATTGTAATGGAGCAATTTCACGGTTTGTTTGGTAATGAGCCGGCAGGCTTAATGTGCGCCGCGGTAACACTCTGCTGATGTTCTTCTCGGCTGGATGGGTCGTTCGCTCTCGTGATTCTAGCGCAAACATTGCTCAGAAAGCGGTCTCCCCATGTTACCTGGCAACGAGCGGAATAAGAGTGGCCAGGTCCCATTTTATTTCCCTTTCCCCACCTTCCGAGCTGTGGAAGGCCCAGTAAATCGCCATGATGGACAGCCGCCCGCTCTGGCCGCCTGCTTCCCACTCCTGGCCATTCCCTCTGCTGTCAGGTCCATGTGGTCAGGTGGTCAGCTCAAGCGGGCAGAGAACAGTTGATGGCTCTGATGCATTTTATCCAGCACTGAACAGTCAAATTCTGATCGTAGTAAAGTCTCCTGGGCTTTCTCCCCTTGGCTATTGAGGAAAAATTATTTAAATAAATTAATAAAAAATGACTTTCTTATTAATAAAACTCGGTTGACTGCTTCTCTCTATCTTTTTTTCAGTGGAAAAATTGTCTCCCCCAAATGGAAATCTTTCAAAGGACTCCGTCTGCTTTGGCGAGACAAAATCCGCCTGAACAATGGGATTTGGAGAGCGTGGTATATTCAGTGTGAGTGTTCCTTCGTCAAGCGTCACCTCACTTGCTGTTCTCTGGTTTTTCAGCTGTGAGATAAGTTCCAGTTCAAGGTTCCTGACAGCAGACTGGCCTGAATTTGCGCACTTAAACACAGACATATGAAAATATCTCACAAGACAGAAAAGTATTAGAGTAAAAACAGTCCCCAAAAAACTTGTTTTATAATTTGTAAGGTAATGGAAAAAAGTTGGTTTGTAAAACTCAAAACAGCTGACATTTGTGTGTGTGTGCCTGCGGATGGCGCTGTGGCTCAGCACTGCTGTCCAATGCCTCCAGGATGCCTCTAAATTCCCTATAGAATGTCCCCCGCCCTGTGCCCTTTGATGGACTGGCATCCTGTCCAGGGCGTCCCCCACCTTGTGCCCTTTGATGGACTGGCATCCTGTCCAGGGCGTCCCCCAGCTTGTGCCCTGTGATGGACTGGCATCCTGTCCAGGGCGTCCCCTGCCCAGTGTGCAGTTATCCTTAGACTGGTTGGAATCATGACTTGTCTTTGGCTCTGTACAGATGTGGAAAAGAGGAGAAATCCGGTGTGCGGGTTCGTCACGCCACTGGAGGGCTCGGAGGCGGACGCCCACCGCAAACCTGAGGTGAGTGAGCAGCCGGAAGGAGCAGCGTTAGCAAGGATCAACATCTGGCCATGGCTTACTGGGCATACTGGGCATGATGGTTGTAGGGCAATCAAGAATTTCCTCCTGGTCCATGGGAAAAACGATGTAAAAACATGGTCAGGAACGTATGAGAAAAAAAAGCACAGTTTTCCTTACTCTGTAACCCTAATCAGGATAAATGGTCGGGTGGACGGCTGTTTCTGCTTGTTTATTTTCTGATATGCAGGATTAATGAGAAGGTAGTTTGTTGTGTGATTGTGCAGGCGATTATCCTGGAGGGAAGCTACTGGAAGCGGAGGATTGAGGTTGTGATTAAAGAGTATCACAAATGGAGAATATACTACAAGAAGAGGGTGAGTATTTGCAGTGGACAGGTCTGAGCCATGAGCACTGTGGCTCTGTTGGTTGCAGCCCAGTGGGGTTGGAGCTCCTTCTTAGTGGCTCAATGCTGGCCTCTGCTGATCCTTGAGGTGCTCAAAGCCACACCAGCGACTCGGAATTGCCCTTGGTGTTCGTGCCTGCGTTCGAGAACGAAAGCAGCCTAAATATTGTGTAAAGGCTCATAACCCCGATCTGTCCTCCTCCTTCAGTCTGCCTGGCAGACATTACTCATGTGTAAAGCTATCGATAAGCGTCTGAGGAGGATGTCTGAGTAAAAAGTGTAATCAATAATTTCTTGTGTGCTAATTGTGCTAATAGCACTTTGCACCATTTCAGCTTCAAAAGAATAAGGATGGTATCCTGTCCATTTTGGAGAAGGTGAGTTAGACACTTATTTACTCTTTGAAATGATCTATGGGGTTTACCGTGATACTTTAGTGATTACGGAGGAGGGGGAGTGGTAAACACACACACATACAGTATTGTTCAAAATAATAGCAGTGCAATGTGAATAACCAGAATAATCCAGGTTTTTAGTATATTTTTTATTG
>JABFEB020000104.1:28860992-28877206 GCA_019775895.2 Stomatorhinus ivindoensis | reverse complement strand
GTGATGGTCTGTAAGAGCAGACAGATGGATGGTGGGATGTGGAGTACAGCTGGATGGTGATGGTCTGTAAGAGCAGAGAGATGGATGGTGAGATGTGGAGTACAGCTGGATGGTGATGGTCTGTAAGAGCAGACAGATGGATGGTGGGATGTGGAGTACAGCTGGATGGTGATGGTCTGTAAGAGCAGATAGAGGGATGATGGGATGTGGAGTACAGCTGGATGGTGATGGTCTGTAAGAGCAGATAGAGGGATGATGGGATGTGGAGTACAGCTGGATGGTGGTGGTCTGTGAGAGCAGATAGAGGGATGATGTGGTATGGCATACAGCTGGATGTTGTCTGTCTGTCGCTTCCCTATGTCATGGTGATGGCCTGAGTGTCACCCCATGTCACATGGCTCTTCAGCATCCCAGACAGTCAGACAGTGTTAGTCTTTTGGCAACATACATTGTGCTCCTTCCTGGTGGCATAGTGGCTCCTAGGTAGTTCAGAGAGGAACTGCCACTCTGGGGTGTCGATAGTCACAGCTGACAGCACGGCTTGCACTGCGGCCAAACGCAGAAGCGAAAGCGGATGCAGTGAGCCTTGAGAATGCGGCTGGATGCCTGGTAGGCACTCTCAGTGTGGTTAATACCTGGGGGGCTCTCTGTGCGGTTAATTCCTGGGGGGCTCTCAGTACGGTTAATAAACCCCCTTGCCCATTCGAATGATGACTCCGGGAAAAGCCCAAACGTGAAAGGAGTGAAAAATGAATTGTTGACAGCTGCACTTGACTAAGTATATCTCTCCTTCCTGCTTACTGCACGACTGCAGTTTTCTTTTCGCCATGTCATAAATGTGAACATAAGACCAAGATGCCTCCGGGAAATGCTCTGCCGCTGCCCCCGTCTCTGCAGACTTCTTCTCGAGCTGCCGTGGTCAGCCTCCGGACCAGGCCAGCTTTGCAGAGTGTGCCTATTTTGGAAGTCTGCCTGGGAGCTCCTTCCCGGTTCCGCCCAGCCTGGTGCCACCCGCCTCACTCCTGCCAGCGGACGCTCAGCTGCTGCAGGTCCGTTTACTGCCCTGCTCCCTGAAGCAGTAATACTGGGAACAGCCTTTGTTTTTCTGGGTAGAAGTACCCGTCCCTCTCCCCTTTGTTCCTCTCTGTCCGCAGCACGCAGGATGGCTTTGTTTGGGTCAGTGCTTGTCTGTCTTTCACAGGCTAACCTTTCCTCGGAGAGCAGAGACCGGATGGTGCCAGTCTCCTCCCCTGAACCCTGCTACCACAGACCTGTGACCTCAGAAATGACCTTTAACCCCAGCAGCATGACCCCGGAAGCCAAGTACAAAGGACAGATGGGCTTCAGCTCTCAGGATGAGTATCCTGGTTCGAGCCTGGTGCCCGTGACGATGTCCTACGGCCAGCAGCCTTTCATGAACGCCGCCCCTGTGGCCGCTGAGGAAAACTCAGATTTATACGCCACAGCCTGCCTGAAGTACAGGTACGGCTCACCAGCTGCGGCCTCAGTCATCACCCATACGGGCTCCACAGCTGGGGTGTTGGACGCGCTGGTGCACGGCTACCCCGACCCGGAGGCGTTCGCCGCCGTACCGTACCCGGCGCCAAGCTTCGGCCCGCTGCCCACAGCCCACGCGGCTCCGCCCCCTCCGGCCGCGCGGCTCGGCTTCCCGGAGGCCCAGCAGGTCAGCGGCAGAGGCAAGTGCAGGCAGAAGAGCCCTGGGAGGAAGAGCTCTGCCCCCCGGGTGTCGCCCACACAGGGCAGCTGCCTGGCGAAGCTGCTGTCCGGGAGCAGGCCAGAGCGTACGTACAGCGCGTGAGCGACTTCAAGCGTGCGCTTACGTCCATGTCCAGGTCTGCCGCTTTCACCCTGGAGCATCATCTGGCGACCCGCCTGAACGTCACACTCGCTCTCTGTCTGTCTGCAGGTAAGCCAGCGTTAGGCTTTGAGCCTTCGTCAGGGGAAGCCAAAGGTCCCAGTCCCACATCCCCCAGCCACCCTGTGAGTTTGAGTCATTTTCACTTCTTCTCTTACTGATTTACAGTTTAATCTGTTCACATTGGTCACTGAAAACCAATGGCGCTTTTCCACCAGAACACAGGAACTGAGCCGTATCTTGCCGGGTCCGGAGAGCGACGGCGTGCATTATGATTTACTTTGTGCTAATTTCCTAATTTCCTAGCACATCTCTGAGAATTGGCATGTTATGGAAGCATCGTATGCAAGCGGAATTAGCATTTGCTTGCATAAATTTGCATTACCAATCCATTCTATTCTGTTCTTTTTTAAGTAGGAGTTTGGAATGCACCAGTACATCGCAATGTGCAATACTACTAATGAATAATAAATAGAATATATCCTTTTTGATTTCATATAATCCATGCACAGAACAGCAGTACCTCCGTGCATTTCGCCCAATCAGATGGTGATGACACAGTCAGCTGAGTTTGGTCACGCTTTCAGCCCAGTTAGTATGCAGGACCATATCCGCACGGGTATGGCTGGCGTAATTTACAATGGAAAACCGCCAGTTTGCGGTACGGGTTGGGGACGGCTCGCTTATTGGTGAGAGTGGAAAAACGCTGTGAGTTTGGCTGCTCTCCATAATTTTTTGCACCGAAGAATTTCACTCCACAAGGATGTGTGTACGGTAAACAGATAATCCATGTCATTTTGAGGTAGAACGGGATTTGTAAACTACCCTTTCAATTAAAAGGACCCAGATTTCACTTAAGCGCTGAGTTCTTGCTGCGTGCTGATTGGTCATTCTCCAATAATCACGCATGTGTCACTAATGCTAATGTGAAACAGCTGGATGAGTCTTTCAGTCAAGGAAACGAACCAGTCAAAGCACAAGAAGAGCTGAACTATGTGGCCGAGCACAGGAACCTTTCAGTTTGAAAGTAGTTTGTAAAACCTAAAGTAGCTCAAAGTGTCCTCCATGACATGGATTATCTGGTCACCTTAGATGTGTGCCTTTCCGGAGCCCCTCCCCATGTCCCATGGATCGGATTTGCTCGACTGGTAGCGGGAGTGTTTGCCACCATTAAAATCACGCATGCGTGGGGCCCCTGAGGTTTAGAGGCCCCCTGTTGGCCACAAGCAGTTACTGCCCCGGGGGAGCCCCAAAGCAACCTTTTGAGTGGGACTCCTGTGTGTAATATATGTGCCCACTAATGACCTGCCTTCCTGTGGGTTTGTCCCGCCAGGCTGGTGGCGGCGCTGGCTCAAGTCAGCACAGTCCCCCTCGGGCCCCTCTGGGGCCACGGCCGGGTCTGTTACAGGGCTCCGCCATATCCGCCCTGCTCTCCCAGAATTCTCTGCCTGGCTGCGCGCCTCTGCTCGTCCCCAAGACGGAGCAGCTGTCCCCGATACAGAGTTATGGCAGTGAGAGAGCCAGCCTGACGGGTGAGGAGCTGCTCCCCCTATGGGCCAATCTGTGTGAATATTGTCATGTTAGAGCAGGGGTGTAAAACTGTAAACAGTCCTGGAGGGTTCCGCCTCATTTACAGCTGCAATACCAAGACTGGCCTACAGAGGCCAGCAGATGCTGTCTATCTATATTGTTGCCTGTGCCCAGTAAGGCTGAACGCCAAAGAGGTCCAATGAACATGATGTTTGTGCCATAAGCTGTCTTTATTTATATTTCCAGTCGTTTTCTCTGGGAATTCTGGTCAAATTTCCCCTACAATCCCAGCAGAAAGAGGCTTAGGGTTGCCGGCATCGCACTCCTTCTCCAGACAGCCCAAGATGGAAGCGACCAAGGTGGGCCTTTTACTCACTGTCTCCTTACTGAGGAGACTCTTTGTAATCAGCTGTTCTTGGACATCTTTTTTTATTTCACCACCTGATTGTTTCTTTTGATCATTTATTTCTCGCTGATGAACAGAAACGTCGCGGGAATAGTGAAGGCATCACAACTTTAGATACAGCTGTTTGGACATCCATTTAACCCAGTTTGGTTGCTGATGTTTCTCCTACTATTTCAACCTGAAGGAGTTTTTCTCTGCTGCCCCCAGACTCTTTCTCTTTCTGTTGTGCTCTGGATGTGCTTATATATACCTGTAAAAAGTGCTCATGGGAATTTTACTTACAGAAAAGTGTTCTAAGGGCAGAACAAAAAAATGTCAGATATCAGACTAACCAATCAGATCTTGGTCAGATATCAGACTAACCAATCAGATGCTTTGGTCTCGCCTCCTATAGTTGCTTGGACCTGACTCCTCTACAGCATGATTGGTTATCTCTTTCAACCTTTTGTTCTGCCCTCAGAACATTTTTGCGTAAGTAAAACAACAAGCATAAAATGCTCTGTGGTACCTGTGAGAAGGGCATTATATAAGGGTGAACTGCCTTGAATTAAATTTAATATTACCACAGGGAAATTGGTCTGAAAGTGGATTTATGGACTGAATGGTCATGTCTCCGATGGTGTCTGGGACCAACACAGGAAGTTAAGCTAAATGACTGCAGAAACCCTTGACCTTATATCTGACCGGTTACATCGAGGCTACGCTTGTCGTTGTGTTGTGGGTCACGACCCCCGGAACCCAAATGTCCCGCAGACGGAGAGCCGGAGGATAACGCACATCTCAGCAGAGCAGAAACGGCGTTTCAACATCAAGCTGGGCTTCGACACGCTCCAGGGCCTGGTGACAACGCTGAGCGCACAGCCCGGAGTCAAGGTGAGTTCTGGGGGGGGGGGGCTGAGCGTACAGCCAGGAGTCAAGGTGAGTTCTGGGGGGGGCTTAGCGCACAGCCAGTAGGTTCACAAGCCACCCGCCATCCCCACAGATCAGCAAGGCCACAACGCTGCAGAAGACAGCGGAGTACATCGGGAAGGTGCAACAGGAGCGAGCACAGCTCCACGAGGAGGCACAGAGGCTGCGTGAGGAGATCGTGGGCCTCAACTCAGCCATCAAGTAAGGACCTGTTGGGCTGAGGAGGGATGCAGGCTGCTGCTGATGGGTGCATTATATATATATATATAATAATCATATATCTGATATACTGATGAATGGGAGCACAGGTGCATGTAACAAAGTCCAGGCTCTCGTCTGGGGCTCGAACTCACAACCTTATTTGCTCCGCCTCTCTCCCTGTGCAGCCTGTGCCAGCAGCAGCTGCCCGCCACAGGCGTGCCCATCACACGGCAGCGTTTCGACCACATGAGGGCGATGTTCCGGGAATACGTCCGGGCACAGACGCTGCAGAACTGGAAGTTCTGGATCGTATCCTCATCACAGCTCTGGGCAGTTCAGGGAGAGGGGTGAAAATGTGTCTGTGGACATAATAGGGTGGGGTTTTTTTACAGGGTGGTATAGAAAAATCAAGGGCAGAGGGATGGCTTAGAACAGGAGTCTCCATCTCCGGTCCAGGAGAGCTACTATCCGGTAGGTTTTCTGTTCCACTTGGCTTCTGATGAGCCACACCTGCTCCTGGTATTTACATGAGAACAGGTGTGGCTCATCAGAAGCCAGGTAGGATAGAAAACCTACTGGACGGTAGCTCTCCAGGACCGGAGTTGGAGACCCCTGGCTTAAAGGTGTGGTGGACATTTTGAATATAGTCCATAGTGTGTGTGTGTGTGCGCGTGTGTGCCTGTCTGTGTGTGTGTGTTTGATAGACCTTCATCTTGAGCAAGAGAATGTTTGTATTTCTGCTAACATTCACTGTATAGCCATGAGTTTGTGGACACCTCCCCACGAGTCTACTTTCCCTAACTCCTCCCTGTTCGCAGTTCAGCGTCATCATTGAGCCGCTCTTCGAGTCCTACAACGGGATGGTGTCCACAGCCAGCGTGGAGGACCTGTGCCGTACCACGCTGTCCTGGCTGGACCGGCACTGCTCCCTTCCGGCGCTGCGACCCGGTAAGAGGCTCTGCGTGGGGTGACCTTAACTCTCTATGCTTATTTATATACAGTAGCCAAACGTCATAAAAACAGGCAGCTCTTATCTGACATGAAACCGAGTTAACTAAATCCAGGTTAACTAAATCCAGACACACAAAACATCCAAGATGCATGGGGTTTATGGAAGCACTAATGTAAATAGGTAACACACATAAGGGTTGCTGGACCATCCTGATGTCTTAATGGTTTTACCGCTGCCTGTGTCCCGCAGCCGTCCTGAGTTCACTCCGCCTCCTGAGCACCTCCACCTCGATTCTAACAGACCCCAGCCTGGTCCCAGAGCAGGCCACCATTGCTGTCACCCAAGCCCACCCACCCAGCGAGTACTCCTAACAGCCCAGCCCGGACTGACCACAGGCAGCTGCCTGAATTCAGTATCGAGGGATGAAGCCTGTCAAGGGGTGGAGCCTATCAAGGGGCGTGGCCTAGCAAAGCCCATGAAGGCGGAGTTTGGCTGGGGCAGCTCCAACTGTGAACATTCCTTTTTATCTGACTCATGGTTCTACAGATTCTTTCCTGTGATTCATGGAAAGTTCCTGTGTTCTGAACTAACTTGTGATCCCACTGTCAGTTCAGGTACATACTGCTACTGCTGATGAGAATTTAAAGGCCACAACAATCAAGTTTTGTGAATTTTTTCTTTTATTGTATAGCTGTGAAAACAAATATATCATTTTAAAATCCATTTGTTCCATCCTGGTTTACTTTCCACTTTAAATTGGTTGACATTTTGGGTCTTTTTGTTTGTTTTTTGTTTTGAGACCGCTCAGGCTGTATTGTTAATTTGTTCCATCCATTAACAATTTATTGCAAAATCTTATCGGAAAAATAAAAGTTACTAAGGGGAGGCTCAGTAAATAACAATGTTACCTCACAGTAGTTGGTGTGTTTTAAAATTTCAAACTCCAGCCTCGCTCTATTCCTCACCTTGCTGGTGGGCTTCCTGTCACAGTCAAAAGACATGCAGTCAGGTAAATTAGCATTTCTAAATTGCCATTATACTGATAGTGCGTACGTGTTCGGCCTGTGATGGACTGGCATCCTGTTCAGGACGTACCCTCTGCCGCCTAGCATTTAAAAAATTTATTCCCTTGGTAACATTGTTCTGTTATTTCAAATCTATAATTTGATTTGCTGTCCACGGTGCCTCAAGTGATGTAATCAAAGCTGTTATGTTCAGGATGAGCAGGAACGTTTATGAAAATAATGCAACAGCACTATGCTTATATTTTAAATATTTAATTTCTCAGAAGGATAGTTTGAAATGTCTAGTAAATTGTCTTCATACCGTGTCCTTTCATAACCTTGCTATAAGGTCATCGATTATCAACTGAGGGGGTTCCCGTTATGAAAGCAGGGGAATTGTATGGCCCCATCATAAACAAACGAACAAATCTGCTATTTACGTTCTCTGGAGCAGAAAGATTTCTGCACCTGACGTGGGGTGCTGTCCAAGGTTCTGAACTCCCTCTTGGCAGGAGTGGCGCTGAAAGGACGCTCGACAGACCCGAAAGTGCCAGGCGTCCCTGCCCGGAGTACCTCAACATTGGGGCACGGCAACTGCAGGTTTAAACCTCCCCGAGACAGTAGGGTGGTCCCTTTCGATGGCCTCCGATCGCTGCAAAGCAGGAAGCAACCGCGAGTCCGACCGTGTTTGCGAGGGTCTCTTAAATCAAGGGTTACTCAAACTCAAATTATCAGTGGACACAAATTATGCGTGCGTCTTAGACGCTAACAAGACACTGTTAGTACAGTTTAAAAACATTGCATTCAAAATGATGCTCCTTCTAATTAGGTCTATATGCACACATTTCTAACAAATACACAGATTAAGCCAAATTATAATATTACAAACTAAATAGTGCTATAGTTTCCAATAGAATTATTCGGTAGCTTATAATATTCCACATCATCCTGCTACTGGAACATAACATGGCGGTAACGCAGCACGCTAACATCGTCCACTAGGTGGCGACAGACAACCGAACGTTACTACTTTCGCCATAAGCGCCTGTGTAAAATCATCAGGATTCGGACGCATCAAACACTTCGCTCTAAATGGCACATACTAATGAATCTCATCAAAATCCAGTTTCATGAATGAATCCCCTTCGAATTGATTTTGTTTGTATGTTTGTCGGTTTATATTTTCACATATATTATCTGTATTTGACAATATATTTTTGGCACATTAAATATTTTCTGTGAAACAAACACAGTATAACAGAAGAGCCGTAGTTTCATTATACACAATTAGATTACGAAATCTCTCCAGATTACAATTTTAAGTTAGAACCAAGACTTTTATATAAGTAAATAGCGACATGCAAATTTGTATTGTATCCAAACTGATCTGCAAACCTGATTAAAGATCAATGCTAATGCCTAAATATTTGCAAATTAGAAATAAATACCAATTTAAGAAATTAAGAAAGAAACACCTGCGTGCCTTTCAATGGCACCGTATACTGCACGGACCCTCGCCGTCCAGCGTCCGCGTGCAGTCATGCGAACAGGAAACCCACCGCAGTTGCGCCTCCGCGCCTGTAGAGGGCGGTACGTTTTGCGTCGGTCGCCTCGCCCTCCATTATCGACGCCGCTTAATGCGCTGTCCAGCACTTCAGCGCTGAGCGACGGGAGAGGAGCGAAGCGCAGCTTTGAGGCAAGCCGCCGATCCGCGCTGGGGAGAGAAGGGCAGTGCACGGGCCCATCCGGAGCCACACCGCCGCTTCCTGCCAGCGGCTCGCCGAACCGGAGCAGCGTATTAACGGAGAAGAAACGAGGTGAGCGGAGGTTCGGCTGGCCGGTTTCGAAGGCACCGGGGGGACCGGGAGCGAGGTGGCGATGCAGAGCCCTGCGAAGGAGCCGCCAGGCAGGTGTAGCTAGCCGGATTAAAGCGGCGGATTAAGGGGGCATTGTCTCCGGTTGCTCGGAGATTAACGGGTAAAGGGCTGCTTTGACCGTGCTGGAGCAAAACAAATGGACCGGGCATACAGGAAAGGCAATTATTTAGTTTTACTTTTCAAAAAATAAATTGTGTATATTATATACCATTGCCGTTTTGGAAGTAGTTGTTCATGTTGACGTTTTAGCCCTGGTCTGGGGTCTCCCCTGCCCTGCCTCCCCAGCAAACGCCCTCCTACCCCGCAGGTGCTCAGTCCAAACTGACAGGCGGCCAGACGAACCGGTCGCTGCCGCCCTGCCAGCAACGATGCACAGGCATTTTACAGAGCAAAGATCGCCGGCCTCGCGTTTCCCCTGCTCCGTAAATCCGCAAATGCACGGCGAAAATGATAAGAAAATGCACGCTTAGTCAGAGTTTCGGAAATATTAGTGATCGACGAAGTAGGATATGTGCATACATAGTATACATACACGCGGTTTTTAAATAAAATAGCATGAAGTTAATATCGAAGACTGATGTTTGGGGACAGCTATCTTAACTGGATGCTTTCGGGTGAATATGGGTAGTTTGTCAGCACACTTTACTGTCAGAATCGTGTAAAGCAGAGACAAATCTGCGCGTTTAGCGCTGCGCTTCCACTCGGCTGTCAGGCTGTCAGTGGCACCAAAGCGTCTTTGTTTCTGATTCGCGTTTGATCTCTGCTTAAACACGCACCTGCAAAGAGTAAGTTGGAGATCTGCAGCAGACGATCAGAAACAGGAGATGAGGGATGCCGTTACCGGATTTTACGGGACATGGCCATGTACGGCCGTCGGCGCATTTTACACGGCATTAGCGGAATCAACAGCACTCTTTGTGTAATACACATTTTATTAACTCAAAAAGCTGCTTTTTAAATTTAGCCTTAAAAAGCATGATCAGTTAAGCTTTTAAATAAGCATTTAAAACCTGCCTTTAGAAGAGATATGGTCTTCCCAATGCATTTTAATTATATGATTCCTAGTAACTTTATTGGGGCAAGTAAAATGTTGAATATCTTGATGAATACCGCTTTGCTGGGGAACAGCGTTTGTTCGGTCGTATGTGAGGCTCTTCGTGTCGAAGCGTTTATCTGCTCTGCAACCTTCGCTGAGACACTACTGTGCGATAAACCTAAACGAGGAGCAAATCGATACAGCGTTTCGATGATTATTATCACTTTACATATTGAAACAAATGAACGTTGCTCGTCCTGATGATTCAGTTTTAAATGGAAGCATCTCACTAAGCCTTTCACCCCGCCGGCCTCACTCATTGAAGCTCGTTTAAATCGCACAAGACCCTCTGGTGCGCGTTTTTGCAGTGCGTAATTAATTATCGATTGTTTTCTTTCCCTACCAGTTTGGCCCGTTTTATTTGTATGAGCCATAAACGCGGAAATACGCGTTTTTAAACGGTCGGCCGTATTGAAGTTCTAGAAATCAAGCAGCTGGAAAGCAACAACATAATTAATAAGACAATCCCCAGAGAGATTAAAATGAATTGATGATGCAAGAATAAGCCATTCGTTAAGACTTTTTACAAACGGTTAAAATCCCGAAAACCTGTTCAGAATTAAGTCAGAATATCATATAATATGGCAGCGAGCAGTACTTGTTGTATAATCTGGTCATACAAAGAAAAACATACCGATGCATCCCAGGACAATGCATTAAACGGGTATGTAGATGCCTTCTGTGTCATCTGCCTAAAAATCTCTTATCTCTTAAATATGAGCACATTACAATTTTTGCTTATGCTGTTTGTCCTTAGTCAGTCTACTTTTATGTATAATACTAGAATCATCAAATGACTGACTGACTGTAAATATCTCAGAAGCGTCTGTAGACGCACGAGTATGATTTCTGAGATGTCCCTCACAGTGTGTCCGATAGCCCCCCATCCTGTGCTGCAAACTTAGGGGCCCATGGGGAGGGACAGATTGTTAAAGTCCATGGTGTTTTTCGTTGCTGGGGGCTGAGATGGTGGGGGTTAAGGCACTATCCTTCCCTACCTGGTTTTCAGTCAGGTAGATTTGACCTCACAAAGACTGCCCAAATTTCTGGGCATTGACTTTTTCCACGAACTTGCCTTTTGACGCACCGATTTGTAAAAAATTAACGCACCTTGTTTTTTTTTGTGTGTTCAGCCCACAGTGTCATGTGGAGGTTAAAGAATGTAATGAATGTCCTTCCCCTGCCCCGGTTACGTCGAACCCTCATCCCGGTCACCTCCACTTCAGCCCAATCCCCATTTCCCACCCTGTTTATCTCCCTGAAGGCATTTAGCTGGCCTACAAACATTTTTTGGGCAATTATGAATGAGAGCTGAAACAATTGCAACTTTTTTTAGACCTTGATTACATTTCCTAGCACAGATTTTGGTGGGAGGCTGTTTGCATGTGAAATGTGAACAGGCAGTGCACTTGTGGGGGGGGGTCCTGCAGGTTATGATGCTGAATCTGTGGTCAGAAGGTCGCTGGTTCAAATCCTCAGGTCAGCGGAGTAATTTCCTTGTCAGGGGCCTGGTTACTCCAGGTACCATCTGACCTTGCTTCTTAAAAATGTTTGTTGCTTTGGATAAAAGTGCCTGCTAAACGTGTAAAGGGGTGACTGCACAAAGATAATGCATTGCCCTTCAGGCAAGACGGGAATCTTCACCAGGATATTTCAGTGGATTACAGAAATGTGTCATGTGACTGTTGTTATGTTTCCGTGGTCAGTTTGGCAAGCAGTGAACATCTTGTGGCTGAGAGGGTAACTGGCTGCACCCATGGACTTTAATGCATCCACAGGCTTGGTAATCGGTATCAACTTCAGGCCACTGGGTATGTCACATGACTACTGCATGCTGATTGGTTATGTCCCTACTCATCATATCCATGGTCACAGAAGGTGGTTCATCATGGCACATGGCTCCCAGTTCAAGCCTGTAGCGCCTTCTGGATCCATGACTGAGCCAGAGTGCAGAAAATCTATGACTTGCAGACAAACTGTATTTTAATTGCCTGATATTCCGTGAGATACTGAGGGTAAACAGAGAAGGCGCCCTTGCTGCCTCTCTGTGTTCACATTGGTGATGCTGCTCCGCAGTCATTGCAAGTGTCCACTGTCCTGCAGTTGTCCATTGTCCAGCAGCCATTTGCTGTCCTGCAGTTGTCTATTGTCTAGCAACTGTTTGCTGTCCTGCAGTTGTCTATTGTCTAGCAGCCATTCACTGTCCCGCAGTTGTCCATTGTCCAGCAGCCATTTGCTGTCCTGCAGTTGTCCATTGCCCAGCAGCCATTTGCTGTCCTGTAGTTGTCCATTGTCTAGCAGCCATCCACGATTCTACCAGCCGTCCACTGTGCTGCAGTCATCCACTGTCCCACAACCATCCTCTGCTTCTCAAAGCAAGATGGAAGGGCCAGCCCTGGCTCTCTCCAAATTAGTTGATTTATCCTACAGTAAATGCCCCCCCCTTTCCTTGGTGGATCTGTCCCTAAACCCAACAACACCAGATTCAGTCCTTCGGATCTTGGAGGATCATGATGATTAGGTGACTGCCTTGCAGATTTATGTGTGACGTAGCTGAATAATGGAATAATGGTTGGAGGTGGTGGTGGGGGCAGCTGCAGGTGCCAGTGATGCTGCTGGATGGCGTATGTTAAAAACAGGTTACCTTCATGCAGCTATAAGTGTCTTTAATAAGCACTCATATTGAAAGGGTTCGACAAGGAGGTTCCGCTTTGGGATTGGGACGTTTGCCTGTTTCATTAAGGAGATCATTTGTTCCAATGTGTACTCAATTTTCTGACCGTTTGGAAAGTTTTCCTTTCAAAAATTGTCTCATCAGTTCATTTTCAAATAGTCTTTGACCTTTTGATTTTCATTGTCCTTACAGATGTGTATAAATGGATTGGATTGGACAGTAACTCATCCAGTAATATGCAAGTTAAAATAAGGATTTGTTTAAAAATTAAGAATATGTACCTTTCAACACAGATGATTTAATATCATGCATAAGTTATTCATATATATTTTTGGTGATCCGTTCTTACCTTTTAATATGAGTTGTATCATTTATAATTGAAAAGAAAGATTTTACTTGTCTCTCGGTAACATTTCAGCAGCGATTTTGGGGCTTTTCTCAGTTCAGACAGAACACCACTTAGAAAGACAAAAGCAGATTATTTAACCCACCAGGTTATGGGTGAATAAATAAATGGGAATTTTTGCAGCAGGACTGTCAGGGATCATTTTTGTTGAACGTCTGGCATTTCAAAGATACAGGGAGCTGGCACACTTAGGAGCCTCTTCCAGCAAGACAGAGCTGAGACTGCAGGAGTCTACCCGTCACCTCCGCCATATTTCCAAGGGCTGTTTTTAGATCCATCACTTTATCTTCATCTGTCCCTCATTCTCTCAAACTTCAGAGTGGCTTTGAAGTTCCTCACAGAGAGGGGGAATGGGAGCGAGAGAGGAGCAGTGTGGTAATGATCTTTTGATCTTTCAAACATGGTGGGTCTCCTCTGGGATTTGGGCTGTCACGTAGCATGCTGACATTGACATTCAGGGGCTTCAGTGCAAACAGGCCACACTTTCTCAAACTGTCACGCCGTCGCCGAGCGGCAGAGCAGTCAGCTGGGTCTGCTGATTTCTAGAAACCCGCGGCCATTTTTCTGGTGACAAAAACATTGGAGCTCGTTTGCCGATCCCACCCAATTGGATCAAAGGGGCGTGGCAGGTGAGTGCTGGGCCATCCAGTTTCCGTCGGGGTAAACCGCGGCTGCCCCTGGGGTGAGGTTTCACACGTGACACTTTCTCTGGCAGCTGCCTCTTGAGCCTCTGCATAATGCGCGTAGAGAGTATGTACTAAGGAGACAGTGCCACTCCCTTCGCTCCCAACCCCCGTCCCACACTGGCTCTCAGGAGGGGAGGCGTGGGCAAGGTGAGAGGAACATGAGGTCGGATGACTCTGCCTTCGTCATTTGGGGACAGCAGCTGCTGAGAGGTGATCCACACTGCAGAGCCATCTGCCTTGTGGGGAGGGGCCGGGTCCCAGCCCCGGTCAGAGAGGCGGGGCCGAAGTCGGCTCTCTAGTCTTCCTCCAAATGATCTTCTGAGTTGCCTCTGAAGGCGTTGACCATCCAGCCCGGAAGGTTTTACCACCAAGTTCCCAGTCTCTGGAGAATGGATTCTGTTGCCGCAGAGATGACCCAGCCGTTTTCAGCGTTTATTGACCTTGGATGTTTATATCTTTAGCTGTGCTGTATGGACAATGAAGTAGGCGCCCCATTTGACACAAGTCAGAGGCCCAGTGAAAGATTTTAGTTTTAGCTCTGATTTTATTATAGTTTTTTTGAATGTTTTGTAATATTTTGATGTATTACTGTGTTGTAAGAAGATCCTATGAATGTAGTTCATTGGTTTATTTGGAAATGAGAATCAGAAAATGAGGATAATAAAACTGCTTATGAAGGACAGCTGACATGAACGCGGCTGTAATATCGAGTGGATTGGAGCCTGAGGTCTTTATGCGTTTGGCATTCAAGAGGAAAAAGAGCTGATCATTTGTAGGGAGCTGAGCCGTGCAGCGGGCGGATTTATGGCCAAACGTGACCCTGAGCTTCCACATTGCGTATCTCTGTTTGATATTAAAAAGCCCGCAGACGGGGGGAGTGGTGGGGGGGAGGGGGGCACGGTGAACGGACACCACCCGGCATGCACAACCTGTCCTGCACCACATAATTGGACCTCACCTCCCTGAAGGCGAGTAGGGGGGTTTGATTTGGGGCTGGTGGTGGATGCGTGTCGTCAGTGAGCAGCTGCAGGCGACGAGGGGGGGGGCTTTGTTTACACAGACTGATACCAATGGAGGGATGGGTATATGTGCCAAATATAACGAAATATACAGTATAATAATATATCATGTCCATTATAGAAAAAGATATTAAATTATACATATTTTCACACACACACACACACACACACATGACACACACACACACACAAACACATGACACACACATACACACACACACATGACACACACACGACACACACGCACACACACATGACACACACATGACACACACACACACACAAACACATGACACACACACATGACACACACATGACACACACACAAACACATGACACACACATACACACACAAACACATGACACACACATACACACACACACACGACACACATGCACACACACATGACACATGTGTGATGTGGCTTCATGACTCCTCAAAGGGTCCCAGTGAGAGAGGACATCCCAGCCTGTTTGCATTGGTGTAAATCTGAGCAGTGGGACCAGAGCCGACGGCTTGGGCGCTCTGTGTAATTAAGATGCTCCGATCAGCCTGGCCCCAGGAAAACCACACAGGGCTAATAAGACAGTAATTCTGTACTGGTGTATTATTTATGGGTAAGGGGGTTACTGTACAACAGTGATTAATTGCTAGGTGAAAAGTGTTTACGTGGCATTGTGTGTTTAAGGTGTAAATGCATATCATTGTATAACTTTTTTGTATCATTGTATAATCTTAATATGGAAAATATCAAATTGTGCATAGAGCAGTTAGATTTAACAGAGTTGAGTAGAATTCCATCTCACTTACCCTTTTCTTAGTTTATGCGCTCGTATTCCTGCCCCCCCCTCATTTTTATGACCAATATAAAAACCATTTGTGGATATTTTTGCCTTTTTCTGAAGTGGAATAAATGGTAAATGTCCTTCATTAGGCTCCCGCAGACCACTGTACACTGTAGAAATGTAAAAAAGGCAATAACTGTAAAACAAATATATGGTGTTGCAAAATGCTGTGTTTATGCAACGCAAATTATCACAAAGGGGTTCACTTGAAAATAATTAACTGTTAGAGTGAAGAAGTCATTGGTGAGATCCTGCACCCTGCAGGGACTGTCGAGCTTTTCAGGGGTCTCTGCAGCCGAGGATGCTGTCGACTTCCTGCTTAGTGTCTCCTGCTAAGGGAATGGAGGCCAGGAGGAATGGAGCTGGCTTGCATAAGGCCCGCTGTCCTGCGGAAAGGCTGGCTTGCATATGGCCCGCTGTCCCACGGAAAGGCTGGCTTGCATAAGGCCCGCTGTCCCACGGAAAGGCTGGCTTGCATAAGACCCGCTGTCCTACGGAAAGGCTGGCTTGCATACGGCCCGCTGTCCTGCGGAAAGGCTGGCTTGCATACGGCCCGCTGTCCTGCGGAAAGGCTGGCTTGCATAAGGCCCGCTGTCCTGCGGAAAGGCTGGCTTGCATAAGGCCCGCTGTCCTGCGGAAAGGCTGGCTTGCATAAGGCCCGCTGTCCTGCGGAAAGGCCGTGGGGCGTTTTAGGTCCCGTGGTGGAACTTGCTCAGTAGATTGTTCCTCTTA
>JABFEB020000104.1:28846620-28858917 GCA_019775895.2 Stomatorhinus ivindoensis | reverse complement strand
CAGGTACGAGCATAAGCAGTGCAGGAGCAAGAGCTACACATCTAATATCACTCATGCTGCTGTATGTGTACATCCACTTGAGTGATTTTTTCTGAAACTTGAGAGAAATGACACATGCAGCTCAATTTGGATTCTTTGCTTTTCAAGCAAAGCCTTGTGTTTCTGTCACGCGTTCCCGTGTCGATCCTCAGATGTGTGAAAACGCACCAAATTGTGCGGCTACTTGATGTTGTTCTTAAAGACGCGGGTTTAGGCGCGTGAGACATGCACACCTCTCGAGTTTTACATCTGGGTAGCAGGACGGCAAACGTGAGCCGTAAGCAGCAGCCATCTTCTCCTTTACTGTTAACGTTTTTATATGACTTGCTCCCGTCGGAGAGCTCGGGCAGCTTGGTACCCTAACACCAGTTATTAAAGTGCTTTCTGAGCCCTGTTTAAATTGAGACAGAGTGATGCAGACACTCAGGATGCTGCCTGTTTGAGCACAGCATTGCTCTAAGTCATTCCGAGATGCCCGGTGTTCTGACGGACAGAGCGACGTTGGCTGTATGGCTTTTGGTGAACCAGGTCTTTTAAAAAAATCTTTAACATCAGCTTGTTTCTGAGTATTGGCCTTCGGTGTGCAACAAACGGGTAGATTGCTTCATCCGATCTGAAAGAGAAGGTGCTTATTGTCTCAGGAACACCCCGGCCCTGAACCCCCTCCCCCGACTTCAATTATAGACATGAACAGCAAAGGGAATTGGACTGAGGACCATGCGCTTTCTACACAAAGGGAGTCTTGAGGCGGGGTCACAAAGGTGGTGCGGCGTGTTGACCTTTCACAGCCCAGTGGAAATGACACCCAGGGATTCGCGTGACTGACTCAGGCTGGTTAATAACTCCTTCCTTTTATGTCATAGATGATGTGAACCTCTGGTGGCTGCTTTATGAGGAAACTGGTTAGTGACGTGCACGCAGAAGTGAATGGACCTGGAAGGAGCCAGAGTGGCTTTCAAAGTCTGAGGGAATTTTGTGCAAGTGGATCTTTCCCCTCAAAGAAGTTCACAATGGTCCTCTTTGCTGTCCTCGTGGAAAGCCGTATCCATAGTCACCCGAAATGTCCCTATTCCGAACTCAGAAACCCCGAAGGACTGTCTGACGCAGCTGTGACCTCTCTCGTATTTGTCATGGCTGAGCACGGTGGAACCTCCAAAGGAACACCCAGGAAATGTGTGGTGAAATGCTTGGTCTGTCTTCCTGTTGACCTTTCTTTCCCTGAGACATTAATACAGGGAGGACCTGTTGAGTTTCTGCGCTGCTACCAATTGAAATAAGGCTTCATATTAATTATCTCCAATGACCTTGCTGCAGTATCCAAGGATTTAGGAGCAAGTGCAAGAGGGTATTAGGGCCAGAATTGGGGCGGGGGGAGGTGGAGGTGTGACTTAGTCTGATAATGCGAGGCAGTATAACATGAGCTGGAAACCAGAAAGGGTGGCCCCCACGTGGGACTTGGGCCCCCTGGGGCATATAGACAGATGGTCTGATGGAGCTGCGGTGTGCTACGAAAACCAGCAGGCCCGCATATTGTTCCACAGAGGCTGCTTCTCCCTGTGTCCCCCAAGGGGTGAGGTAGTGACGGGTTTAACTAGCTTAAAGTGAAGCTCGCTCCCAAGCCACACCCCCGCTGCCCCATTTGCCCACATCCTAGGATTTTGATGGCGTGGATGATGCGGGGGGGGCGAACACCAGGCTCTGAGTCATGGTTGAGGAAGACAGGCGAGATGCCCGAGAGTAATGTGCCTCTCCTGAGATGTTTGAATTGACGACAGGAAGTAAGTACACCCCCCCCCCCCCACCACATGCGCTAATTGCCGTGGCGACCTGGTATTGACTCAGCCATGGCTCCCTCACATCCAGTGAAGCTGACGACAGCCGTATACTAATTGCATGACCCTCTGGTGCCTACAAAAGCTTTGTCTAGCCTGGAATATACCGGCCGGCGATACTGCCCAAGGGAGACCTTCTTAGACATGTCCTCTGCTTTAATGAGACAATCCATGTGATGGATCTGACCCGTGTATTGGGCATGGGTTGTTTTGCTTAGTACACAGTTTCCTATAATCCACCCACTTATTAATCATCAACCTAATTTAGGGTTTTGATGAGGAGTCGCTCGGCATAAAGGAGAATACACCAAGAATGGATGCCAATCCTTGGGTTGTTCTAGCGGCCCTGTGGTGGGGTTGGGGATAAGAATGATATGGATTAATAGGATTAAGCATCAAAGCTATGGAGACAGTGCCCCCAGTATGATCATTGGGAGGCCCAAATTCCAACCCTGGGGCAGGAAAGGGGTGCTGAATTCCCTCGAATTTCAGTTTTGCTGCCAAGATTTAAATTTTCGCTACTGTGCTCCTGAAAGAGGGCAGCACTGCCTTTATGAAACCTAAAATGTCCTCCACGTCTCACATGGGATGGCTCTTTAGGACCGCTGTGGTGAATGAAACAGACTCTCATACACCATCACATTGTAAAAATAAATTAATGAATGAAAATATTCACGTGCGGAGGAACCTCCCGACGCTAAGAGGGGCCCATGTCAAGACCAAGAGCCAAAGAGCCTCCATTGAAACCTTGCGCTAAGCTTTATCATTTGCTTGCAGGATTCAAAAGTATCAGCAAGCTGTTGCTGTAAGCCACACCACAGTAGTTTGTGGTTGAACAAAAAACAGGTAGTTTTAGCCAACAAACACGTTAGCCGTATGTTATCATTTAGGTAGCGGATAGGTTCAGTGGCTAATAATAAGAAATATATAGTTAATGTGGGAACAATGCAAAAACATAAAACAAAAATGTCTTCTGTAAAATCCTGTCATACTTAAAAAAATATACTATTGTATACCGTGAAACCAATATAACTTTGAAAAATACCGTGTTATACATTTTTGGTCATACTGCCCAACACTAATTTCACCTAACAAAAACCTCACTAAGAGATCTAATATAGAGGGGGAACAGAAGAGGACCAAGAACTGTGCCCTGAGGGATGCCTGTGGAGAATCTGAGTGGAATAGATGTGGATCCCTTCCGTGTCATTTGATACGACTGGCCTTCTAGGCAGGAAGTAAACCATTGCCATGCTTAGCCAAGAATTCCAAGACTCATAAGGATGGGCAAGAGAGCATTGGTTGACTGTATCGAATGTAGCTGAAAGGATGAGGACAGATGACCCATTTGGCTACTCTGGCAGCATGTAGCTTCTCAGTGACAACCAAGTCCATGTGGAATGTGTTGAAGCCACATTGGTTAGGATAATGAAGATTGTGCTGAGAGAGATAGACAGACACTTGATTGTAAACTGCGCGTTCAAGGATTTTTGAAAGAAAAGAGAGAAATGATACTGGTCGGTAGTTGCTGATGTCTGAAGGATTCAGTGTGTTTTTCTTCAGGATAGGAATAACCCAGGCTTTTTGGAATGTCGTTGGTACATTGGCACTGGTTTAACTACAGGGTTTACAAAATGCTTTACAGGCATTTTAAAAGAAGAAAAATACTGAAACTAAAATAAGCACAGAAAAAAATAAAGTGACAAAAATAATTAAATATCACTAGAAATGAGGAACTATAACCACATACATTCTCCCTAGAGGACCAAAGCAGAGACGCTGGTGATCGACAAGGCTCACTTAAGCAGCTGAAAGCATCCCGTTTTGGGTGCATACCCATTACACACATACAATGTTTTATTACTGTCTCGGAGATCCTGCCTGGATGGTCCCTTGTGGGCAGAATGACTTCAGGGACCATCTCACACTTTGTTACCTCATAGCTTTGACAGTCCCGTTTGATTCTCTCAGTTTGGAGCAGGAGCCCGGAGCTGTGGTATCTGTTACCCTAGCCATTTGGCGTCCCCTTCACTTTGCTGAAGACAGCAGCTTCTGCTGGGCCTAGTCAACACTCGGGGAGAGTGCCTCTTCTAACCCTTTCAAATAAATGAATAGACTGGAAGCAGAGGGTGCTGCAGTAAATCCTTCAGGAGGATGCAGATTTATCACAGTAATGACATGCAGTGCAATGGAATGGGACATATGGCATTGAAAATAGTCTGTGTGTGTGTGTGGGTTTGTATTTACTACATTGTGGGGACATTTGGAAAAATCTGTTACTTTTTAGCTTGTGGAGACATTTTTCAGGTTCCCACAATATAAACCTCAATTTTATATAAATATGTGAATGCAATCAAAAAACTAAAAATGCCTAAAGGAGCACTGTCACGTCACGACTCAGATCTTCCCAAAGCCCAGGTGGCACTCTTCTTATCCGTGTACCAACTTAGCTGCACCCAAGTCCCTCCCCCAGCTTCAGAAATGCACATCTGTCAGGTACCTGAACCTCCAGCTTCACAGCCCCCCAGAATGCTGAACCTGGAGCTTGCTGGGGGTCTGACTGCAAAAGACCTGATTCCTTGACCCGTGTTGTGACCGATGCCGATGGCATTTGTTAATCTGTGAGATGGGGTCAGCCGAAAAAGGCACGGCCTGTGTCTGAGACATTTTTGTAGCTGTCATGCAGGCATGTAGAACAGCTCGTCACTTGGACCAGTTCACATCTATCACTGGTACTGTTTCACTGCCACTGGGGTGGTGAGGCTCAGAGACCCCTGAATTATTTAGGACTTTACTACAGATTCTCTCCGTTAGCCTGCAGTGTTCTATCTATTTTGTCATAAGTGCTTATTTGCAATAGGGTCACAATGAGCCTGAAGTCTGTTTCCGGATACAGAGAGCGCAAGGTAGGGGACACCCGTCTGTCACAGTACACACGGCAGGGGACACCCGTCTGTCATAGTACACACGGCAGGGGACACCCGCCCGTCACAGGACACACACTCAAAATATCATACTATAAGCAATTTGGAAACACCAGTTCATCTAACTACCACCATTTGGAAACCAGAGTACCCAGAATAAATACCAGCGAGCTCCACATGCCTGCAAAGTCCACACATGTGGAACCACACCCACAGCCTCGAAGGTGTGCTACAGGCACCATGCTTAATTGCGCCGTTGTCTGTTTGTGAAAATACAAAGACAACAGAGCAGTAATGCTGCCTCAGAATGATAAAAAAAAAACATTAATAGTTTTTCAGTGAAGGTATGTGGCGTGAGCAGATAGGACTGGGATGGGAGCCTGATTCAGCGAGTTTTTGCTCTGCATTTCTTAGCCTGAAGATGCAGGCTAATCCATTGGGCTTCTCGGCCAAAGATGTTTTTCCTGCAGATGGACTCTCTCTGTCTTCCAGCTTCAGCCCTGTTTTTTTGCTGTGGTGTGACTGATGCAGCATTGCAATGAAATAGATCTATTGAGGTCACAGTCCGAGGTCGAGAACACTACAGATATCAAGGTGAGCGAATGCAGACTGAGCACCGCATGCAGCTGTGAAAGGACATCGAGTGTCTGTCTCTGCCAGTATCTGCAGTAACACGCAGGGTTCTGCTCTTCCCATTACAGCCCCTCTTCATCTGCCAAACACAGTGCAATTGCTCAATAAGAATGGAATGGTGGATGCATTAATGCCATCTATCCCCAGTAATAAGGCTCGTTTCTCCTGTTTTTCCAAGCCCTTACTTGTAGGTCCTTCCACAGACCTCACAATTCCGCCATCCCCAAATGAGCACCAACCTTGTACTGCACAGCACAGGCTAGTCAGTTGCTTGGGTGGTTTATTAATTACTGAGCACTTCGATGGTAGAGATTTTAACGGGCATTTGTCCGGTGGACTGCAGACCAGTCCAGTCCTTTGTGTGTCCTCAGCCGTGGTACACGTTCACAAGGGGTTAACCTCTGCTACACTCTCATGTCGGTGCATCCTGGACTTAAGTATTAGAATGCTTTACTATTTCAGTATTTCATTTGCATGAACAAAGGCTTTTGCCTGTTTAGTGTGAATCCCGCGTCTATTATGGAGTAAGAGGATTACATGACCGCTCCGAATTTTTGGAATAGCTGCATAATTATATCCACCTTTCTGGAAGATGATTACTGCTTTTGCTTTTAGAGACATGATACAGTATCTCCTTTCTCAGTCGGGGTTCCATAATTTTTTTTTCTGCTGGGTTTATTGGGAGAACAACCCTCACAGTCATATTTTCCTAATGAAAGAAAATATTTCAGTAACTTGGATGTGTGCGATTTCGCTGTGACAGCTTTAACCTCAGTACGGCATGTTTTCTGTCTTCCCAAAGACACGAGAATGTAGCTGTTTGCATAGGCATCGCGGACAGGCCCTTTGCTGATCAACGTGCCTCATCTCCCCGTTAAACCGGCCATGTGACGTGTTATACTGTAGGTTGGTTCACAGCCCAACTCCAGTCTCAGAGCCTGTGGTTGAGACAGCGACAGAAGGGAAACTGAGATGAACAGAAGATGGATGACCTGCCTTCTCTTCTCCTCGAAATGGCAGAAAGTCCTCCCCCCCCCCACTGTTTGGGGAGTTTGTCTTCGGCAGACTGATAAATGGGGACCCAAACAGGCCCATTAAGCACGTGATGGTCAAAGAGGACGTGGTTTAAATTAGCAGCCTGCTGCTGATCTCTCTCAGTCTGCGTCTTCGTCTTCCTCTCATCTCCCGATAATCGATGGATCATATCTAATCGGTGGAGTGCCAGTCGAATGGAAATACCAGCCATAACCTAGCCTTTTATGTCTTCTTCTTATGGGTAAGGTCTTTGCCACCATGCCGTATCTTTACATCACACCAGGCCAACCTCATTATCTCTCGCCACAGAATGTGGCCAAAGCGTCATAAGTTGGTGTTTGCTAACGGGAGATACAGACAGTCTCTAGAACAAATAATATTTGAATGTCAAAAACAGGACAGATTTAGAGTATAACAAATTGAGGCTCACTTTGCTCTTTCGTTGTGGTATCTGAGGTCCTGTGCATTCATAGATTTTCCCACCTCCAGCAGTGAATCCAGCAGTTTGTCTTGTGCCTGGGCTGATTTTTTTTTTTAGTTTCTATCTTAAAGGCAAGCCTCTGTCTTTGTGACATTAAGAAATGTCTAATGAAGCATTTGAGTTCCAGCCAGCCATCATCAGCAGGCAAAATGCTGCTCAGTCATTCTCTCGGCGGACCTCCTCTATAGTATCATTCACTGGCGTTTGCGCGGCCCATTTCTGTGAGCATGTCCAGAAAGTCGTGCTGTGAGGCTGCTCCGCCAGGAGCGGCTCTCCTTAAAAGAACAAAATGAGATTAGATTATATTTCCCTTTGAAGGGGAGGACCTTCAAGACGCCGAAGTAAACACAACGATCTGCGTGCCAGTGTGATGACGGGGACAGACATATTCCATTCAAATTCGGAACTGGTCAGTGCTGAGGGTCGGGTTGCTGGGGACGGAGCCAGAACAAAAGGCACCAATATATTTACAAATTGCCAACAAGGAGGCACCAGGGGGAACAAATCAATATGGATGATCCCAGTCATGTGACTTTCATTCCCAGTAAGGCGTACAGGCACAGGCTGATGGAATGGAATGTCCCTGGGGCCCATGTCAGTGCCTAGGGTGAAGGTAAGATTGTAACTATGGCGTGTGCATCCTTTGGGAAGGGCTCTGTCCTTGTTAGAATTATCTGCCGAGGTACGGTGACTGACTGTTCCGGAAGAGAGGGTGGCTTTTGGGAGGTGTCAGGACGGACTCTCCTTTCAGCAGTGTTACCCTCCTCCTGGATTCCTGCTGCCGTCAGGTGTCAGAGTTGTGTCCTCTGCTGAATACCAAATAAGGGCCGTGTCGCAGCCCCCCCCCTCCCCCCAATGTGTGACCACCGGGTGAATGTGCACCAGCACTACCACACTATGGAAGCCATGCACAAATCTGAGTTTAGAGGCAGTATCTGTAGTGTATAAATTAGTAAGGGACATGATGATATTGTCGATTCAAGTCCTGTTATAGTCTATTAAGAACAAGATTTAAAATAGCTGCTTTGAGCTTGGTGTTTTGTTTCGGGCTGAGGCTGCTGGTCAGCTGCACCTTGGATGCTAATTTTAGATTGAAAATAGTAATAATGTCCGCGCAGCATCCCTATAACCGCACAGAGAAGCAGGAGTCTTCCCGGCCGCCTTTGAGCACCTAGGATCCGCATGGTCTCTCTGTTGTTATGAGTTTCCTTTTCTTGTTTTGACCAACTTCACATTGAAATTCTGCTGTCGGAGTAGCCGGTTCGGGGATAGGCGCTTGGGGGACAATAGAACAAACAGTGCAATAAGAGAAGAGACAGTACAAGGCATTATGGGGAGTGAAACATTAAATGTGCAATAAAAAGGTGGTGGAAGGATGTGAAATCGAGGTAGTACAGTGCAGTACTGATAAAGTGGACCAAAGCGTAAATTTAACGACAGTCTGCAATACAGTAGGGACCGGTGTAAAACACTGCTTATTTAGCAATTGGATGGTTTGGAGAAGGAAGCTGCCCCTGAAGAGGATGGGGTTTGTGCTGATGCGCTGGGTTGTTCGGGTGATGATGCGCTGGGTGGTGCAGGGTGATGATGCGCTGGGTGATGCGGGTGATGATGCGCTGGGTGGTGCAGGGTGATGATGCGCTGGGTGGTGCAGGGTGATGATGCGCTGGGTGGTGCAGGGTGATGATGCGCTGGGTGGTGCGGGTGCTGGTGCGGGTGATGATGCGCTGGGTGGTGCAGGGTGATGATGCGCTGGGTGGTGCGGGTGATGATGCAGGTGCTGATGCGCTGGGTGATACGGGTGCTGATGCACACTTTTCCAAGGGCAGGAATGTGACGAGAATGTGAGCTGGGTGGCTGGCATCCCTGATGATGGACTCGGCCCTCTGCTAGTAGCGGCAAAGGTATTCCTTCTCAGTATTCATGTTGTGTAGATGGCTTTGTGTGGCACACACTACAGGAAGCTGCACTGCATGGTCATAGCATTATTCCTGTTATGCTGGCCCAGTGATATCCACGTGACTGTCTTAAACATTTGGTACGAATGCAAACCAATATGCAATATGAAATGGGGCCTGTACGGAATTTTATTTTCATTAATTTAATTTCATTTAATTTAATTTTGCTTGGAATGAGCCTTTTAAGCCATCAGGCAATTTCAAATTCATCACTGGAAGGGACGCCATTCCACTGTTCATTTAGAGCAGCACAACCGTCCCTCACCTGGAATTAAATGGCAAAACGTAACCAGGAGAGTCAGTTGCAGGCCAGCTATTGGTCAGGAGCAGCTGAAGGCCTTGGCATGTCCTCATGAGGAGCAACGAGCAGCAACCACGAGCCAGACGGTAAGCCTGAACACAGTGCGCCGCCTCTCGGGCTCCTGCTGGGCTCAGCCTGCTGTTAATGTTCGTGGAGCTTCTCAGGAGAAATGCTGTTCCGTCGGGGGTCTCCAGAGAGGGCGCAGAGTTGGGAAGTGCCGAGCGGAAACCTTCCAAAGCCCCATCTGGTGAGCTAAAAAGCTTTTCCTGTGTCGGCGGTGGCGTGCCGGGACAGGGAACTCAGGCAAGCAGCGCCTGTGATTCAGAAATGTGTTTCTCTGTTTTTTTTTTTTAACACTGGGACAGTCTGTGCTTGTGAGATGAGTCTCCGGGGGGGACAGCGAAAATAGTCAAAGGGGTGTGACACGGAGGTGCGAGGATGGAATGCGTCCAGGGTCCAGATGTCTGTAATTCAAGGTCACATGGAAACAGAAAGAGGACTTTTTACTAAAAATGATGTACAGGAGGATGTTGGTTTGTCATCTGGCTTTGGCGGACACATACTCACCTCCCCCTGCTTGAGTGTAATTTTGGTACAACTACATATCCATTTGGTAGCGAGGAGAATGGCAGTGAACATTTTCTCCAGGCGAATGAGTGAAATTCCCACTTTATAGTTAGATATTTAGTCACAGAACATTTTTTCCTGCTGGGCCTTGGTTGTTAACCGTGACTTTCTAAATTGTCTGCAGTGTTGGGATAAGTGTCTTAGGTCATATCCTAATTTTTAGTTCAGCGCCCCCACCTGGATTTGAAATGGAGCTGCAGTGTTTGGAATTTTTTTCAAAAACGTAGAAATTTAATGTTGCAATTTCTTAAGGACAACAAGCAAACCAGCTGCGGGCAGCAGAAGGAGCGTGGTGTGGCATAGCTCAGTGGGACAGAAGGCGTTCCTGTCCGCTCTTTGGACCGTGTGGGGCACACTTGTAAGATGCTCCTTCTGTGATGCCTATAATTGGATTTCCATTCGTGAATTTACGCTGGCTGGAGTGAAATGGCGGGACAGCGCTGCCAGGTGCCTGGGACGCGTTGCATGCGGCGGGCGCTGCACCAGCATAGAATTTCATTTCACTTTTGCCCTCTAATGTGATCGAAGGCAGATGTATGAGGAACCTGGTAGCTGAAAGGTACTGGCTCCGAGCAGGAGGGAAGCTCAGGACTTTGTTGAGGAATTGATTTCGTGCTGGCAAAGGCTGGGAAGAGTGGCTGTTAAAGGATCGCTCGTGAGACAATGAGAAGACGCACTCCGACATTCGTGTCATGCCTCCAGAATTCGTGGTGACCATAGCTGGCTAGGCAATAGGCCAGGTGACTATAAACCTCCAGGTCATATCATTTAGGTCATAACAGCAGTTTTGCAAGAAATGCACAACACGTTCTTATGTACCATTTATGAATGATGCATGACTCGTAGAGGTCTTACAAAGGTCTTATGTGCGACTCCAAAAGGTTAGCGAAACCCGATACTATTAAGAACACCACATGGTGACGGGGCGTTGCCTCTCTGTAGAAGATCTCTCAATTTTCTATGACATCAGGTTTTTTTATTGTTGAACAGAAACAATAGCTGTTTTAGTGCAGCTGCCTGGACTGACTTGAGGCTTTCGGCTGGTGTTTAATTGCTGTTAAAATTAGGCCATCTTTGGTCAATAGAACAGCTCATTACCCAGAACGGTCCCAATGTAAGATGTAGACCCAAACGCTTGCCGCACCGTGGCCTGTTCTGCAGACCCAGTGCTGGGCGTGGCTTCCTCACATCTCCACGGCGACCATAAGCACATTCACCACCCTCAGGTGGAAGTGGTCCGCTGTTGCCCAGGGTACCGGATCCCAGGAAGTGCCCGGACAGGACAGTAGGACGATTTCTTAAGAGTAACAATAAGGGTTTACACACGTGATTTTTTTTTTTTCCCTCTGACGGCTAAAGCAAGATGAGCCAAAAGACACCAATAGACCGAAAGGTCAAATTACAAAGCAGAGAGACCAGTGAGGCGGTTTGCTGTCTCCCCCGCTCAGCAGTGAGCCCCCTCTCTTCCTGGGTTTGCTGTCATATGACTAGTCACATGACGATTGACCGAATTCAGTAAAACCTCGGCTATGTGGGAAGTGGCATTTTCTGCAGCACACTCAGTCGCATAGCCAAGGAGTGCGCCATCGCGTTGGACTCTGTTGCGGTCCTGCTTCTTTTTCTGGGTGGGATGTGTCTCACAGACAGTGACCTTTCAGTGACCGTGCACTTATTCACAGGGAAACTGAAAACAAACCTTCCCTGGGCTTCGCTGGCCGGAGCAGAAGCAGTACACACGGTGTTAGCTGCTGAAAATCGCACCCTCGCACTCTCACATTCACATGCGTAAATATACTTTTTCTTAATTCAGCTTCTGTCTCATTTTTACATCCACATAATAAAACCAAGAATGAGAAATCCTGGTGAAAGGAGGCGTTTGATTTGGAGTGGCGATTCTTAAGAAGAATCATCGTAGAAGTCTGTTGACTTTTTTTCAAAGTAGAATAGCATTTTTGTCTATATATAATGGAGCCCCTTTGTGTGCAGAACACAGAATTGCACAGCTGCTGGAGGGACAGAGTCATAGGGATACTGCCAGGTGTGGCTACTCTGCAACCCAGACCAGGATCAACATTAGAGGGTGGATGGATGGACAGACGGACAGACAGACAGGACTGAATTTTTGGTCTTCTCACTCTTGATGTACTATATCTCTGTTCTGAAATATAATTGAGTATTGACTGCATTTTGGAACGATAGCAGCTGCCTCAACTGTGTATGAACCTGGCCTGGGTGTGTGTGCCTGTATATGAAAACACACACACACACGCACACACACACATATATTATATATATACACACACACATATTATATATATACTAGTGCTGTCAAAATTAGCGCGTTAACGCATGCGATTAATTTGAAATATTTAACGCATTAAAAAAATTTTACGCAATTAACGCGGTTGCAGTTTTTTTTATTTCCTGTTGTGGCCGACGTGTGTTCAACGTGCAAAGAAGTATGGAT
>JABFEB020000104.1:28832141-28845616 GCA_019775895.2 Stomatorhinus ivindoensis | reverse complement strand
GCCGAGGCTTCTGTAGAACAGATCTCCATGCTCAGACCATCTGAGGCCGAGGCTTCTGTAGAACAGATCTCCATGCTTGGACCTTCTGAGGCTGAGGCTTCTGTAGAACAGATCTCCATGCTTGGACCTTGTGAGGCCTAGGTTCTCTATCTGCCCGCTGATCCGTTAATGTTTCTCGGCAAACTCTCTGCCGCCCGCCGAGTGCGATTCCCGGGGCCCCGTTACGCATCTTCTCTTCTTAAACCCTTCCTCCCGTGATCACGCGGAGATGGCCTTACCTCCAAAAGCCACGTTTGCTGGGGATTTGTGTCTTGCTTCCATTTAATCTCTGTCAGGTCTTATCTCCCAGAAATCGGCCTGTTCCTCCCCACCTCCGCCGTGTCCCTACTGGGGTTTTGAAACAATTTCTTTTCTCCTTCATGTACTTTTCTTGTTTACAAAAATCCCTCAGATCTTCTATGATTGCTTCACTGAAGGTGAGCTTGCAGTAGTGACCCGAATTACAGACCCTTTGCCCATTTTTTCACTATGCAGTCCTGTGTTCCCGGCCGTGGGCCTTCGTTCAAATAAATCCTTCGTTCTTCCGCTCTTCATTTCTGCTACATGTGTGCTTCACCAGTCTGTGCACATATGATGCCCACACCAGGGTACCGTCCTTGTGGTGTTTGTCAGTCTTGCGGTCAGTTAGCGGCAGGAAGCGGCAGGAAGCCCCAGTCAGCGGGATTCTGCCATTTCTCAGTGGAGTTTACCTCTGGCTAGCTGCACGCCAGTCACGCCACTTTCTTCGCCCTCTCGTCGACAGAGCTGTCCCAGCCTCCCCCTGCTTAAGCGATTAAGGGCTCACCTGCTGCTTCTGCTCTGTCGGGAGTCCAAGATAGAAATGAAACGTGCGTTAGTCCGGTTTCCAGATGCGGTGTGCTGTGCCGCAGATACAGCAGCAGCGCCCTGCCCCCCCCCATCCGCCACCCTCCCTTCGAGACAGTCGTGCCCAGACCCATCTCGCTGTGGAGTTCTGTGGTCGAGATGATTATTTTTTTTGCGATGTGCAAAAAAAACATGAAATCACGACCCATCACTGCTGGGCGTATTTTTAAAATTGCTGTCCTCTTCCTACTGCAAGGGAGGAAGTCCTCATTATACACTTATTAACCATGACGCTGACATTGGGAGGTGGCTCGGTCAGATGGGGACACACACACACACACACCCCTGTTCGGTTCTCTGGGCTGCGTCTGACGCGCCAAGCTGCTAAACGTATCCATGCTGCCATGCCGGTCTTGGTTTCTACATGGTGTCATACTGGGTCAGCGAGCCCCCACAGACGGATTGTGTTTTGTGATCCTAGGTTTTCTTACTGAAACTACTGTTTTATCGACAGAGAAAAATGCGAAGCGTCAGATGTTTGTAATTTTTTTATTCTGTTCTGAGATCCCAAAACAGAAAGCAGCCTTTGCAGATAAGAATTCGGGGTAGAACAGACAGCGATCCCAGCTGGGCAGATGCGGATAGCTACCCAGTAGGCAGATCACCGCAGCGGTTCAGTTTGCATAAGAGAAGGTTTTTTTTTTCCCTCTGAATTTAAGTTTAAACAGAGGAGCCCTTCCAGTCGACGCCTTGATATTTTGTCACCTCCATGCAACTCGATCTTATTCTGTAATATTCCTCCGATGATTTTAACAGGGGAACCGCGTCAGATACAGCTGGGCCCGGGACGTCAGCTTGCCGTGGTCGCTGCGGCTGCCATTCGCCCGTGTCGTTTGCTGGCCTGCAAACCCTCATCCTCCCTGCCCAGCTGGTCGTTGTCTGTTTACTGTATGTCCCGCCTGCTCCCCAAATGATCCCCACAATGTAATAAAAAGCTGTAACTTTGATGTTGTGGGGACCATTTTCAGGTCCCCTCAAAGATCTGTGAATTTAATCAGAAAAAGTAAAAATGCCAAAAGTCTCATATTTTATTTGGTTACTTATGGTTAAGGTTAGGGCTGGGTAGCGGTTAAGGTCGTCATGTTGGGATTTGAGTTTTCCCCATAGAAATGGATAGAATCCCCACAAAGATCTAATTACAAACCTGTGTGTGTGTGTCTGTGTGTGTGTGTGTGTGTGTGTGTCTGTGTGTGTGTGTGTGTCTGTGTCTGTGTGTCTGTGTGTGTCTGTGTGTGTGTCTGTGTGTGTGTGTCTGTGTCTGTGTGTGTGTCTGTGTGTATTCACAGTACTGGGAAAAAGTCTTAGGCAGTCAAAGGAAATGTTTAAAGCTATTTATCTAGGTGTCTATTTGTTCAGAATAAAATTACAACTTAACATTAGAACATATGCAAATTAACAATAACACAGCAAAAACGAACAGGAATTTGTTCTGTTCTCCAAAAAGTTACAGGCGTGTTTTTGGGCGCCGTGCGGCACGGTGATGCAGAGGTCAGCACCGCTGCCTCCCTGTGTGGAGTTGGCATCTTCTACCCGTGTCATCGTGGGGTTTCGTCCTGTTGCTCTGGTTTCCCCCCTCAGTCCAGAAATACGCTGATGTTGATTGGAGTTACCAGAATGCCCGTAGATGTGCCCCTTGATGGGTTGGCACGCCAGACTGGGTTGTTCCTTGCCTTGCTTTGTGGCCTCTAGGACAGGTTGTGAACACCTCCCAAAACCCTGAACAGGACAAGAGGTCACTGAGAATGGATGTTAGACGGCTAGAAGAGCAACGCTTTGGCTCCCAAGCCTCTCCTCATAACTTAGGTCCTGTTCAAGGGCCCATCGGTGAAGAGACCCTGGGATTTGGATGCGTTGTTTTAGAGACAGGTGTGGTATATTTTGGTAATTCCAAATCAATTAAATTTACTTATCTATTTGTTCATCTACATTTTTTATTGAATCCTTTGTGTAACGTGACTTCGTGTAAGTGGTTCTCCAAGCAGGAAAGAGACCTCAGGGTCGCGCCCAGGGTGCATAGGGCCAAATGCGGGGGTGAGTCTTGGATTACAGAACCAGCTCAGGTTAAGCACCCTGGTGGAGGGTAAAGAGCAGAGCACCTTCTGGCAGTCAAACCCTGAACTAGGTCATGGGATTTTCATACCTGCTGTACTCTTCTACCATCTCTATAAACCTGACGATTCCCACTGAGGTCATGATGGTGCCCCGACAGTCAGCTGCAGCCTAGATATGTGGGTGTCAAACCAGTTATAGTGCTTTGGTTGAAGTCGCATTAATAGACGCATTAATGGGGGGGGGGGGTCCTGCTCATGTGCCATCATGCTGCTGACAAAATGGGTGCAGAGCTGACAGGGTATGGGGTAGGGGTGGTGCGGGACCATACTGACCCCATCACTGCAACAAGGGATGAACAGGTAGTCAGTGTAAAGAAGCAGGTCTTCTTGGGGTCACGGAGAACCTGGCCGGAAGGTGCAGGATTCCTCACACATCCCAGAAACTGGGCAGGACCATGATTCACAGAGTGTCTGTTGAAAGAGAATATTGGATTGTCAGGGGGGAGCCTTCTTCAGTCTTCACATCTTTCAGTGACTGAGCAGTCGGAGGCATGTCAGAGGAGATGAGGACAGCCCAACTGAAACAGGAACGTGGCAGGAGACGTTCTCAGAATCTCAGATACGGCAGCCACCAGCCAGGAAGGGGGCAGGAGACGTTCTCAGAATCTCAGATACGGCAGCCACCAGCCAGGAAGGGGGCAGGATCTTCTCCGCCTGACCTCCACCGCTGCATGGAGCGAGGAGGATGTGGAGCTGACGCCGCTGGATTCGCCCTGACTGAGGCAGATGCTAGATGCTGTGTGTGGTGATCTCCATCAAGATGAGCAGCTCAAGGAACAAGCCTTTCTGCTTGATGTGGTGTTTTGTTCTGGAGCTGCGGCCGAAATTCCCCGTGAGCTCAGTGAGGCAAATTTTCCCAGGAGCCAGCAAGTGTAATAAGTGACTGGAGCGTCAGTGACGGCTGCGGGCCGGATCTGCGTCAGGGTTCTTTCCTGTGAGCTTCCAGCGATGGGTCCATCTGTCTCTGAAGTTGGGTGATACATGCTTTGAGGTGCCTCGCTAGCAGTGCTTTGGTCTGTAAGGCTGCCGGTCGCCTAGCCTGGGGGAGTCAGGAGGTGGGGGTGGACTTAAAACCCCTCTTAGTCAACCCCTCCCGCAGCGGAAAGGCCAGTATGGGCTTAGTGAAGGGAAAAAGGTATATATTCACCCCCATGAATGGTTGAAGCAGTGAGGAAGCCCGCGGTATACGCAGGGTCACGTTCGGAGATGGTGTGGTCTTTCACGGAGACGGTGTGGTCTTTCACGGAGACGGTGTGGTCTTTCACGGAGATGGTGTGGTCTTTCACGGAGATGGTGTGGTCTTTCATGGCCTATGCAGACCTCAGAAAGCAGGAGGCTTAGTGTGAAGGCTGGTCACCGGGAATCATGACAGACCCCCCGTGGGCTCGTGGGCTTCTGGAACGCCGTTCTCCCAGGTCTGCTAAACACAATCTGCTGCTGTTGCATGTATATTTTACTCCCTTACTCCTACATCAGGTCAGGTGATGTGTATTGTTTTAGTACTGAAAAGAGAGGCACCCCCCCCCCCACACACACACACACACACACACACACACACCTCTCCGCAGGTGTTAGAAGAGCAGCTACTCGCACCTACGGGCCGTCGTCATGGCGCGCTTTGAACCCTCACAGAGCAACCTACAGAGCTCCGGTCTATTTTCGCATCTCAGGTCGGTCTCTGAGGAGGGACAGGAATAGATGTAGCACTCCAAGGTGTTACTTCGTTACAGGTGCCGTTTCTCACTTTAGACGGAAAAAAACTGAAACAGTGCCAGCAGGAATATCAACAATATTCAGAAAAAAATCATTTCAAGTTGAAAAATACTAATAATAATCCGAATATCCCTTGCGGACAGCATGAGCCTCCTTCACGGTGACTGTCAGCCCTGTGGTAATTGGCCCGCGAAAGGAATGGCCGAGCATGGCCTTCACGATACGGTGATGCAATTCCTGAACTTTCCAGCCCTGCCGCCTGGCTCTGCAGGGATGGCGGGGGGGGGGGGGCCTCGTCAGGTTCTGTGCCCCCGAGGCCTCCCCAGCTTTGCCCGCGCCCTCGCTGTGGTGACGGGTCACACGCGCCCCGTGGGGCACCAAGCCGAGTCAGAGCCTCCCTGCTCTTAAATCATCAGTAACCTTGAAAGAGATGCTGCGTCTGAATTGGAGGAAAAACAGAAGCCGGTACTTCATGGTTCAGCGGCAGGTGGCGAGTGGCTATGAATTTGCCTGTGCCTGTGATCAGAAGGTTGCCTGTTCAAACCCCTTAACCCCCCGCACCAGGGGCGCTGCATGTTAGCTGATCCTGCACTGTGACCCCCAAGCCATGGTCGAGCAAGATGGGGTTAGCACAGCATTCCAGTGCACTTGTGCAAATGGCAAATAAAGCATGTTGTTTAAAATAAATAAATAAAGCTTGTGGAGACCTGCAACGAAAGCTTATCATGTCCCGAGACGTAGGCCGACGCACCCGGAGCACGGAGCTGGAGTGGAGCATTGACTGTCAGGCTCCTTTATCCTCCTCCAAGGTCAGGTGCTGCGTCATTCATGATGTAATCAACAGTCGAGATGGAGATGATCTGGCAGTCGGCTCTCCGTCAGCGCAGCGGTGGCACTCTGTCAGAGCAGGAAGAAACAGAGAAAATGTTTTGACTCTGCATCATGAGCGCCTGTGCCATGGGTGCGTTTTTTCCACTGCCCGAGCACGCCTCCCCTCTGCTTAAACAGCAGCACGGGTGAGCCCCAGGTGTGTGTGTGTATGTGCATTACTGTGGGGGGAGGGGAAAATTTTTTTGGTCCCCCCCCAGGTAGAAACTCATTTTTATAAAAACCTGTGACTGTGATCAAAAGAATTGTTTTGATTGGTTACTTACGGTTAAGGTTAGGGCTGGGTCGGGGTTAAGGTCGTCCTTGTTGGCGTTAGCATTTTCCCGCAGCTAACTTATACAGACATTACTGTGACCCCTGTTTGGGGAGGGGGGGCAGCGCTTCTCTGCAGCTTTGCATTATATTCAGACATAGGTGTGGAAGAAGAGCAGCGCGACACCAGCTTCAGGCTTCATGTTCATTCCCTTAGAAAGGTGCTCAGGAGATGCAGGATTGCAGTGCGTGTGGCTGATAGACTAGGTGGGGCAGCACTGTGCTCTTCCCAGGTCTGGGTACTGCTGCATTTCCCTGTAATAGATGGTGTTTGGAAGTATCAGGGCACCTGGGGAGGGAGGCGAAAAAGCTGCAGATCCGGCAGGGTGCCATTACTCAGAAAGCCCAGAATCCTTTGCAGGACAGTGGGCTCCTCAAGAGATTTACTCCAAACAATCCATAGTGTTGGAAATGAGCTCTCATTGCACTGCAGTCGTCCAACTGTGCCCTCCAGTCTTCCTTTAACTGATTATTCATTAAGGATGATATAGCCGCTCTCCTAAAGAAACAGCCTCCTCTTGCATTATTTCACTGAAAGGTAAACACTCACATTTCCCCTTTGCTGCACTTTCATTTGCGTTTCATTTGTGAATGTTTGTGCCTCTACTTCGTTGTCCATGTTAATTCTTTTACCGCAAATCGATTATTTTATTTAAACTTCCTGGCCTGTGACATCCCAATGCATCGTTCTCCTGTAATTCACTTAAATAAATTGCACTATTCGTCTCATTTTGTCAAATGACAGTTTAATCTGCCTACATGCACCAGGCTAATGAAAGGCATTTATTAGAGTGGTATCACTGAGGCGGACCCAACCTGGCTGGCCTGAATGAAGGAGTGACCAGAGGAGGGCTGATCTCACAGCAGCATCCTCCTTTTTGAAGTTTTAAAAAAAAATAATTTTTCATAACGACTCACCCATTATTTGCTTTTGCAGAATAGATGTCAGCGTACCTACCTTGGGTATGTTTCATTTGTGTGTCACTAGTTCATTTTTGGAGCCAGTGGAAGGACACACACACACACACACACACACACAGACCTGTACTCATATCTTTGTGGGGACCATCCATTTAGGCAAAACCCTAATCCCAACTCAGCCCTAACTTCAACCATAAGTAACTAAAAAAAATGTTTTGTTTTTTTATTGCATTCACAGACTGATAAAATTGAGCCCCCACAAGGTCAGAATAAAAGGTTTCTATCACATTGTGGGAATATTTTGTCCCTACAATATAATATGTACGTGCCAACACACACACACACACATCCAGGGGCTGAAATCATACACACAACCCAGAAGGTGCAGGTGAACTGCCATCCTGGAAATTAACTGTTAATAATAATGCTCTGACTGTCCTTGATTTGCACTCACACTTGATGTCAGCCAGTTCAAATCCATTCAGAAACAGACAGGGACAAAGGAATTGGTCAAGATTTCAAGCAAGGAGATGCTTATTATGGATTCAGCTACGATCTCTCTCACTATCTCCTCCACCTGTTTGATGATCAGAAGGACGTTGGAGGAATGGTGTGACAGTTTACCACCATAAAATCAGCACACTCTGCTTAAAGGACAGACCACGCTTCTGAAAAAGTGCATTTGACCTGCCGGACCACGCCACCTTTGGACTTAGGAGGCAGGAGGAGACAGGCCAGTTGAGGCTGCCCCAGCCTCACCGTGGTCCTGGCTGAGATATTCTGTATGGTAAACACGTGAGTAAAGACAGCTTGGTGACATCTCCCTTGCCCCTCTGAGGATGCGGAGCAGCAGCATTGATTAAGCAAGCCGTTTTTTTTACCCTCTTGAAATATGACCTCATTAGTCCCCCGACTCCTGCCGCATGCACCAGAGACCCGCATGCATCTTTGGGCCGCTGGAGCTGCTTCCGATGCCCCCCCCCCCCAATTAGTCCCTGTCAAATCGCTTCGCAGCACCCGAGTCGGAACCTCAATTGCAGGGGCGCTTATTTTGAGGGGGTTTGCTTATCTCGTCCTGCACATTTCCCCCCCGAAAAGCGCTTCCATTTTCATTAGCCTCTAAGGCGCAACTGTCAAACTCGAACCTGTCGCTGAGATCCCAGGCTTCTCCCCTTTAGAAAAAGTCACATGATTAGCGGAGGAGTTGAGGTTGATTGTGTTGCTCGGAGTCAAAGGCTCCTGCTTGATCGCGTCTATGAACACCCGATTCATAGTACAGTACACAGGTCTTCTGCTGTGACTGTTACTTGCAAATGGAGAATATGAGTCTTGTCTTTGCCTGGGTAATCCGGCACTAAGAATTAACATGAGTCATACCCAAATCAGCCAAACAGCACACATGTAACACCAAAATTAACAAGCTGTGCATTTGGTTTTATTTTTGATGAATTCATGTGTGCGCAGCATTTTCCAGAGTGTTCTCTGGCCTTTCTCACTGCAGTCTCCCTTGCCGAGCCAAAGAAGCAGTGTTTGCTTTCTTCAAACAAGCAGCGAGCCTTGCTTTCGGCCAAGTGTCACACTAAGTGTCTCTCTCCAGACAGACTAAGCGAATGTGGTTACACCCCTCCACTGGCATTTTGATGACCTGTTTGATCTACATTCCCAGACATACAGGACTGGAGCAACTAATCGCGTCATTGCTATTTGATTTGTTAACTGTAAGGTGATTGTTGAGGGCACATTTGAGTTTCAGTGATAAAACCAGGTTTGTTTCATGAGGAACAGTGGCTTAAAATGACACTAGAATTAAGTGAAGTCTTTGCTGAAATACTCCTTAATCATGATGTTCATGCCAGGGATCGGCATGCATGGAAAACGGGACACGCAGCTCCCCATCTGGGGAGTGCAAAGGGCTGGTGCAGCCATGAGAAGCTGACAGGCAGAGAGATGCGTTTGCGTAATCTGATTTCTACACCTGAAAATGCACTTTTGCAAGTTGCAAAGAACACAGGCAGCAGTCCGTGATGCTGTGGAAGTTGATGACTCATCCTCAGCAAGCGTGCATGGAAACGGGCCCGCCAGGTCGACAGATCGCAGCCCAGCTGGAAACTTATGGGCGGTTCTGGGTAGTGCTTCAGCCAGTCGGTTCCATCTTCATCAACAGAGTAGAAACCCTTGGGGTTCTTGGTGGGAAAGCTGTGTTGGTTCGCTCCCGTTTTTCTGTTCAATACAACTTGAGCATCGAGAGTGTGACTGTACAATGGAAGCACGTATAAAATATGATTTTAATATCTTTGTGTCGATTCTTCTCAGTCAGTGGCATTTCTCCGTTTTGAAAAGTAAACACTGTCAGTGTAGCAGAAAAATGGCATCTTAACGATCTCCTTTGTCCTCTTAAATTGACACAGGTTGCCACAGAGCCGGGTAGGACTAGCTCTAGGCAGCATACACCTCTGCTCTGTACTGTACTCTCACTCTTCTCTGTGGAGAAGACAGCTGCCCGACCTGGTTTGGCTCCTGGCACTACCTGACGTCCTGCTGGACACTGATGAGCGTTGATCTCTGCTTGCAATGCAGAGTAACTCATTTACCCTTGTTAGGTGGTCAGAAAGAAGTTCCTTGCAGTGTTCCCTGCCACGATGACCATCAAACCTGGTCTGATCTTGCATTTTGATAAAATACGTGGTACTTCAATGCAGAGGTGCTTGATGGCGCTAACATAAGTCCTGACACCTGCAGCACATGGCTGGAGTTTCCAAAGCACTTTAACATTATTCACATTGTTTACTTTGTTTTGACTTCAACTAGGCAGTGACTACAACACAACAAGGCACACAACAATTTGCACCATGGTGAGCTTTAGCACTAGAAAGAGTGACTGGGTCAGTTGACCCAAATCAAACAAAATCACTGCTATTTCTCATTGAAGTTCTTGCTACAAAAATCTGAAAATTCTTGAACAGAAGTTGCTGGTGAAATTAGTATTTTACAGCAGTATATACCTAGAAAGACTGACTGGGTCAATTGACCCAGTCAGTCTTTTCTAGTGTTAAAACAATGCTCACTTTTATTTAACTTTTTCACTCTTTTTTTTGCTGTCACGCAGAGTGCCGAGGCCATGTACGATGGGGCGAGGGTGCCGTCCCCCCAGGACAGCGCCAATGGCTTCTCCCAACCGGGGGGATCCACGGGCCGGCCTAAGTCGGACGAGGAGTCGGAGAAGCCAGAGCCGGTACTGGTGAAGAGAGCCCACAGGGAAATCCTGGACCATGAGCGGAAGAGGAGAGTGGAGCTGAAATGCATGGAGCTGCAGGAGATGATGGAAGAACAAGGGTGAGTCTATATGCTTGGTTCTCTGTCGTGGGGCGCAGCATTCGTATGAGGATATATAATTGTTCTCGGGGCTGCGACTTAAATATGGCGCTCATGGAGACCTCATCTGTACTGGCTGTGCATCTCCAGAGGATTCTGGAGGGCTAAGTAACACTAATTAATAACAAGCTGTGACCTTGTTTCAATTAATATTATTGTAATGGCGCTCAACTATGATGAAGATCAATTAAAATCAATTAGGGTTGTCATAAGTGCTGCTTAATTCTAAGGTTTTATCGACTGCATGAAATCATCTCTCACCTAAAAATAAAAGCAAAATTGGCCTAATTCATCAAATAATGAGGCAAATCAAGTCGCTGCAAACCTGTTTGGAATTTGAATTGAAACCTCTCAGCCCAGATGTGCTGGAAGACTGCAGCTTTGATTACGAAATACAAGCTGATTCCAGATAAGCGATGAATTCTGGCCTAATCAACTCTTTCCCTATGGGAGGCCGACCGTGAACCAACGTTTTCTCACAATATTTGGAAAGTCTGTCCCCGGAGCCGCTGTATTACTGTTATGTAGCTGGTTTGTTTGGGTACTTGTCATGTTGGTAGGGAGTAACATGCCCTGCTTTTCCTATGACCTCGCCAGGATTTTTCGCAGGCATGCAACAGGCAGAAAGAAGGGTTTAAAAAAACCAGCATGGCCATAATCTGCTATTTATTATCATCGGCATGTTTATAATGCTTTATGGATGCATGAAAATGTTTTATGAGTACGTGCATGTGTTCTTATTGACATGGCATTGGTGTTACTGAAATGTCTTATCTAGATACCTCAACAAAGGTATCTGAGTGTTTCTTTGGTACGATGTTTAAACGTCCATCCACTCAACCCTCCTTTTTCACACCACCGGGCATTGGCCTAGTTCTGGGTCGCGGTGAGCCTGGAGCCTGTCGGAGGAGCACAGTTCATGAGGCTGGCCAATGTCAACATCGTTATGCAAATAAAAATGACCCAGCACTTTGAGCCTGGCTTTGTGCTTGTGAAGATGTTATTGTATGAGTAGGATGTTCAGCAAAAGCCCAAATCAGGTCAGCATTCGTACCACAAAGTCAAGAGTGAAGATCCACCTTGACGTCCCTTGATATATAAAGCAGAGCTTACAATTCTGTGTTCTTCCAGAAACCAGCCACCGAAAGAAAGTTGTGGCAACGGCCAGAAACAGCTGTAGGGTGAGTCGGTCTTCATTAATCACTCCGGGCTCCACCCAGGAGGGGTATCAGAAAGGTCGATTAACATGACATGGAGAATCCGGCAGTCAAGGACTTTCAGATAATGAAATAGGTCAGCGGTGCCTCAGGCTGAGTTTTCTAACTTTTCCTGTCATTTCGTTGCCCTGATGCAATGTCTCTGCCACGTCCTTTAGCCTTTGAGACACGGTGTCCTATATAAGCTCATGGCTTTGGGCCTCCAGGTATCTTGATTCTCACCTTTATTGTTCCTTTCTTAGAGTCCACAGTGTCAGATAGAGAGTCTCTTTTTGAAATTCTGGCCAAAGCTCACTGCTTCTGGACTGTTCTCATCGCCCTGTGGGACTTGTGCTTGGGGAGCTGAAGGTCATGAAGCAAGGGGCAGAGATGCCATCTGCTAGCCATCCTATAATGTCCACAAAGTGGCCTCATTCTATGGCTGGATGCCGAGCGGCAGCGATTCAGGGGGCATCATAATGATGAGGCGTGATTCATTGAGGGTACAGAACTCCTAGTCCAGGACTTTCTTGTCGCAAATCTCTTGCATTAAATTCATTAGTATGCACCAAAAAATGCAGTGCACCCATTGCCATTTACTTACTGTGCTGGTTCCCATGAACATCTCTGCGGTTATAGCTCGTTAACTCATAATGCTGCAATGGAGTTGACATAGCTGTCACCATAACAGATGGCTCGAGTCGGGATTCGCTCAGCCTCGCAGAGTCTTCCCTGCTCTCGGGGAGGAGACGGGCTCGCAAGGCTGGGTAGCACTGACTCGTGCACGGCGTAATCATCTGGAGGTGTGTCTCCGGTTTGTGAAGCTCAGACTAAGCCCAGGTGAAGCACTTTCCATCAACCTACTGCGGTGAGGGCTCAGCGTTGCTCGTACCTGGTAGCCGATTGCAAGGATGCTGTGATTTTCGGTCAGCAAACGGTGCCATTTGACTGCCACCGGTCTTCTTCACCATATTTCCGGGACTTCGCAGTCTGTATCATGGTGCCCTGGGAGCCAATTAAGAGGGCTCTGCTTGCTAGCAGCGGGGTTTCTCCACTTCACTGGCACCCTGTGCTGACCCCCCCCATGCGTGGTGGGTGGAGGCCGTTGGACTGGTGCCACCTCGTGTGTTCTGTCTGCGGGCAGCTGTGAAACTTCTCCAGGAGCTTCAGCAGTATGGCAGCCCTTGGCAGGAGAACACAGCCAGGTGTTATTTACTTCTGTTCACTGTCTGGACATTCCCGTGTGTAACATCTTCAGCGCAATGCAGTCTGGGATTCTCACATTGCCTGGTGTGCAGTGCAGGAATCATCGTCTACTGATAATGATTTTTGTTTTTAAATCAAGCCTAACTTGGCTCCATAACACTGTTTGGACCATGTAATGCGATTTTCCTCAGTCTTGATATGAATCTTTGCTTGAGTGTCTCAAAAATGGATCCCTTCTTTATAACTGCATGCACAGTTTTGTTTTTCACACTTTTCGGCTCTGGGAGAAAACGCAAATGTGTTCATTATTTCAACAGCCAGTGAACTGGGTAGCCTGCGTCTATTTCTACTGAAGTGTGTAGCTGTTCTTTACTTGATTAATTTGGTTTTTCACAGAATGTGTTTTCATGAGGCCAGTAACCGAGGTAATGAATGGGTTTGTGATTACGATTTGCCTACCCTAATGCTTCTTCCTGCAGATTCAGCTGCAGCTCGAGGACGAACAGACAGCTGGGTGCAATTGGCAATCAGGGATGTAATTTTGGGACCGCTTTGACACGAGGCAGGGCCTCATTGCATAGTCTAGGGGATTAAAATATAGCAGGAAGCTTTTGGGACTTAAACACGCTCTATTAATAGAAAGCAACGTTACTACTGTCTGCTCACTGGTGCGTGTGCATATGCCTGCAGAACTCAGAAAGCCCAAGAACGTAAAATCTGCAAAAGGATTCTGTGGAACTTCAAAGCCGTCGAGAAATGTAGGTCACTTTCGTGAACATTTTTTTCTTGTTGATGTGAAAGCTGTGTGGGCTAGCCCATTCTCTCCCACCCC
>JABFEB020000104.1:28785193-28796985 GCA_019775895.2 Stomatorhinus ivindoensis | reverse complement strand
AGGACCAAATGACCCCACAAAGATCTGTTAATGCAGACAAAAATTAGAAATGTTCTTGTGTGTGTGTGTGTGTGTGTGTGTGTGTGTAGAGGGGGGAGGGGTCAGGGGTGGATGGACAAAACAGAACTTCACTAGATATTTGATGGGGGTCACATGCACGAAGGGGCCCTCCCTCATTAGAATCGTCCAATATTTCCGACTTTCAAAAAGTCAACCTCCCACCTATTATTTTGATCTACCACGAGAATTAACAATGTGGGAAAAACTCAAAATTACTCAATAGTTGGGCTATGCTCAATGCAAACAAAGTTTTTCATATAAGCGATTATTGTCCTCTGTGGCTGATAACTGTCATTACTGACGGTAAACTCATATCCTGACAGAAACAACAGATACGACAAAACCGTTTAATTACTCACTCCACTGTGGAACTGTGGTCAGTATGACGGACTGTTTGACTGACTGTGTAGGTCTACCGTTCACATCACTGATGGAGGGTAACTTTTTTTGACTGCCTGTGACCTTTGCATACTACTGTACCTCTGATTCGGCACCATTTCCATGGTGAGGCATGGAGTCGTCAAGCCAAAACAAAAATCCTCAGTCCCCGCAGAAAGCTCTGTAACATTTAAGGTAATAAGATTTTTAGTCATTTATAAACACATTCATAATGCATTATAACACATTCATAAAGTTTGGCTATAAATATTTGTTAAAAGACATAACGCATTACAACCATGTTTTCTATGCATTATGATTGCTTTATGAAGCTCTCATCTATAATGCACTATAGATACCTTCATAATGCAGTGCAAAGCAACCTTAATGCTTAATCTGACCATTATAATGCATTATAAAGGTATCTATAGTGCATGAGCACTTCATAAAACATTCGTGATGCATAATACAGATGGCTATAATGTTATGCCTTTTATTTATGTTTATAATGCTTTATGAATGCATTATTATTTGTTATGAATGTGTTTTCCGAAAGCCTTAACAACAAATAAACGTATATAGGCACGCTTGTCATCCTCACTCTCTTCCTCTGCTAGGTTATAGCCAGGGCCTCCATGCTTTCCAGTTACCTCCCCGAATTCCAGCAGCCGCCCTTTCTGCACCTTCCCTTTCCGCAGGGCAAGAGGCGTGCATTTGTCCAGGAGACGTAGGCGGAGCCGCGCCCGGGCCCGGCACAGGGGCTCCTCGGCGTCGCCCGGGCGACAACGCCGGCACGCCGCCGTCCGGAAGAAAAGCTCTTCGCGCACCTTCCGGCAGCGCAGCAGCTCCTGGAGCAGTGCCCGCTCCGCCTCATGCTCGCGCTCCGCCTCGCGTTCCCGCTCCCCGGAGCACGGCAGCAAGGCCAAATCTCCCTACTCCCGACAGAACAACTCCCGGTATGGTCGCCCCCTTGTGGCCAAGCTCAGTAGCCTCCTTCTAAGGCGGTGCATCCTTCATGCCACAGTGCTGGTCTCTGCCGTTATGCAGCTATTCAGGATGGAACTGTTAAAAAAGAGTCTGTGTGTTTGGTCTAGTGCGTGTCCTTCTAGTGACACGCAACCACCAGGACCAAATCGGACCGGGTAACTGGGTCACCTTATATCCTCTGCGTGCTTCCAGTACCCATCTGGGAATGCCTGACTGGAGCCTAGGCAGGACATAGCTGCCACCTCTGGTTACACTGTGGTAGCACCAGGATGCAGGCTTAGGCTGGACTTAGAAAAAGAAGCAGTCTGTTCTTGCGTCGTGTTTACATTACTCAGCACCTGGGGGTACGAGTGGCTCCGCCCCCGTCAGCATTCCTGCGAGAGCCCTGCCCATCAGGCTCTATTTCCCTCTCTTATCAGGGATAAAGACAGCGCCCCACCCACAGACACGGAGGGCAGGGCCCGGCGCCGCTCACGCACCTACTCACCCATCCGCAAGCGGAGGCGTGACTCTCCCAGCTTCATGGAGGCCAGGAGGATCACCAGGTAAAGCGGGAGATCCGGCCACTAGGGGGCGTCACTGCTGCTTTGTCTCTGTTGACAGGTTCAGTTCAGGTGCTGGACGCTGATCGGGAATCGCAGTCGCCTCATCCAGTCATGTGTGAATCACGCTGTGTCCAAAATGCTGCTATTTTTTGTCAGAAGTACGCCAAGGACGCACCTTCCTCCAACATGATATCCGTGATGCTACCAGACGTTTCTTTTTGATAAACCGCTCGTGCAGCGCTTTCCGTCAGTCATTCCTGCAAAGGTGCTTGGCAGAATAAATTCTTAAATGTATTTTTTTTAATTACGCGCAGCTTTTTTATTTGCAGCTAATTTGCCCATTTTGGGGTGAATCTAGTGCCGGTTATGTGGTGCCCATGAAGTATTGTGCCATAAGACCCAGATCGTCCATAAGACTCAGGCTCAATGCTCAGCCACCGCTGTAACACAGGGTAACACTGACATCTGCGGGAGAGTGTCGATTCTCTCTCTCTTTCTGGGTAAAACCAGTTTGAAAGCAGCCTGAGGGTTAAAGGGTTAAATCCCTTAAGGATTATCATCGATAATGATTGTGAAGATGATTTATAAGGTTTTTATTGTGATTTTTTGATACATGAAACCCAGCCCTAAAAATGAACAGTGTCTTGCTTCTGTGCACGTTACTTGTACGTCGTTAATTGTAATTGATTGGAGGCTTGCTGTGTTTCTCCACACTCTTCGCGGTCTTGACAGTTTCCATGGTGCCCAGGTGAGCAGAGGGGCTTGTCTTATATTTCTACATATGACAGTCTTTCCCACTCCTGTATTAAGGTTCCCTGAGGACCACAGACAGAGGAGTGCTGCCGGGCTGCCAGGCAAGGTTACCGTGGTAACAGTTGTCGTGCAGCAGTTCTCTCCTCCTGACGCTGCAATGCCGGGCGGCCGTTTGCAGACTGCATCTCCTGAGTACTCCAGCTACCTCTTACATGTCTACTCTGTTGTCTCGAAATCACTGGTTCCAAATTCATGACTCCGGTAGACCCACTGTGCAGAACTCCACTAATGCTGCATATGGTGGTGATTTTGACGTATCCGCTGTCAAGCCACATTTTTTCTTGTGCCTGCAGGAGGCAGTATTGTTCAATGTTTAAGATATGCAAACCAATTGGCAAGCCCTGAGAACACCTGATTTAGATTAGTGTCAGATTTAGTCTTTTTTGATGCATCTTGTAACACTGTAAGACTGAATGCACCTTCCAGGGGTGTACAGTTTAGTGACATGCATTCTTACTCATGGGAGTTATACTTACACAAAAATGTTCTGAGGGCAGAATGAAAAATGATTGGTTCAGAAAAATAACTAATCAGATTGTAGAGGAGGCGGGTCCAAGCAACTTGAGTAGGTGGGAACAACAAATCAATAGTTGCTTGGAACTATTTTCTCTTCAATTTGACTGGTTATTTCTCTGAACCAATCATTTTTTGTTCTCTCCACAGAACATTTTTGTGTAAGTAATACTCCCACGAGCTGCATTCATCCTAAGAGCAGGCCCGACTTGGGTCTTAACACAAAGTCTCATTTCATTTTTCACGAAAAGGCCCAAATTACTTCTCCACGTGCGGGGCATGAGAGCCATCAGCGGCCCCCTGACAGCGCTTATGTCAACTGGTGTCTTTCACACTAACGTCTGGGGAGTTTCTTTGGGTGGCTTCTGGTCTCTATCCACGTTCTCTGCTAACGAGTGCGCACTCACCAGCCGCCGCCCGGGGCTCCTTCCTGGCCGCGTCTTTGAGAGGAGGTGTGAGCCAGTGCTCGGGGGGTCCGGCTTCAGTGTAATCCGTCATCTGCAGAATGGGTGTGAACCAACAGTACTAACCCCCCTCCCCTTTGCAGCAAGTGTCCTAACTTCACAGCAGCCACTAATCAGAGCACCTTCGACCCTGCACCTCAAGTCCCCTGCTTTGACGATCTCGGGGTCTCCTACATCGGAAGGGTCCGTTTCAGAACTGGGTCTAGACTAAAATGTGCCCGCTTGCCCCCGAGGCAGGAGACGGCCATCCGGGGTCATCAAAGCAGTGGAAGCAGACAGTGCGTCACCTGTGAGGGCAGGGCATTGATTCCATGTCGGTCTCCCCATCCGCAGCGCCCGGAAGCGTCCGATCCCGTACTACAGGCCCAGCCCGTCGTCATCCAGCTACCCAAGCAGCGCGTCCGCCTCCAGCCGCAGCTGCAGTCGCAGCTACAGCCGGAGCAGGAGTCGCAGCCACAGCTACTACAGCAGGAGCACCTCGGAGAGTCCCGGGTTCTGATTGGGCCGTGACGCTCTAGCCACCCGCTGGGCCGGCCCAGCTGCCGCGTCTCGGAGCTCGGCCACACCTGCTCCCCACTCCCGCCTTACGACGCGCGACCCCCCTCGTCCCCAAATCCACATCCTTGGAGCATAGTCCAGCTTTGTAGTTCACCACCAATATTTTTAGAGACCGTATGAGTGATCGGATTAACATATGGGGAGAAGCATCTAGACATTAATACTGAACCACCTGGAGTCAGTGTGCTGATTTCAGCACTTTGTCCTATATGCGATCTACTGCGGTTCAGCAGGTCACTGAGATAGTCAGCGAGATCCATGGCTTAATCTTTGTGCTTTTCTGTATTTCCTCTTTCAAAAGGCCCTGTAATCTGGTTGGGACAGTTCAAGAAACAGATGAAACTCAAGGCTCGCAGCGGGAATCGTAGCTCCCCCATTCGGTGGTGCTTGAAGCTGTTATACAGCCCTGCCAGTGACCAGCCCCCTCAGTGAGCGCAGACGTCGCACGACGCGTCGGGGCCTTTTGCCGCAGGTCCTTTTTGGTGGTAAAGCCGCGATCAAAAGGTGGAGCAACAATAATCACGCGAGCAGTACGAACAAGTCATGCAACAGACCAAACCTGGAGTTGAAGTTCAAAAAGTGCAGCACTTTCACCCAGAATGCTTCCAAAATTGCAAAAATTACAAAAAATAAAATAAAGAAGGATTACATCATGATTATGGAAACTTCCATGTCGCATCTCTGAAAAGGATGAAAAAGCTGCAAAAAACGCTGACCATTCCACCATCTTTGTTTTTTATTGTTTGTTTCTTTTTGATGATTCAGAAACAAGAACATGAACGAAATGGAGGCGTTTGCCGCATCGGCCGATTGCATTTTATACGATATGCCATGTGCAGCAAGGCGTGGCGCCTCCCGGCATCTGAATGCTTAGCGCTGGCTGTAAACTATGCACCTGTACATACCATGTTATTTACTGTGTTATTTCGGGTTCACCTTTGAGTCTGTGGATTTCGAGCATGCAGCAGAACTCTCCCCAACCTGTTCCAGAGGGATGCCCTATCTCAGCTCTTTAACACATTCTTTTTCTTTTTTGAGGTTATGTGTAAAACCACTTTCATCCTGAATACCAGTGTTGTTCTGTCCAGATAATCATCTGTCAAAGTGTCTGCGACCAGAGCGGCTGAAGGACACCAAAGCAAGAAGTATGTTTTTTATGCGTGTCGACATGGACTGTAATCATGTCTATTTGTTAATTTATTTATTTATATTTATTAAGGTATTTATTAATTTATTTATTCAATGATTAAATTAACATTTTGTCTGTCAGATAATGTCTTTATCCATTCACCTGGAAGGTTTGTAAAAGAACTTTAAATGTTTTTAAATGTTTTCTGCCGCAAACTACAGTTTTGTAATGATGAGGAAGACAGATTAAGTAAGAAAAGAAAAAAGTACGGATTTTAATAGGGTGACAGTTTACTTGAAGTGAAACGTTTCCGGTCGTTTTCCAGCTTTGTCAGCATAACAAAGGGGGCCGGATTCGTGCCCGCGCTTCGCCGTCTGTCCGCGCGCGCCCGCGATGCTTGGTGTCCCTCAGCGGCCCCTTTTGTACAGAAAGCAAACGCGCTTGTACAGGCGAAACCTTTTTGTTTTGTTTCTGGGAAATGTTGCTTTTCTAATTTATTTTAACTCTGGTGGTGCAATCAGGGAACCTGCAGTCTTCCTAATTATTTATCGGTCTCCTTCGCCCCGTGAGTGTTACATTTAAAACGTAACTCGAGTTCTACGAATAACAGATGTTGAGTAATATATTATAACAGCTTTCACCTTTGGATTGTATAAAGTCGGTAGTTGTTGTGCGCTAGTTATCATGCAGAACAATAAAGTATATACGCTAATGGAGCCTGACCTGTTTATTTTAACAGTACTGTTGTCTGGCAGCGAGGCTTAATTCACGCCACTGTAATGCAAATAAAGCTGCACCAGCTGGAGAATTACCAGCAATTCACAAATGGATGAACACCTTCGCTGTTTCATATGGCTGAACCGTTCTAACAAGAAACATAATTACCTTGTGGTCATGTTACGAATGTTAAATGGAACCAAAATGAAAAGCATGAACAGCACAAAGCATCGGTGATATATTATTCAAATTAAATAGATATTAAGAAACAGCAAGCTATATTGTAAACAAATACAGCAACGTACAATATGAATAAAGTGGGAAGTACAAAATAGCTGGCGGCAGATGGCGCTAACGTGCACCTTGATGGTAGAATGTTCTGGTAACATCGCTGCACTGAGCATTTCGGTGTCATGCTTTTCCTGGCTTCATGTGAAAATCATTATCATACACTGAGTGGAAACGGGTGGGTATATTGATCTAATGTTAAAAATATGAGGCTGACTCAAATGAATACCAACAATAGTTTGATTAAAAACTAAACTCTTGAAGCTTTAAAAAAATCACAAAGATACTATACAACCATTGTAACGAAGTGTGTTTTTGGTGTGATTTTATAGTACCCATCAGACAATGACAATTTAATTAGTTGCATTATACAGTATCAGAATACTTTCATTAATTTCGGTAAACTATTAGCTAATATTAATGCAATGTGATTATTTCAGTAAATAACAGATCTTGAATAATGTTTGGTCATCCTGTGTGCCAAAACAATTCCTTTACCAAGGCAAAAAGAGTACATCAACTGAAAGCGAATTAGTTTGTTGTTGAAACAATATTTAAAAATGAACTGATTCCGTAATGGGATAATTCCATGCAAAAAAAAAAAGACTGAGCTAAGCCTCTGTTCCTGCGATTAGAAGGTTACCAGTTCAAGCCCAGCTCTGGTATGTCTGTGGGTCCTTGAGCAAGGCCCTTAACCCCCGGCTCCCGGGGTGCTGCAACAGGTGGCTGCCCTTCACAGACAACTTACTCTACAGAGAGCAAGTCGGGGGAGGTGTAAAGAGATTTTCTCCTTGGGGTGGGTCAATAAAGTATCAATTATTAAATTGAACAGTAAAACTGGCCTGATCCCTAAACCAAATTGTATGGTAATATTGATTTGGATTCCTAAACCACACTCCTCACGGAATCTGCCCCAGTCCCTTAACCAAACTGATAGAAACCATGCCTGTTTTACACCTGGTTTCAGTTTTTTCTGAATTCAAAGATAATTAGTACAGTTTCTAAACTGAGCAGCAATGAGAAGTCACTTCTGAAGCTGAAGTCCCAAAAGCGTCTGCTTGCTTATTGTGTGCTAGTCACACAATGGTGATGATCGTCAGGGCTGAGGATTTCCGGAATGGTGAAGACACTTATCATGTAAAAAGACTCCCCATCCCTTAAAAAGTCCTAAAAATATTTATGCGGTGATGTGTTCCCCAAGGCACTCACTACTCCCTTTATCTGAGGAATATGGCACGTAAGAGTCCTTCAGGGGGTTGGGCCGGCTATGAAGTCACTGGGCTTGTCCTTTGGCTTGAATTCCATTCCAGTGGAATACCGCCCACAAATAGACCTTCTCGATCATTCTATATATATCTAGCAGGGGGCTGGAGAGCGTTATAAGACTGGGAAAGCACAGCAGGGCTAAGTTCTTTTCCGTTGACCAAGACTGCATCTGGAACCTTCTCCCGGGACTATGGCTGAGAAGAGAATACCTTTCACCTTCTCGCGCCTCCCCAGCTGGGACCCCTTCCGGGACTGGTACCAGGGGAGTCGTCTCTTTGACCAGTCCTTTGGTATGCCCATCTTCCCAGAGGAGTGGCACCCCTGGCCCAGCACCCACTGGCCCGGCTACATCCGGGGCCCGTGCCCCACAGCCGAGGCCACGTCCCCGGCTCACTTCTCCCCATCACCGGCCCCCCTCTACGCCCGTGCCTTGACGCGGCAGCTCAGCAGCGGCATGTCGGAGATCAAGCAGACCCAGGACCAGTGGAAGGTCAGCCTGGATGTCAACCACTTTGCCCCCGAGGAGCTGGTGGTGAAGACCAAGGACAACATCGTCGAGATTACCGGTACCCTCCCGTGTCCCGGAATGCAATTCTTTGCCATAGATACAGCTTAGAACGGTCTGAGTGTTTACAGTTTAAGAGAGAATATACTTTTAAAAGTTGCCATTTGGGGTTTAATGTTATGGAAAGTCGTGAAACTTCTTCTTGGTGATTGTGAGTGAGGTTTGACGCCCTGGTGAACGGTCGCTGCCGAATCCTGCCCTCCTCCGATTGTGTGAGTGAGATCCCCCTGCATTGTGAGAAGTGCGATGGGCTGCTCAAACGTACACTCCGGCCCTTTAAGGGCGAGGAGCTCCAGCTGAGCCAGCCTCGCGCCCAGCAGCGTGCTCTTCTTCAGCCCACTCTTGGTGGGCAGCAGCGGCAGTGTTTACCTTGCATTTATATTGAGGCCATCGAGGCCCCCTGTTGGCCAGAAACAGTCACTACAGTAAATATTAAATTAATTATTTAGGAGCCGATGAAGCAGGCTGTTCTGCTAACCATGTAGAGAGCTACAGTCTTCTCTACTATCTAGCTAATATTTACTTTCTGAAACATTTGGAGGGGTGGAGAGTGACAATTTGAGTCCCCCCCCCCCCCCGACCACAAACAGTCACCAGACATGGTGGGGTGCAATGCTGCAAATCCACTTTTTGAGTAGGGCCATGGAAACAAGAGACCTATTGACCAAATGATCAACTTTTAGTTTTTAGTCAACTGAGAGTTTTAATTGTATCATTTCCTGCCGTATTCGGACCTAACATGTCTGTCAGATGAGAGACGCAGTTTGGAACAGGTAAAGTGTATATAAGCACGCGTCAGTGATAGATTTTGAAAGGCACACATCTGTGAAAAGCTGAAAGGACTCATCTGTTCACAGGGAAACATGAGGAGAGGCAGGATGAACACGGCTACGTGTCGCGGTGTTTCACCAGGAAGTACACGTGAGTTACACACATGATACATGCGTGCGGGGGAATACAGAACATGTTTGAGGGGGCAGTGGAGAGTCGCCCTCAGGCATTAGGGGTAATTACAAAGCTCTGCGCTCTGTAAATGACACTATTATCATCTTCTCAGGGTGATTGTTGAATGATGGTGACAATCTTTATTAAAAGTTCAGAATGTTCTTCAGTGCTTGATATGTCACATGCCCAAAAGGGACATTTTAAAACCCCACACCTGCTTCAGCCACGTTTATTGTCCCTGATGATTGAAGCAGCTCATGGGAGTTTTACTTACACAAAAATTTTCTGAGGGCAGAATGAATAATGATAATGTCAGATTTTGTCTTTTAGTGCATCTTTTCCGGGACAGAATGCCCCTTCCAGGGTGCCCAGTGAAATGTATTCTTACTCATGAGAGTTATACTTGCGTAAAAATGTTGAGGGCAGAAGACAAAGTCATTGTTTCAGAGAGCTAACCACTCGGATTGTGGAGTAGGTCGGTCCAAATAACTAGAGGAGGCAGGACCAGCCAATCAGATTTCTTGGCCTTGCCTCCTCTAGTTACTTAGACCCACCTTCTCTGCAGTCTAATTGGTTATCTCCCATGAGCATTGAAGCAACCACTATTGAAGGGCTGGTCTTCATATTAATACAGGTATGAATCCTAGACCCTCAGTGCAAAATATCTATTCAGTTTTATGATTATGAATCCATGAAAATCCATTGAAGGTGGGGGCGTGTGTCCCGACTCTGTCCCCCCCAAACTGAGCCTCCTGTGCCCCCTAGGCTCCCACCGGGTGCAGATGTAGAGAAGGTGACGTCCTTCCTGTCCCCGGAGGGCGTGCTCACGGTAGAGGCCCCCCTACCCAAGCCGGCCATCCAGGCAACTGAGATCAACATCCCGGTGAATCTGGAAAGCCGGCCCAAGCCTGCGGTGGAGACCAAGAAATAAGCCGCCCCACACGTCCTGGGTCCCCATCTGCCTCCCATAATTAAGTGGCCTGCTTTGTCTTGGAGTGCCAGTAATTGTTGGGAGAGAGATGGTGCGTCGTCTCTTTAAATGAAGCTCCTCTCTGTGTGTGCTGTGTAAACACATCTGTGCTAGTACCATATGCTGTTTCCGTGGTAATTATGTTCTTCATTTAAATTAAGAGAAGCGAACCCCACCCACCCCAGCTGCCAACCCCCCTGTAAGCTCCTATTACTTGCTTCACAAGCACTGAAAGCAATTACCTGCCCCTAGAGCCTGGCTGCCAGTGCCTCTCTCTGGCATAATCAGTAACGGCTACAGTCGCCGCCTTGTGACTTCACAAAGGAGCGTTTCCACGGAAACCGGCGTATCGCCGGAAGCTGATACCTTCACGGGGTTCAGTAAATGGCACGGCCTTAGTGGTTAGAAAAAAATTCCGCTTCCAGGAATCTCTTTTTGTGTCTCGTTTTGATTGTGTTCAAGAATTGTACTTCATGCATTTCATAAGTGAGTTTTGTAGATGTAGTGGCTGCATTGTTCTGGGCGTATAAAACTGCTAAAAGCATTTACAAATAATTGTAAAACATCTGCATAATTACAGAGGTAAAGGTTTCACTTCAATTACTTGCACTGGACCTGTGCGTCAGCCTCTGTCCTTTTGGCTCAAAATGTGGTGCCGTTTTCATTGTATGATAAAGGGTTCTCGTAGTTTTTACCTAAGAAAGGAAAATTGTATAAGAAAGAATTATTTTCCTGGGCCTTGGCATTAGTCAAATATTTTAAACTACATTATAAACTAAAACTCAAGGAAAATAAAAAAGAAAACTATTCATCAATTTCTGAATCTTCATTATTTTACAACGAATATTACCATGTTTCCGAGATTAAATGTGTGTGAATTTCCTTTCATTCATAACCAGACAAAGAGAATTCCATGTAAAATGGTGCTAAACTCATGATCTTCAACTTAAAATCCACTGGACAGCAACCAAAGGAAATATCTTTACAGGTAACATTAACAAAGAGCTAGAGCCTTGTTTCCCAAAGAAATTCTAAGAAGTTTCTGAAGCCAGTGAATGTTAAATGTGTCTCTTGACAGTCAGTAATTTTCTGATCTCACTTCATTTGCGAGCACAAATAATGTAATGTAGTAAATAATGTAGAAAATGCGTGCTTAATGCATTAATTAACCAGTAACTAAGCAATACTTACGCACTGATCCTATGTTTGTTCATCATGAATTATGATGTTTAATGTGTTTCATGCAGGAACTAAGTTAGTTTATGATTTGTTCTTGAGTAGTAAGTTAAGTGCTACCTCTCAGCACATGCATCCATAATTCTCTGTGCTTAAAATGTAGTCAGGTATGGTATGAAATGTCACCTGAAAGAGGCTCATGTCAGGCAACAATACAGAGATCACTATGTTTCTTATGAGACCCAAATTGCCTGTTAGATTTATCATAAAGAACTAGAGAACGAAGTATTAAACTTTGGTGAAATTCTTCTGGAAGACCTGCCCAGGTTCCTTCCCATCTTGAAGGACCGTGTCTTGCAGGGGGGGGGGGGGGGGGGGGGGGGGGGGGGGGGGGGGGGGGGGGGGGGGGGGGGGGGGG
>JABFEB020000104.1:28657662-28667976 GCA_019775895.2 Stomatorhinus ivindoensis | reverse complement strand
AAAGACATTTGGTTATATAACCAGGGAGGACATTATTCCAACCAGGAAAGACATTTGGTTATATAACCAGGGAGGACGTTTTTTCAACAGGGAAAGATAAAAGGCACTTTCTCATGCAAGAACTTTTTTCAGAACCAGGACTTTTTTCTGGAACTGGGAATTTCTGTTGTGTCCCAACTGCAGGAACTCAGACCGATCTGCAGTTCCTGCTGGTAAATCTGGAAGGCTTTTTGTCCCATTTTTTTTGTACTGTACGATCAATCCATCCAATAACTAACAAATAACAGGGAAAAAAAATTACAAAACAATACTCATTCATCCTCCATTATTTTGCAATGGCTTTGTAGTTTAATAGGTAATTAATGTGAAGTTTAAGCTACAAGCTTTTTGCGTCTCCCGTACTTATTTAGCATGCACACTTCTTGCTGTGCGGTGTGAAAGCAATACACAATTGTGTCCAGGAACTACAAGAGTTCACAGTTGAGACAGCCCAGGAACTTCAAACCAGGAACTAGGTTTCTGATTTTCAGTGGGTCAGTGCCTATCAGGGAGAGAACATTAGGGAGGGAAGCGGAGAGACATTACTCCTACTGGGAAAGCAGTTTCCTGCTACTTCTCACCATTGCATGAATCATCCATGCTGCCTGTCTGTCTACACTGTCTGCACGTATGTTTTTTTCCCTTTCTTTTTGCATGCTGTTTTTGTCCTGTCACCCCACACGTCATGTCCTCCTCCGTACCTGGGCGTCCTGGCAGAGACCTGGGTGGAACGGGCTTTCCAGCCATGACCTGTAACTGTAAGTTCTCCTGATGGACAGACGTGACCAACAGAGGGCACTGGGCTCTCCCAACCTCTCCATGGCTCCTGGCAGGACCGGCTCTCAACGTGGGGCCTTATGCTGCATTCCATTTAACTCGGAGGTCAAAACTCAGAACTAGGAATGACGTCGCATACCAGTTAACAGCGTTCCAGTATAGAAAGTCGGAAAGCCATTTAGCAGTACCGAAAACCCGTCTCAAAAAGCAAGGTTTCTTGCTTACCTGGATAACTAGTCGGGTTACATTTACCCCAGTTCACTTGCATTTAGCCCAGACTACCAAAAATCAGACAAGTTGTCCATTTAAACAAGAAATCCTGCTTAATTAAATGCCAATCAATCCCGGTTAATTGCTAGCTATAGTTAGCAATCTGTGGGTAGCAACACATTACACAGTATTTTGTGTAGCGACACGTCCAAAAGATAGCGTTTGGGCAGTACTGTGAATATGGCTGATTTTAATGAGCCACAAAGAAGACATAAATGCTAAAAAAAAAAAAAATCGGTATGAAAAGATTGCTTTCATTTCTGTTGATGAAGGGAGCAGCCAGCTCGGGATTGTTGTCGGGTTCACGACTTAACAGTTAAAATGGAAAGCAGCGTTATTTCCCAGAATCCATGGTAGACAAACCTACTCTTCATGCAGGGCCGTATATCCCAGAATCCTTAGCAGGTGGACATGCTCTTTGTGTGGGACCCTACTTCCCAGAATCCTTAGCAGGCGGACCTGCTCTCAATGTGGAGCCCTATTGCTCAGAATCCATAGTGGGAGGACATAGTCATAAAGGCCGCAGATGGTGGTCGCATGATAATGGATCAGGATTTCTGCTGCTCTGTGTGACAGCCATGTTGATTGGTGATTTTTTTATAAGTTTAATTGCTTCCATTTTTTTCAGATGTGATTAAAATGTGTGAACATGAAGGGCTGTATTTTATAGTTCTTTTTTGGAAATTAACCAGCCCCTCCTCAAGACCCCCAATGTTCCACAGGCCAGCAAAATACTGGACCACTACCAGACTGGGGATTGGGAAACTTTAACATAGGCGACACCAGCAACCACCCTGTAACACTTACACTTAACACCTTGTCCATCCTTCTGGAAAAGTGCGAACCCTTTGGGATCGATTACCTCGATTCCTCATGAGGCACTCCTGCCTGGAGATCTGATCTTCATGCAAGTGACGAGACTGCAGGCGGTCACTGTTCATTATTATTACTTGGGATGGATGAAGGTTTGGTCACATTGACCCATTTTGGTCACATTTGAAGGCCCTTTTGCAGCATCTTTCCTCCCAATGATGTTATGCAGAAACGTCGAGGATAAACCCTCTCCTTGTCATCACACCCGTCTGCTGTCCTATTGCCCCCCCACCCCAGGTGACCCCGGCGGCCCTGGAGTCGCGGGCCGAACCGCAGGAGCCAGCACCGCAGGACTCCCCCGCCGCAGAGCAGCCGGCGCCCAGCTGCGCCCAGCCCCAACCCGCCCCCACAGAGAGGGACTCCTCCCCCATGGGCAAGAAGAAGAAGGGCTTTTTCTCTAAGGGCAAGAAACTCTTCAGGAAGCTGGGATCCAGCAAGAAGGAGTGAAGAGTGGGGTTGGGGCGTCAGCGAGAAGGCAAGATCCCCCCAGCTACCCTGGGGCGCATGTGTGTCACTCAGACGTGATGACACGCTCTGGCCCTCACAGAGGTCCCCCAGAGTTCCGCTACGTAATCACTCATCCGCAGGCATTACCTTTGCTTTCCAGAAGCACACGCAGAAACACAGCAGCTTAGCTTTCATAAACGCTTCATAACGTTCAACATTAGCCGAGGCTTGGTGTCCGTCAGAAGCTTCATGTTGCGTGTCTCAATAGATAGAAGACCTGAAGGGTAATGAACACACTGGCGGGACTAATAACTTAATAAACACCACCACAGATTTTAAACTTCGTTTTACATACGTCACCACACACGTGGACGGACTGCTGTTTTTTTTATGACGACCGTGCGGTTGGAGATGGGCTTGCCTGCTCTGCTGGCTGTCTGCCACATTGGTTCAGGCGCTACAGGAGCGCTTTTAAAGCAAAGAGCTTTTAACTCGCCAGGTGCGCGTCGCATGTTTCCTCTGAGGCATCCTGTTTTCCTTCCTCTTGCACGTTGTCAGTGTGACTCTCTGTACTGCTGTTTTCTCTGGGACCTGCCAGACCAGGAGTCCCCAGGCCCCCGGTAGCGCCCCCCTTTTCAATGGTTTAAAAAAATTTTTTTTTTTTTTTTTTTTAAATGGGGGGAAAAAAAGTATTTATTTAAATTTCAATGTTGGATTGGTTCTCTTGCTGTGACTGGCCTGCTTGGGTGTAGAGTAACATTGGGGCATCCTTACGCGGGACGTGCTGCGGCCTTCCCGCTTTGCCCGCACTCTGACATGTCGCGTGACGTCAGTGTGCTCTGCCTGGCTGATGCCCCCACCCCCATTAGATGGAATTGCTGCCTTTTTTAGGCTGGCTCCGTTTTAGAAGTGTGGTCTCATCGTCCTGCTAACAACCTTTTCTTCCCCACATTTTTAAACTCCGCTACTGATCAGTTGATCGATTGTGAGTCAGTGATTCTGCCCTTTAACCATTTTTATTTGATTATGTGCAGCAAAAGAATCCGTGCCCCCTCTTAAAATGATTGTGTATCTGAGGCAGACGAATGTACATCCAGGAAGCTGCCAGAGATTAAATGATTTTTCTTCGGTTTTGTTCTTTCTCCCTCATACTTCTTGACTACAGAGCCCTTGAAAACCCGGCTTGCAGGGTCACGTCTCCATTTACCCGCCAAATGTCGGGAGATACGCCCACATCACCCTCCAGCGTGAGAAACGGGCCCGGTGGGCTGACAGAGACTGAGCCGGGACCGTGCGTGTGTTTCTGTGATGGTTTTTCCCTTTATTTTATTGAAGTCGACATGGACGGCCAGTCGCATTAAGTATGAAGCTTGAACTTGCGTACGGGGCAGAAAAAATGCACTTTGAGACGATCGACAACGTGAAATGCAGGCGTCCTTTGGTTTGCGATGGCCCCTGCGGGTCTGTGAAACGGCAGGCAGTTTTTGCGATTCTAGGTCGGCGGCTTGCGTCCGTTAGCTAGCTGACACATGGCCAGCCTTACCGTCTGCTAGTCACTGTCACATGCTGTTTACATGGCCGCATGGACAAGCACATCATTTGCCTTATTTATTATATTTATGTATTTATAGCAGTATCTGACCATTTTATTTAGTTTTTTTAAGTTTGCTTGATCAGTGCAATGGCAGCTTGCTGGGTGACGCATAATGTGCTTTTTATGAGGATGTGGGAGCGCAGAGTTTCATCCATGCCGTGTATGTTATCTCTCAAACAGTAGATCTGATTTTTTTTTTATTATATGAATACGTATCAAGGTTTTTATAACCTGTTTTGAAATCTCACCTGTAAATAAACCTTTTGTTATTGCACGTTTTCTTCAGTGTCTGTCCTGATGGAGTCGGTGCAAAAAGGAGTTTTACTGTCAAGTGTAGGAAGCTCTGTCACCGGTCAGTCTTTTTACAGGAATAAAGTCTATTTTCACAAATCATGCGATGCCATTGCTTTTTATTGCCCCGAGGGATTCGAAACACTGGTCCGTCGCTTGGACATGAACTGGAATTACCTCCCTGGCCCAGTATGAAACTTGAAATGAGTTTTGTATAGATGTGAAACGGGAGATGTTCCAAGACCGAAGCCGCCACCTGGTGTGGGTGTGATCCCACACTCCATCTTATCAGCCATGAGATCTGCGTGAAGGCAGCTTTGGTAACACCCCCCCCGGGCTTTTGCCATTATGGAGATAAGGTGTGCTGTTCTCAGCCCTGTACTGCAGAAACGGAACCCCCCCCCCCCCCCAAGTGCCCTAGCCCCCTCCACAAAAGACACAGAATGTAATCGCTTCATTTATTGTATTTATCATCACAGAAACAGACAGCGTACTTATTATGTTCCGATGGTACAGAAGGGCTGGTGAGAACGTGTCCCTTTTGTGCGTTTGTGGGCCGGCGAGGTCAGCTTTGTCTCGTCCTGCGTAGCCAACTTATGTGAACCACAGACGGCAACACCATGAGCTGGCTACACGCATCGAAGACGGAGCATGCTCCTCTGTCGCCCCCTGGCTTCCGATGGCCGCCGTCGCTCTGTCACCGTAGCCAACAGTACAGTCATCCATAAAGTAGGAAACACTACACTGTGTCGAGGAGTTTAGTAGTGCTTTCTACTTTATGGATGACTGCACTGTACTTCTGAGGTTCCTGCTACTCCCGCCGTCTGCCGTTTTCTCCGGAAGCTTCCAGAATGATCCAAACTGAGAAGTCCAAGTCACAAATTAAACAGTACCATATTTAAAAAAATATATAAAAAATGAAAGAAAGAAAGAAAGAAAAAGAAAAAAATTAAGCAAGTCTAGCTGGAATGTGACTGATCGGCCATCAATAGAAAAATGGCTTCCGGGTAGAAGGTGCGCTCCATTTTAAGGGCAGCAAACCAGGAAGGATGTTGCTCAAGGCCCTCTCTGTGTCACTTACAACACCGTCTGCATGGGGAAAGACGGCAGAACGTTCTGGCACTTTCTGTGACGCCCAACCACTGTTTCCTTTCAGTTAAGATAAGTGAACAGATGTTTGCTTTAGAAATGACAAAATGCTTCTAAACTATCAGTTATCTGCAGCATATTTTACACAAGATGTTTCCAAAGATACCTTCTAAGCATCCATCAATCCCTCCCCCACAAAATGGCGTCAACAGATACATCTCAAAAAAAGGTAACAGAAAGGAAATCTGCTATAACCCATCAAATAAAATGCTTGCTTGCTTTACAAAAAAAGAGGCATTTGCTGGTTTGCAATACAAGCGATTCTTTTAGCCAAACCCTGACTCCAGATCAGTGTCACAAAATGTTGCATTCGGACAAGGCTGTCTTCTGAAGAAGCAGCCATGTTGTTCATAATGACCAAGCTTTTTTTGGTTACCATACAGCAGAAGGAAGGTGTTTTCCAAGAATTTCTTCTCTGCTCAAGTAAGTCAAATACAAATATTGAAATACTTGGTTTAAACATTTGCTCTATATTAAAAGTGCAACTATATTTACAATAAATTGATGAATCGATCAAATCTCCTTTCCAAAACCTGACATAACTTACAATTAAAATGTCATTTTTCTAAATACATAGTTTTTTTTAAAAAGAATTTATATTTTTTGAAAAGAATTGTGGTTTTTTTTCATTTATTTAAATTTATGACAGTGATATTCATAGTTATATTGAAATGAAAATTGTTAGCTATATATGCATTACAACATTTTTGTTCAAATAAAAATTTCCATACTGCAAGAAAAAAAAAACCCTTAATAGACATTTATTCATCTTTCTTGTTTCTATCAATACGGACCTAAGTGCCGATCTTACCGGGGGGGGGGGTGTCTGCTTCATCCAAAACGAAATGGGGCTCTGAAGCAGGACCTGTCCCTTTTTAACCCTCTCCCGGCCACGTGGTGTTAACCACAGGAAGAGGTTTAACAGTCGCGTACCATAGGCAGACAAGTCCTCACGCCCATTGCTGGGCCTCGCTGGAGCCTGAGCAAGAACTGAGAGCGCGTCTCCCTTTTATGGGCATGGCGTCCATTTAAACGCAATGACGGGGACCGGCACTCTTCTCACCTATTACGGTTTCAATAGGAGCTTGTTACTGTTAACCGATGACTTAACCTTGGCTTACAATAAGCTCCACGCTCGAGCCGAAGGAGAGCATTTAAGATGTATATAATTTTTCATTATTACATAATATTGATAATTGATATGCATTTGACCAGCATTGCCCACCGTTGCCTGATATTAAAACTTACTTGTGTTTGTTCATGGTGGAAAATTGAGGGTTTGTAGAAGAAAGATTTGGCATGAAACGTCAGAGAAAGGAAATGGGAAAAAGGCTTTTTACTTTCAAGGGCGTACTTTTGGTGGTAGTTTGCCAAGATGCATGTAAATGCATATCCTTGGTTTAAACTATATGGATTTTATCTGATGGTGGATATAATGTTCGCTTCGGAGGTGGGAAATCAAAAGTATATAGAACCTAGCTGAATAGCTGAAAGCACCTGCTGGCTGGGCAGCTGTTTCCAAACTGCTGCAGAGCGCGTCGCTGCACATTGCGACATGTGCAGTGGCCCTAGATCGCTATCGCAGGGACCAGCTCAGATGGCGGTCGGCTCCACTCAGCGTCGCATACACACCACCGAGTCCTTGGCTGCTTCCTGGATGTGCCTCAGACACACAAGTCTGCTTTTCAAATACGCATCATTTTATTTTAAGATTTATAAAAGAACTTTCTCAAAGCATCAATTCTTCTTTTGAACCCGTTTTTTCCCAGTCTGAGCTCTTTTTCAAAATATGACTTTATTAACAAATAAGGGGAGTGTTAGTAAATGTAGTTCAATATTATAAGTGTCAGGTTCCTTTGGCAGATGTTGGAAAACTTGCAGCAATGGTGAATGAGATCAACTGGAAAGTAGAGCAAAGAAGAACTTTGTCCATCAAAAAAAAAAAAAAACAAAGACCACATTGTTCATCCGTTCAAACAACAAATGCACCATTAACAGGTCAGATCATGTTGGGGTCATGCACTACTAGAGCGTGTTGCTGCACTCAGCACACGGCGAAGCACCTTGGGGTCCCGGTTGGTGACCCCTCAGGTCCAACCTGAACTTGCAAATAAATGCAGACAAAACACGAACACCCAGTGATCATTTCGTGTCGACGCCCCACTGAGGAGCAGGGCTGCCCGTTTCCTTCAGAGCAGCACCAGTTTTTTTGAGGGCCGAAGAAGGGGGAAGTCTACTCCAGAACTTTCCAAATATTTGCAGATTGGGAAGCCATGGAGAATGCTTGACATCACAGTTGCATTCATGAAACCATTATTGCACTTGTTTAGCGTGTCTTTACTAAAAGCCCCATTCAGCTGCTGGACGCTGTCCTCTGTCCAGATACTGGTGACACTTTCAGCACGTCCAAAAATCCGGTACTACAGACTCTTCAGCCTTGTATCATAACTTGATACTGCCCATCAGACCTCTCTTACTTCGGACACACATCCTGCTAATTGACATCAGACTGAATGTGACTCATCTTTTAGCCATGTCTGTAATCGTTTTAAGTCTTAAAATGGCCCATTTGTCCTGTACATGTCAAATACATCCATTTTATAAGCCCACATGACACGAGGCCTAAAAACTACCAGCTTACATGGCGGCCGGCTTCACATATATGGCTTTTATACAAGTTATACTGGCTACAAGAACTATGTTGACTTACTCTGAGAATTTGCATATTAGGTTGCACACCAGCCCCTAAAGTCTGAAAGTCTTGTGCTGAGATATTCTGATAGATATGTGTTGTTCAGGAAGTCACCACTGAGAGAACATGTACCCCATTTCCTGTACGAAGCTCGTGTTGACTTTGTAGCCAAGGTCTATGGTGCTTTGAGCAACTGAGCATGTCACACACCCGAAAACACAGCCAGCGGCTATGCAAGATTCACACTGCAACTAAGGTCAGCTTTTTTAACAACAGGACCATCACGTGCTGTCAGCAGCAGAAATGGTGCCATGATGTTTGTATCCTCTGCTCCTGCCTTCCTCTTGAGTCCGATTATAGGGCAAAGATGATGAGTTTTAGACTCAACTTGCAAAACGGAATTTCTTTTTGTGCTGGACTGGATTTATGATGCTTTTTTACTCTTAAATGTGCCAAAATCAAAGTTTGCATCTCTCTGCAAATGAGTGTGATACCTTGGGGCCTGCATTCTGAGTTTGTTTTTGGGGTGGGCCTGTTTTTTCATGCAAACATGGAAGGAGAGATTGCATTCGCAGTCATTCATGGGACTTAAAGTTTTACCTTTTATAAAAGTTCTTTGAAATGTTGCAGGGAAAAGAAATGACCTCTGCTGGCTGACCAAGCAGAGAATGTTTTCCCCATCTTTTTTTTTTCTCAACTCGTGTTTTTGGTTGTTCTCTGTAACTTGAATAACTGGTCTTCTTTTCCTCCTTTTCCCTTGACCTCATTTTCACGACGACATGCGTCTTCGAACAGCAGGCGAGAAAATAGCTTTGCCCCAGCCGCAGCTGAAACTGCACGCCTGCTTTGGGCGAGATCGTTTCACAGGTCTCTAGGCAACAGTAACCTCAGTGTCACGCTCAGCGAGACGGGGAGGAAGTGGGAGGATGGGCTGGGTCAGCCACAGCGCGAGAAAACAAGCCTTTGACAATCAAAGGTGCGTTTTAATTTTCCAACACCCCATCTACAGCCTGACTCTTTGGGGCAGATATGAAAACAGGCACTGTTGAGTTTTATCCACCTTCGCATTTTTTAAAATATATTTTTGAAGGTTTTCAAATAGGAAATGCCCAAATTTCGATTCCCCATCCAGTACAATCAACTCTGGCAGGTAGAGTTGCAGCTGAGATAATGGCGATAGCCAAGGCCGAGACAGGAAGCGAGTGTGGAGGAGGCCAGTGGACCTGAGTTTGCCGCCAGCGACGCAGATGTTACAGCATTAGCGTGCGTTAGGAAGCCACAGGCCATCGCCATCATCAAATGAGCGGCAATACAGCCGCTTTATCAGCTCCCACGTCACATGCCAGCACAAATTCAGAGATTACAGCGTTTCCTCAGAATACTGGAAAAGATGAAATCAGTAGCTAGTGTTTGGACTGTGCATTTATTCTTTTATTTTCCCAAAACCCAAACATAAATGCTGATTCTAGCCTAGCTCCCCATTTCATCTGCAGTCACATCTGTCATAGGATATAAATCCTTTGAGAAATAATGTACATTTGTTTATGTGACTGCAAAAAGGGTACCTCGGTTTGCAAAATGGGTGTCATCAAAATAAGAAATTAAAACTCAGAATTATGTAATTATGACAGAGCTAATAAGTCACCCAATCATTTTATCAATCAAGTTAAACAATCAAAGTAATGACTTGTTCTTTTAATCATTCAAATGAACATCCACAAGTAGAGAAATGTACTAAACGGAGACTCATCTCTCTGTCTGTACAATCACTCAACCCAAGAAGTCTCTCACTTGAGAAATACATAAGTGTTAAGGTGTTACAGATGACCAATGATATTTCAGAATTACCTCAGATACTTGATTCAGAACAAAGCTGGATGCAAACCTCTGGGCTCCCTAAGTTTAATGCTGAATCCCTACTAACTACCTTGTTAACGTGACTTTAACCTTTCACTTTAACCTCACGCGTAAAACCAAATTTTTTCCTCTGTTCCTGATAAGTTGGCCATACACTTCGATTTCATTTTCATTTTGTCCAGACGTCATTTGAACACCCTGGAGTGTACAATCTATCGCATACAGTCAGGTCCATAAATATTGGGACTTCAACACAATGCTAACATTTTTGGCTCTATACACCACCACAATGGATATCAAATGAAACGAACAAGATGTGCTTTAA
>JABFEB020000104.1:28633545-28657562 GCA_019775895.2 Stomatorhinus ivindoensis | reverse complement strand
TCCATTGTGGTGGTGTATAGAGCCAAAAATGTTAGCATTGTGTCGATGTCCCAATATTTATGGACCTGACTGTATTTAAAGCGACTCTGCCACCTTGTTCGGTCTATGTCACGCTGCGTCCCTAGAGGGCGCGGAATGCCATCTGTGCAGCAGGAGCAAGCTGACATACTGTGGTGCGTGGAGGGGTCATTTTAAGGAAGGAAATGATAGCTCATTCAAAATGAAAGTTGCTCTGTTAATGGCTACTATTGGTTTAACACTAGTGCAGTACAGACAGGATTATGGTTACATACTAACGAAACACAGGCATTCGTGTCGAACATTAAAGTTACGACATTTACTATTGACAGAAATACATGAATTGGCGTATTAATTTATACAAGTGCAGTGCAGCGTGATTCTACTAAATTAGCCCTCCTGACCAATCCCAGTGTGTCACCTTTATGTCAGCTGATCATCCACGGCGGATAGGATCAGAACAAACGAGACTGTTCACCTCGGGGATCCTGCGCAGGCCATGCACTGAAATGGTGATCACTGCAGTGATTACGGCTCATGAGACGTAGTACTGCCTAAAATGACGTTGATTTCGTCTGAAGTATATGTTTGTGTGTGTTTGTATCTCCACGACACACTGGCCAGCCCCAACACTCCTCTTACATCATTTTAGCAGAGAAAGCGCCTATCCCTTTCAACAAGGTCATGCACAGCAGGGCATACAGTCAGACAAACATCCACCAATGAGCTGCAGAAGCATCCTAATTCCTAGTCTTTCGCCTCCATGACACCTGACCAAAACAAGTGCAGGTCCTAAGACTAGGTGGGTTAGTTTCTTGAGTGTTGGAGGTGTTGGGATAGACCAAATGTCCAACATGGCTTGAAGTCCTCCAGCAGACGCATATCATTCGCCGAGTGGTGGTTGCAACAGGTCACACAAGCATGAGATCTGCTTTTAAGTCATTCACAATAGTGAACCCAGCTTTACAAAATGGGTTTTGAAATGGTACCTGTTTTCCATTTTGATACTTTTTGAGATGTTAGTGTGAAGGCCATGAATGGACCCTGTACAAGACATCTATAATTATTTATTGACTGACATTACAGACAAATACAGACAATTTTACACGTTTAGCAAGCACATTAATCCAAAGTGACATACGAAAGAGGAAAAAGCATGAAGTCAGAAAGCAGCATCAGTCAGTGTTACGACACCCCTGTTGCAATTGGGGTTAAAGGTCTTGCTCATAGGCCCAACGGTGATGTGATCACTCCATCACCCCAGGGATTTAAAAACATGACCTGGACACAAATGCAGTTCACCCTTCCTCACTCAGCTACAAAACCAGAGTGGCTTCTGACATGATACGATAGGGTTTGAGCGGTGGTCAAACATTCTACCTGGACCTGATGATGCTCTGTATACTTTGTTTGTGTTATATGCGTTATGTGTGTGGCGATGAAACCATGATGTCAGAGAGGAGAGGCTCTCTAAAGTGAAAGGGAGAAAAGGTAAAGGCCATGTGAGGCGTATGTGCCTTTATGTTCACAAGGCTGTTTGGCATCAAACAGCCAGTGGCTTCGACTTTGCCTAATATGGTCAGACAGCTGGAGGCAGCCAATGGAAAATTAGTAGAAAAACCATGTGGGTTTTAGTACGATTCTTACAAAGAAAATTCCGCCATTTCTTGTGTGCAGAGCTGATGGGGGGGGGGGTCCTGTACAGAGTTGTGGTTCTTCCTCATGACCTTTTTTTTCCATTGTTTCCCCCCCAAAATGTTCAGCATGTTTTTACTCATTTAAAGCATCTTTCATCTATTATCAGAAACAGAAGTGACAGGAAGTCGCCGTCAGCTACACAGCTCCCTGAACATCCCCTGGCTGAAAAATGACTGAACGTTACTCACTGGGCTGGAAAGCATAGTTGACAGGCAAAGGCTGGAGAAACCCTTCACAGATGTTCCCCCCGGTGACCTTTAGAAGGATGTGTATCATTTTGTGATTAGCAGTTGGACGTGGAGGAATTTGGTTGTAGGGGTATTTTTTATGGTATATTTTAATTATACCAGTGTAACCACTTTAAAGGTTGACATTAGCTATCACTCCTCATAAATATAGAATGCCAATGTGCAGGGTGTTACTGATGTAACAAGGTTAAAATCGTTGCCCACGGTAACGATTCAGGGAAATCAGGTGCAGCCGCAATAGGTTTACGTCTTACGCCCCACAAGTCTTTTCGTACCTGTTCTTGAGAATATAGTTTGAGTTTCACACGAACATGTTTGACCATTAAACCGAATAGCAGTAAGTCATATGTGCATAGTTGGCATGTGGCTTAGTGGGTTAGGACGCTATGGTTGTGGTGAGAAGGTCGCCTTGTCAGCAGGGTGAGATCAGAGTTGGGCCCCTGAGTGAGGCCCTTAACCCCCATTGGGCCCCTGAGTGAGGCCCTTAACCCCCATTGGGCCCCTGAGTGAGGCCCTTAACCCCCATTGCTCCAGGGACTGGCTGACCTTGCCAATGTACATCGCTTTGGATAAAAGCATCTGTTAAATGGATAAAACATAAATGTGTTTTACCCAGTGAGTATTAAGGAATTAAGGTTCTGGTTGTGTTATAATCAATTCATCTGGTTACTAAGCAACCTTCAATTAGGGAAGGACACCTCATTCTACTTTAGGGACTGTGAAAGTCAACAAGTAGAATTTAGTCAAAAGCTCAGTCCAGTTAAATAATTGGCACATCCAGTTGGATCCCACCCTGGCAGACGGCTGGGGGGGTCCTTTGGAGGGGGTACGCAGTCTGAATGCTGCCAGGCCGCTCTGTGTGCAGCCCTTCAGTCTTGCTTATGGAATTGCTTGAATTAGTAATCTCTTAGTGAAAACTTTCAGTGACATAAAGCGAGGTGTGGCCAGATGAGACCAGGAATTGGGATATCTGTGTGGGAAAGGTGGGATCCAGGAGGACCTAAGCTGAAGTCTACATGCTAAGAACGTCGGGAGGTGCTCCACAACCACCATCAGTGCCGCGTCCCTGATAAGGGTAACCTGCTCTGCTCACTTCGGTATCATGTCTCAGTGTTTCAATAGGGAATATCATCACCTTCCTGGATCAACTAATCCAGCCACAACAAGAGAGGGGTGAAACGCCTCATGGCCATGATCCAACTCGCCGAGGTTCCTGGCGGCAGGGTGAGGAAGGCTTACACCTCCACACATCTGCTGAAATATCGCTTTGCTTAGTAAGTGGTTCCTCTCTGCTGGGGTTGCTGCCCTCGCAGAAACACGCTACAGAAAGCCATTCGTGCTGAGCTACATGTGTGCACTTTTCAATATAGGCCACACATTCTCAGCACTTTGCTTATAAATGACCACTTTTCAGTGAAAAGTTCATTATGTTTTTCATTGCCTGTAAACCATGGAGTGGAGTGTTGCCATTAGTAGCTATTATTTTTTAGAGAATTCTAGCATATTCTCTTAAAACTGAATTCAAAGTTTTTATGTTACATACAATGAAACCATGACAATTACAATCCAATGTTCCTTAAAACATTTCTACATCTACCCTCTTCTAGGAGAGAACAGTATGACAAGGATTAGGGCTCACATTTAATGATTTCCCACCTACTTCAGTGACGGTGAAGTCTAATCACATCTACACAAATAAGATTGTTGTAACTCAGTGGGTGACTGATTTTATACCGATAAGTGTAAAACTTGAATTATCATTACTTATCAATCACCACAATGCCACTGCAAGTACACTATGGGCCGGTTTCCCGAACAAGGATTAAGACTAGTCTTGGACTAAATTGCCGTTTCAATGGAGATTCACCATTGTAACTCAAAGCTAGTCTAGGCTTAGGGTTAATCCTTGACTGGGAAACTGGCCATATGTATTTTTTATGCCTCAGAGAGGTTAGTTAATGCAAATAGTTATATCATTTATTGGCTGAGGAATGATTTCTCTGAATACAGATGAAGCAAATCCATACACTCATAACCAAAATATTGGTGAGACCAAGTTTCAGCTGAAAGACTCTCCGAGACTCTCAGCATGTAGACTCTCTGCTTAAGGCTTTCCAGAGCTCTGTGGTGTAACATATAGACTGAAAGACTCTCAGCATGTAGACTCTCTGCTTAAGGCTTTCCAGAGCTCTATGGGGTAACATATAGACTGCGCTGTTTTCTCAACCTAAATACGTCACAGTGCTTAGGTGTGTGTGGGGATTACAGGCAGAAGTATTACAGCCCTCTGTTTCAAACCACTTTCATCAGGCCAGTTAAAGGAGCCTTAGTCACCTATTAGTAACATTTTCATATCCCGAACAGGCTTCTTCACCATTCATGCAGGAGGCCGCATTTATTGTTTAAATCCATGCGACACCGCAGCCTGCGGCTCCCTGCTTGTTTCCCTCAAACTGCTGCAGTTTGACTCGGTAACACAGAGGTGAAAAAAACTATACATACTGCAGTTAAGGTCCCTCTCCCCTCATGACAGCTGTCTGATGCAACTTCCTGAAAAGGGTGCACCATTTCCCCTTTCGGTGAGCCCAGTGCAACAATGCCCCCTCGAGTGACACGTGGCTTGTGCAAGCGACTGCACAGCAATGGGGTTTCTCTGTCACTTGTCCCCCCCCCCCCATTTGTCTTATGTGAACTTTGAAATAGCAGTAATTCAGTTTTACATTCTGCAGCAATGATGCACAAAGAGGGAAATAAGTATTTTTTCCTGGAGCCAATGCTTCCCTCCCCCTCCTGAAAGCTGTGACTTGAGAGAGATGACATGACACACCATATTCAGTACTCTACTGGAAATACAACATAAGATTAAACCACAGTATCCCACATAAACTAATATCATACTAAATACAAATATGTTCTTTCTCTATGAACTACAAGATGTTTCCTGGGATTATCCAGTAGAAAAAAATGGATGTTAAATTTATTCACTCAGAGAACTAGTCCTTCAGCCAAAATCCTTTAACTGCAGTGATTCAAGCAACAATTAATTTCTTGTATTATTTACACCTGTCATTTCTACAAATTATGCTATTTCATATTGCAATAGCAGCACCCAACTCGGGGGTAGTGTGGTGATTAGCACTGTTGCCTCACACCTATGGGACCTGGGTTCGAGTCTCTGTCTGGGTTCCATGTTTGTAGAGTTTGCATGTTTTCCCCATGTCATCGTGAGGTTTCCTCCAGTCACAACGTTACACAGTCCAAAGACATGCTGAAGCAAATTGGAGTTACTAAATTGCCCGTAGGTGTGAATGGTGTGTGAGTGCTCTGTGATGGGCTGCCCCCACATCCTGGGTTGGAAAATGGATGGAGTCTAACTCGATAAAATGTCCATCAATGGTAAACCTGCCCAAACTTGTAAAGGAAGGGATCCTTAAAAATAAATAACCCCCATAAATCACTTGTAAATAACCTTAAGGTGAAATAAAAAATGCAAACCATAACATAGTTTATTACATGTCACTTACATCTCAGGCTTGGTGATTTTAAATAAAAAGTACATAAAAAAGAACATTAAGAAAATGGCTACCTTGATACTCCAAATGACAAATATGCCTAGGAAACACCAGATCGCCCTCTTGTGGCAGAAGATGAGTGGTTCTACTCTAATGTTCTTTTAAAGAGCTCAGCAAATCAAACAAGATCATGTGAAGAACCAGATTCTGGCTTAACTCATGGGGTGAAACCGAGCAGGGGTGAGGGTGACAGGTCACGCTTATGTCTTCACAGCTGTGTCCCTGGACTTGTAAATCACCCCTCTGCTCTTCAGCTCCCTCACGACACCTGACAGAGAATGAGGAAGAGGAAGCGTGAGAAGCGGCAGTGAGGGGAGGAGACGGCGTGTGGCTCATGGCCGCAATTAGGCTCCAGGTGGCAAAAATTTCATGAGAACTGATGACGGCGAAGCGTCACACGGCTCGTACCAGGCGGAAGCCGCCCGGTCACTGTCACTGCATAAACCCCAGGCTTGAAGTTACCTAGCGGGCAGCAGGCAGAGAGACATTTTTATTATAAAACAGGATTAATTTAACCATCTGAAAGATGACCACAGTACTGCTACTTTACCATGTTTTCAAGCTTCAGTAACATACTGCAATCACGCTTTATTTATTACAAGATTATACATTTCATAGCTTTCCCCCAAAGACAAAAATCACTCACTGATTCGCTGCCATTTGGCTACCCAGCTGTCTTCCGGGCTCATCATCGCTATCACCCTTGAGAACAAAAGATGCGTCATCAGACACACAGAAGGAAGAATTAAAATATCATGACACAGTAACTGTGAGTGGGGCCATACCCGTCAAAGGAAGAACTTGTGCACTCATACACCATCTCCCGGTTCCCCTTCATCTGCAGGTAGGATTCACAGTTGTCGCAGCCATCATATTCAAACTGATCAATAGTCTGTATACGGTTAAAAGCAAAACCCCAAAAAGGACAAGTTAAGCAGATAAAGCACGGCTCTTCCGCATGCTTGATTTGTCAGAACAACTCCACAGTTATTGCATTAATCATGAATTAACTAACTATGGCCAAACAAGTGGCTACAATACTAACGATGCGTTAATAGGAAGAAATGGTTTTATTACGAAATATCTAAGCATCATCTATACAGGAAGAAACGTTTGAAACGAAGAGAAGTGAATGACGCCTTCAAAACAAAGGGTTCCCAACCCCCGGTCCGTGGTCAGTATTTCACCGAGCGGTGAGAACGCTGGAGATAATGGGGCAGGTTAATTTACAAAAATAAATTGTATGTTTTCATTGTTTTCAACCCCTTACGTTAGCATTTATTGTTCGCATCTGAAGAAAATGTAAATAGTTACACTGGTGAAATCGCCGGTCTCTATATGTTTTGTACCATGCAGACCAGTCCGCAAACATCAAAAAGTTGGGACGCCCTATTCTAAGCGGTTTCAATTTCACATGGGTACTAGGTACTTGGTGAATTACCGAAACAGTATTTAATACAATTATGACTCGCTCATATACACAATGACAGCAAGATTCCCATACAATTTAAAATTACATTTTTCAAGATCGTAAATGTATAAAACTCAACTCGAAAACGAATCCTACCTTAACAAGTGAACACAATAAGCAAGCTCGCAAATGGCGAAGATCCTTGGGTACCGTCTCCAGCGCCATTCGGCTGTGAAGCAGAAGGACGTATTTAATATATATTTTTAAAAGATTTCGTGTTTTTAAATGCAAACTGAGAACACCACTGAGAGCGGAATAAAGACGACTTCCGGCGCCTGGAACTTGCGTCACATGTGCGCACTGAGAAACACGTACTCTGATAAACCATTATCATTATTCATACTTATCAAACAAACACAGCAATTTGACCTTTAACATTGCACACACAATGTTCCACGGTAACCAAACTGTAACACAAATTACAAAAGAAAAAAAAGGGGGAATATATATATATTATATACACACGCGCGCATTTTCTCTAGTAGCCTAATCTAAAGAACAGCCTTAAATCATTTTCAAAAACTCTAAAACTAGGAGTAATCCTAAAAAAAATCTGCACCTGTGAATATAAACCTTGGCAATTAAAAACACATGTGTGAATTATGACTTTTTTTTTTCTAGGTTCTTTTTTTACACTAAATTTTATATCTGTAAATTATAAACTTTGAATTCTTCCACCTTGTTGAGCAGCCAACGCAAAAAACTTTTTTAAAACTTAAAATTAACATTACCAAAATAAAACAGGTGTTCCTATGATTCCACATAAAATGTACTCTTAATTAAATCTGATTTGAAATTCTGTACTCAATATTGCTCGCCACACACACACAGACAGATAGATATTGATTTGTAATTATATTACTTTAATCCCAACATGACGACCTTAACCCCTACCCAGCCCTAACCTTAACCATAAATAAACAAACAAAAAAAGGAGACTTTTAGTGAAAGGGCTTGAAATGCAAAAAACAAACGGTACGTGTGCATCGCTGTCAGTATGCTGGACATCATTAATCTGTTAAAGGATATTAGTCGGAGAACTTGATATCGAATACAACGTTATCGCGGTGTGACATGAATGTATTTGCAGCATTCCAAGGTTTAAGTAGAGTGTTCAATACCATGATTATGGAGTGCACACAATATCATTTCTTGTGCGCACAACATAATTACCTTGATAAACACCTATAATTTTCGCTTAAATTTACCCCCAGATTTCTGGCGGAACTGCGTCCGCATCCCTATATGGTAACGAGCATAATAAAGCCGTTAGGGCTCGAGCGCCAGGCGCGCGCACTTCAACGGTCAGGCAGAGCCGCCTAGAAACCCTGACAGACCGGCATGATAAAGACCGCCAGCGAAGGTCTTCATTACGGCCGAGTTTCACTCCGGAAGTCAGCTAGTTTAGCAAGCTAGCTCAAATTCACCGCGGGAATGAGCTCTTCACACATTGTATGTTTTACATTCACTGACAGAGTCCTCGGATGGGGAATATGGCCTCCACACCATCCTCATCAACCCCCAAAGCTTCCCCGCCAAGCTGTGGCAGATTGTGAACGAGCCGCGGGTCCTCTCGGTACGCTGGGACTGGGCCGGCTTTGGTGTCTTCATAAACCAGCGGCGATTCGAGGCCGAGCTGCTCTCGCCCGTCGGGGGTGCCTTCAAGTCCACCAGCTTCTCCAGCTTCAACCGGCAGCTCAACCTGTACGGCTTCAGGAAGGTGACGCGGATGTCTGGCCACGTGGGGGCGCTGCATCACCACTTTTTTAACCCTAACTTCCAGCAAGGCCGCCCCGACCTGCTGCTGAATCTGAAGCGGCTGACCAGTACCAACAAGGCAAGGATCCAGGCTGGGATAGAGGTGCCCCACAGGCCGCCCAGTTCTCGGGGCAGCAGGAAACACAGGACTATAGATACAAATGGTATGTTATATAAAAGGAAAGTCTCTCCATCCATCTTCTCTACCTACATATGCGTTCCTGGGTCTAACCTGAGAGGCAGAGAGAGGAGATACCCTGGATGGGACTCCAGTCCATCATAGGGCTTAAATACTTGCTGTATTATCCATGGCATATTATCCATTCATGATTAATGCAATAGCAAAGTGGCATCCTAAACAAGAATAAGTAAGGTATCGCTTAGGTGTATTTGTGTTACTGTGCTGATGTAGGCCTATTTCTCAGTGAGTGCAGGTTACAGGCTCACAGGAGACACCCAACAGGGGACACAGATGGGAGCTATGCCCCCATACCGCCCCCCCCAGAGTGACGAACACCCGCTGATGGGTTATGCCTGCATCTCCAATCCCCTGTGTGACTGGATGGTGAGGCCCAGTGGGGAAACAGGCATCTCTTTTCCGGTCATTCAGCAGGCACCCGCTTTGCAGTACGATTTCAGCTGCACTGCCCCATCTGCCCCCGCCCAAGTTCAGCTGGGGGCACTGGCCGTGCCTGCTGCTGCACTGCAGTATAATCACTTACTACCTGCACAGTACCGCCCTGCATGTTATGCACCAGGTGACTTGGCGTTATGTATTTTCAACTTAGCATTTACACTATGAATAGTGTTACACTGCAGTACAAGTAATTCACAATAGTTCTGTTCCATATATGGGGTTTATTGGTTCCAGGGGTCATTCTCTTTACTCTATTCTTGCTTATTTTTTTGCAGCCATGTCTGATGGTTTCTTCCAGAGCCCAGTGACTACTGACCCTGCAGGCTGTGTTCCCCAATCTGCACCATTACCACATTGCTGCTATTACCAGGTTTGTAGCTGTCAGTTGAGTATACAATGCCATGCTAGGATAATTGTGTAGTGTTCAAAATGGAATTTAGGTCGTTTTGTGCCTGGCTGAAATATAATGGCAGTTGGCTGTATTCTACTGATGGTTTGGTATTTACTGTAATAAGAAGAAAAATGTCTTCAGAAAGAAAGAAATAATTAGTTTTTTAATGGTAGATTGTACCTCGTGATTTTGAGTAAAATAAGTTTATCGCTTTCCTGATACTATTTCAGACAGACTATCTGCCAGGCCATTTATGTCCCTGCAATCAGGACCAGCAAAGCAATGAGAATGAGACTGTCAATTTGGATATGGTTTTCCAAATGGTTAGTGAGCTACAGAAATCTCCTAAACTATGCCTGGTCAAAGTGGAAACCCCCGAAAACTTGATCCAGCTCAACAGTCCATCAGAGGTGGTCCAGTCCCCCAATTCGAATCTGCCTGCTTCGGGCCAGTTCAGCCCCCAAACGTTACTGAGTTTGAGCACCTCACCTCTTGTTATGGATTCAGCTTGTATGTCTCCCTGTGGCTAAAGCCCTCTGGTTGGGATTAAGGCCACTGTGCCGCTCACCTTCAAAGCAGATGCTGCCAATGGGGTTCTGAGTCTTCCAAGAGCTAATAAAATGAAAGATTGAGATTGCAGTGAAGAGTATAGTTATTCTGTCTCATTAGATTTCTCTGAAAACATTGTTCCCACCTTGTAGCATTATTATAATGGGATATATAAATACATATGGGATATTTTGGCTGCATATGTTAGGTTAACATTTGGTATTGTGCTTTTCTTTTATTGTACTTTACTGTCAGTACCTATAATATTTTTATTTCACAAATATTTACAAAAGTAACTGATGTTGGCTACTAATTTATAAAGTACCTGTTCCACAGCTGAATATATTGAATTACTTCTCTCAAGGGTTACTAAGCTCATCTCAGGACCCGTTTAACTCAATGACTTTAGGTGTTCTGGGTTTCTTTTATTCCTTTTTTTAATGTGTATATTTTCCTCTCATGCCTGTCTTTCATCTGTTTTCCATTTATTTTTATGTGCAAAATAGTTAAATAAAAATATTACTTAAGTGTGTGGCATGTTAACATGCATACAAGTCATATTCAAATTAGTAAGGAGTGGATAGATAGGAGTCTATTTATAGAACTATAAACTCTTTGCAGATATGCCTGAACTTAAAAAATGTTTCAGAACAAGTTTAATTACATCGGAACATGATTTTGATATTAAAAGAGAAAACCTTTCATCTCACCATCTCCGTACAGCAAGGTGCACTTTGTGTGACTGTCTATAATGGTCAGTGGTGGCTTAATGGTTAGAGAAGCTCACTTGTAATTAAAAGCTTGCAGGTTCAAATCCCTGAGCAGCAAGGACTGCACCCAAGCACTGCTCCTTGGGTGCTGAATTAGTTGCCCCTTGCTATGTCACATATAGGTTAAATGCAGATAGTACATTGTGCTGTGGTGTGTCAACAATAACAACTAATCTCTAAATTACATAAATTACTCGCGTTTCTAAATTTGGGACATAATTGGATTGACCTGGTTTGGGGGTCCAATATGATATGCTTTCATTGGCTTAAAATCTGTACTTATGGTATGAAGGTATCATTTAAAAGGCATTTTGGCTCAAACTTAATGTTCTTTAAACTGCGGTTGGTGCGATGGCTTTGCCGCTAGGGGGAGCCGTTATGCTGCTAAATACGTGATTGCAGGTCGAATGGGGATTTAGGGCGTCATTGAAGAATAACTCAGTCAAGCAAAATAGCAGTCCCAAAATGTTTGTCTCCTTTTATGCTTTTGTTCAGTCACTATTAACTAAAGCGATTACATGGATTATTTTATTTACTAAAAAGTCCAATGTCTTTTATTTCATGAGTCAAAACATTAACACTGAATTGATTAAGATACAGGTGGAGGGAAAAGGTGTTTCGAAAAATCAAGAACTGGCAACAGTTAAATGGTTAATATGTAAAAATTGTTCGTTATTTCTGTTTTGCGCATGAAGGTGCTTTTCGCTAAATGTTCGCAGATTAGAGATCCTAACCCCTTTTCGCAGGGGTTGATCGCGCCGCCTTCCCGACAGAGGGAGCATGGCGGCCTCTTTCGGCCAGTGCCGCCGATAGCTGCTCCACCCTCGGTGACAGGCAGGCAGTGAGCAGGTAGACGCTCAATGAGGTCCCAGGGGAAGCCGAGCAGGAGACATTACAAATGTGAAGCTTTTCTCTTTTACTTGACTTTTTTGCGTACATCCTTCCATTTAAGGATTGCTTTTGAAGTATTTGAACTCGTTTTAGTTTACCAACAAATTTTTAAACCGCCTCCAAGAACTCGCTGAAGTTGATTTACATTTTTATGAAGTTTTTTCTTTGCATGCTTATGTTCTTTCAACTTCGAAAGCATTTCGGCTTGGAAATTAGAACAAAAAACCACCGTGGAAGTGACATCGGACAGCGATCCTGTGTTAGATGCACGGAGTATTTTATCTTGGGCGCCATGCGTGTAGTTTTGCTTCAGAAATTACACGTGTTTTTTTACACCCCAGCGAGGTGTCCTGCTAGCTAGCAGATTTTCTGCAGCCCCACTCGGACGTAAAATAAATTCACTGGCTTTGGTCGCTGTTTAGCTACAGATATTTCTGCCTTCTTTCTACCTGCCTATTTCCCGGATTTTGTGATATTTTGTTCGTGTCTTTTTTCTTACTCAACGACAGCATGCTCTCCTGTTCCCCCGGCTCTTACAAGAGACAAACCCGCAACATAAGTTTTTCCCCTGCACTGGAAACACATAGGTGGTAAATTACTCAAATCCCAATGTCTGGAAGAGGGAAACGGCGTTGAAAGAAATCCAAAATATCTGTGCGATTAGACGTGTGTCATATACAATATGTCACCATGGTGCATTCGTCTTTCATTTTAAATTTACTGTGGATTACATGAAATAAACGGGTTCGGATGGAATTGCTGTAAATAGTCATCTTGTACCAGCGAGCGAGAAGGGTTTGGAAGATACCGAAAGTGGCTTTCGGATCTGTAAATGTCTGCAAGACATAGCGACTATTAAAAACAGAAGAAATTAAGTTAGTGGATATTCTCCAATCTGAGGAAGAAGAATCGGGTGAGCAGAAGCGACATGAGAGCTGGAAATGTGTACAATAGGGCGTCAGGGAGGATCGGAAAATCAATGCACGCTTCTCGCTAGTTACATTGTATAGTTACAGCACTTCCTGTAACGATATCTTTTTAAATGCAATCAAAGCCTTTTCTCCCGTCTCATTGGCAACACTTAGTAAGAGGGTAAATCAGGTACTCTTGTTAGTTACTTTTTTGCAAAATATTTTTTAAGCAAACTTCTGCCTCTCATGACCCCGTGGATTTGAATTATGCATGCTGTATTTCCTTCGAGAAAAGTTTGTATCGTATTTTAAAATGATGACCAATATCATTACAACTTTTTCTTAACTTGATCAAGAAGGAGGTTGCAGATTGGGGCCATGACATCGGGAGCCATGCGCTCGTGCGCATTTTAGGACTTGTACATGTGCGGCCGCATTTTGGACATATAAGCTTTGCAGGTTGCAGTCGCCTACAAGCCTTGGGGAGATCGGAAGATAGTCGGAGGGGGTTGCATTTTTGCGGACTGCCTGCTTTGTACTGCGCACCATGTGCCGCCGGAGAGCGCCGCCGCAGCCGGTGCAATGACCCTGTCTCCGCGGCGACTGGCCGGGCTCTGGCCGTGGCTGCTCATGGCGGCCCTGCAGTTGGTGCTGGGCCAGACCGGCCTGGAGCTGGCGGCGGCGGCTGTGGAGTCGGAGCGATCGGCCCCCAAAGCCGTCATCAAGGTGACACCCCTGAAGCAGGAGCAGGCAGGGAAGCCCATTACCCTGGAGGGGATCTTTGCTGGGGCTGGGGTGAGAGGCCATGCTGAAGGAAGGCTCATGCAGGTAGGGTTCTTACATGGATGCTCTTTACTCCTAATACCAGTGTATTGCAGTTTAAACTGTTCAGAAATGGCTCACAATGTGATCAATAAATGCACCTCTGAGATGCTGACAGGCAGGGCTGTTGGAACCAGAGATTACAGGGGACCTTATACCCAAATACTTAATTTGGCCCCATTTGTCCTCTCCACTTAATAGAATTTGCCTTTAAATTAAATCATCTCTCCCTCCCCACTTCAAATATCAAGCTGCCTCCTATGCCCTTGCTGACAGGCATTCAACCTGTTCACGCACTTATTTTTACTTTTAATGTATACCTTGCTTTCACTGTCTTTAGGCAGAATCGACCACCTTGCATTCACTGCAGGTTATGGTCTGACTATAGCTATACCTTGCACGTGACAAAATCCTTGAACTAACTGTCATGTTAAAAAAAGCTGTATTACCCATCACAGGTCTTTATTTTTTGACTGCAGGCTTGTTTGGATAAGATCAGTTGTAAAAGCATGATTGCCCTTTTCCCTTGGCAAAATGCACAAAGAAATGGTGCTATATAAACCACAAGTATCCAGCAAACCAGTCTGTTTCCTCATATGGGAACAATACAATGGATCTCAGTCACAACTTTAGTCTGCAATTCTGATGAAATAACCACAAAATTATCAACATATTAAGGTTTCCATTTTTTGTGCATTTTGGTTCTCAGGATGTTCTGTCAATAAAACACCATTTTTCACTGTGGAGCCATTCCCACCAGTTTCCCCTCTCTAAGGTGATTTGTGGCCTAGTAAAAAAAAAATCAGGGCCTGCGCTGTTTAGTTGGCAAGAGAAGCTATTTATGCTGAAAGTGATGAGTGCTGTGGCTGTTCTCCATAAATCCGGGGGAGTTCAGTGCACATTCAGATGTAAAGAGGGACCATCTCTTCTGTCTTCTGCGTGGATATTATAGTGGCTGAAATCTCCAGAAGCAACTTAATTGCATAAGAATAACTTTTCCCCATTATTTCCATGTTCATTTGTTAATGTCCTTCACCAGGATCGTGAAAAAGAGGGAGGATTGTGCCTGTTTCCTGACAGTTGACAGTGGCTTTTTCATCCTTGTTAAGGCAGGGACAAGTGAAGACTGCATCTCTGTGAGGTTTTTTGAGTAGAAAATGAAGCAACACCATCCCTGTGATAAGATGTAATGTGCTGTAATAATGATGGATATTTGAGTTGCTAATACCTCACCGTAGTGTGATTGAATGTAAATATAGACAGTCTGTTTTTTTCTATATGAATAATCAACATTTCCCCACGATTACATCTGAGTTATTTAAAGAACTGTATAAGGGTCTGACTGGGCTTTTTTCACATGACTGGGAAATTATAGCAGATTGTGTTTTGTGAACATATGAAGAATGATAGTCAGTTCCCAGAAGCTTTTTTATTGCTAAGAGTGTGTGACTCCAGTGTCTGCAGTATTGTTAGCGTGTTAGCAAGGCTGCTGTCTTCTCGTTACTGGAGACAATTGAGACTCTGTCACATGGGACATTCTGCCAGTATGGGACGGCACACTCTGTCACATGTGGGACATTATGTCTGTGTGGGATGGCACACTGTCACATGGGACATTCTGTATGGGATGGCACTCTCTGTCCCATGTGAGACATTCTGTATGGGATGGCACTCTCTGTCACATGGGACATTCTGTATGGGATGGCACTCTCTGTCACATGTGAGACATTTTGTATGGGATGGCACTCTCTGTCACATGGGACATTCTGTATGGGATGGCACTCTCTGTTCCATGTGAGACATTTTGTATGGGATGGCACTCTCTGTCACATGGGACATTCTGTATGGGATGGCACTCTCTGTCCCATGTGAGACATTCTGTATGGGATGGCACACTCTGGCTGTGCTGAAGAGCCTCTGGGGTGCAGGTGAGCCTCAGTGACGCCTCTATTGCCATAGGGCCGGCGGACAGGGGTGTGTGGTCGGCCTGTGAAGCCAGTTCTCTGAAAAGTGAGCCGCTTTTGTACCTAGTCTGACTTGTCCCAACAGGCTGCTGTTGCCCCAGAACACAACTTTATGCTTCAGCTTTATGTTCCTGTCCCGGGGGTAGGAGACACTTCTTCAGAAATGTAGCCCCCCCCCCCCCTCTCCTTTCTGCGATCATGCCTGCCCAGGCTTCAGCGAGCAACAGGACTCGTCACATATCGCTTTCCTTCTTGGGAGCGCTGTCTCCACCGTGGGTCGTTAAGGATCGTGAGTAGCTTTAAGTGGTGATCATTTAAGAAAAGGCAAAATAACCCTCGCAGTCGGAACGAGTGTGAGGAAGGAGCTCTGCTTAGGGACCGGGCCCTGCCGGAGGAGCCGTCTCCCAGGTGGCAGGCGTGTACGTATCCCCCAGGGCTCCCCCAGCTGCACCCATTCGGCCGCAGCGGTGCCCGGTAGCCTGGCTCCCTCAGTCATCAGTCTGAACACATTTCATCCTGCTCCTGCATCCTCGGCCAGCACGCTGTTAAGCCGCTACCCCTAATCAGCCTCCTTGCTTCTTGGCGTCTGTCAGTCATTCCGTTGAAGGATTAGATTGGACATGGCCTGAAAGTAAATGTTTTTTTTTGTCAGAGAGGTGCTTCTCATACTCTTTGGGCTACCTGCCACTATGGCATGCTCCCCGTGCTACCCTCTGTCCATCAGTGTGCTTTGAGATCGATCCATGTCTGTGAACAATGACCTGTATGCTTGCAGTAGGTGTTTCGGGCATGTTGAGACCCCTGTGGAGATGTAAGACTCTCAGAAAAGGCTTTGAACTCAAGAGGAAAGCTGTCTGTCCTCCACAACTTTTGGGGAAAAAAGAAAAAAATAGGCTCTGCCTGGCTTTTGAGTTTATTCATCCAATAGCATCACTTCCCAATTAAATCAGCTAAATGATTTTAAAGCGCTCATTTTTTAAATTCCCCCATGATAATTCTGCCATGATACCTCACATTCCTCATCAAATTGCTCAATCTACAACCCTTCACGTCAGCAAGGGATGGATATCACTGAAATCTTGAGTCTCAATCAAAGCTTTATATAGATGGAGTGTACGGTAGTAAATAATTCAGATTCTGTATATGTACTTTATGTCACTGAGGGGAACATCCTCTTCATCATTGTGGAATGGAAAATTGGGCATAATTGCTGCGTGGCAGGCAAGCCTAGTGAGACGTTTGCTTGCTTTCTTGCTTGTTTGTTTGTTTAATTAAAGAAAGATGCTGATGAACGGAGATCACAAGGAAGTGTTTGGTGAGGATGTCAGTAATATTGTTTGTTTTTATAGCAAGAGGTCAACTTCAGCAACGCAAATCTGAGTCTCCCCGCAGGCGCTCTTGATGTGTCATTTTAGCAGAACCGGGTATGTGGCTCAGAGAAATTGGATGCTGTGTCGGTGATCGGACAGTCATTGGTTTTAATCCCAAGGTTGGCAGAGTGATTTCACAGTCAGGTGTTTGAGCTACTACTTTCTCAAAAAAATGCACAGTGCTAAATAAATTAAATGTAAATGTGGCCTGGAAAGTGATGCCATTTGCATTCTGCGGTGTCAGGTAGTGGCACCTTCTTCCGGTTTCACAGCAGTCTGTTCAGGTCAGAAAGGAATAAGTGTTCATTACTGTTTGTTTTTTTTGTGTCTGAGTCCTCCCTTAAGAGCGTGCCCCCCCCCTCCCAATACTGGCACCCAATCAGAGCTTGGGCCCCTGCCCCTCCCCTTCCTGATAGGGGCCCTAAACTGAGACCATTATCTCTGTTGCCTCCCTTGCAGTTTTGGTGTTGGCCCTGCTCTCTCGTTGGCTCACATCAAAGTGCTCTGGGCCAGCAGCGGTAATTAAAGGCCTCTGTTTACATTACACTTCCGATTTCGGCCCATCATCGCTGCTCCTTTTTAAAAAAAAAAAATTTCCTGTTGGATATCCTGCTTCCCGCCTTTGAAGTGCGAGATAAGCTACCCATGCCCGCTTCTTCCTCCTGCCGGCCCTCTGTTTGTTTTTTATTCAATTTTCTGTCGCTGTTTTCTTGTTTATTGTTGCTCCGCTGTGACGGGGTTGCCCAGTCTGCACCCAGGCACAAACAAAATGGAAGCTGTGGGTGCAGAAACTAGAATTAAGCTGAGGGAAACCTCATGTTGTGTCCAGTGTTGCAGTGTCCTTCACAAGTTCTCAAAGCTTGAATCCAGCTAGTGTTCTGCTGCGTTGAACTGCTTACACTTGGGTGAATGACAAATATAGCTTTCATCATCTGAAAAACGGTGCCACAACCAAAAAAATGTCCTTTCACAATTATTTTTTTCCGAATTAATACCTTCATAAAGTAATCATTTTATTGTCTACAATGCATCAGTTATGATTTGTAGTAATATTAATTGTGGTTGCGGCACCTGACTTAAGCTCATTTCATAGTTTTAAATTATTACAATATTCTCATAGTTTTCCACAGGTTGTATAACCCAACATGGAAACTGTGCCAGACTAACCATGAGTTAAAAATTGTAATTTCTGTGTTTTGTTTTTTTTTGCTTGTTTTTAGTGCACCACGAAGGTTATTTGGGGTCATATCTATACTGTAATATACTGCCCACTGTTTTCTAAACTGGCTTAAATAAAAGCCCACTTTGGGCAGGTGTGCTGCCTGACTTTTGAGGTAATATAAATTTGCAGACAGATGTTTCTCAATAATTTGAATGATTCTAAAACAACAGTTTTTTGCAATGTTTTATGATTTTAAAGGTTTCAAACAGATTTATAACCAGCTAATGAACTGGATTGTTTTGAACCAGCCTCAGCCTGTCTGTGGGTCCTTGAGCGAGACCCTTAACCCCCAGCTCCCTGGGCGCCGCTACAGGTGGCTGCCCCTTGCGGACAGCTTGCTCTACAAAGAGCAAGTTGAGGGAGGCATAGAAAGAATTTCCCCACGGGGATAAATAAAGGATTGATTATTATTATTATTATTATTATTATTATTATTATTATTTTTCACTTTAAATAACATGCTATTTAAACCAAAAGTCATTAGTCAGCAGCATACCCCCTGTTGTTCAGACTAGGTAATCTATCTGAAGTTAAGCGAGACTGGGCTGGGCCAGTACTGGGAAAGCTGTGTTATTGCTGGAAGAGGTGTTGGTGTGGCCGACTAGGAAGCTTATCCTGTGGTGGATCCCTGTGCCCCAGTTCAGTGACGGGGACGCTGTGCTTTAAAAAAACCGAGGTCCTGACTTTCTGAAGTTATAAAAGATCACCGGGCATTTTTTAGAGTAGGGGGAAGGCACCCCTATGTCACGGGCAGAGTTTGGGGGGAGCATCGCCCCCCTAGTCGCTTGAGTCAAAATTGCAGTTTATTGTTAAGTCCAGCGTTCTTCTGCCATGGTTCCTTGCATAAGTGATTTGTTGGTACCCTATAGGTAGACAAAGTAATAGGTTATTTGTACATCAGAAATGTATGTTAGCACATAGGTAAGCACAAACTTCGAACTCTGCTTATGCCTGATGTCCTAGTTAACATTGCCCACCGTGGCCCCTTCTGGCCTCCTATTCATCCCCTATATGTAGCTGGTGAATTCCCTCTTGCCCCTTCACCGCCTTAGCTACTGTGTGGTGAGCGTACTGGTGCAGAAAGGCAGCTAACACATCATCCAGGTGGGGGCTACACAGTGGTGGTGATTCAAGTTCATTCATTCGAACCAGCCTGTCCATTTCTGTGTTGCAGAAATCATATTTTAATAATCCGTTGACTGTTGGAATGCATTTACAATATAAAAATGGTATCTGGCTAGTAAGAGCTGGATTTACTTATAGTGTTGGGGGTTATGGGTTTAGTGGGTTGAGATTATGCGTTTAGCAGGTTTCTTTGGTATCCCATGTTGACTTTCACTTCCTGTGCACATGACTGTTCTACACAGAACATCATTTATAATTAAGCTAGTCACTGGTGGCGAATTGCTGTCAGATTACTTCCAAGATCAAGGATGTACATGAAGTTACTGTTGAGCCAAAGCCCAGAGAATATGCAGTGGGATCCAAGATCTATTGCAGTTCAGCGTTGGTGTAAATCCTGGGTCCTGGTGGATGGACTGTCTCCCATTGGTGTTTGCCCACTCCTGCAGGCCCGCGCTATAGACTAACAATGTCCGCAGCTCAAAAGAATTGCCAGTTTTGTTTGTTCTGTGTGCAGTTTGTCTGTTTGAAGGGTCACTCGGATATTCCTCAGCCTGCATGGGGGGAGGGGCTTGGTGCTTCCCCTTAAGTGCCTGATTTTTAAGTAATCAGTCCAGTCGGGAATTCCCAAGCGCGATCCTGTCTGCCGGCCTGTTGTTCGGTGGCATGCCTCCTGCTTTCCTGGCCTTGGTTTCTGCAGCTTCCCACACACTCTGTAGCTCTGCAGCGCGTGTACAGGCAGTCGTTTCCAAGCTTTGCGGCCCTTCCTGTCGCTCCCCCAGCCACTGTTCCAGCGCGTGAATCCATGTGGTAAAAACATTCGCTTTTAGCCATGTTTTTAAACCAAGGAACTTGAAGTCAAACCCGAGCGGTTTTAGCTAGCATCGGGTCCATATCCGAATGGCCTTAGCCTGTGCCGGGTCTGTGTCCGAGAGCCTTAGCCTGTGCCGGGTCTGTGTCCGAGAGCCTTAGCCGGCTGTAGGTCTGTGTCCAACAGCCTTAGCCAGTGCCAGGTCCGTGTCTGACAGCCATAGCCAGCGCCAGGTCCGTGTCTGACAGCCATAGCCAGCGCCAGGTCCGTGTCTGACAGCCATAGCTGGCTGTAGGTCTGTGTCCAACAGCCTTAGCCAGTGCCAGGTCTGTGTCCAACAGCCTTAGCCAGTGCCAGGTCTGTGTCCAACAGCCTTAGCCAGTGCCAGGTCCGTGTCCGACAGCCATAGCCAGCACCAGGTCCATACCCAGGAGCCTTAGCTGGCACAGAGTCCGTACCCGACAGCCTTAGCCGGCTGCAGGTCTGTGTCAGAGCCTTGCCCTCTATACCAGCTTTCTACTGATAGCCAAATCTTTTTCATGAACACATTTTATTTTTTTGCCATTCATCCATGTTCCCACACCGGTTTCTGGTACAAGGTTGCAATGAGCCTGAAACCTGCCCTAGGCAGGGAAGCCCTTGGATGGGATGTGAGCCTATTCCACGTTAGGGAAGAATATGGGCGGGGTAGTGGCACCAGTTCAACAAATCAAATACTTTGGATTGTGCCGGGACACTGGAGCAGCTAGAAGAACCATACTGAGGACACGGGGAAACATGCAGATACCATTCGAACCACTTTGGAGATGTGAGGCCGTCGTGCTGTTTGCTTCTGCCTGCTGGGTTCTGATGGTACAATCACACCATTAATCAGGCTATTGGCTGCAGTGGCTCAGTTCCCTCCTGCGCCTCCTGTACATCTCATCCTCCCACTTCATGCGATGACGGTACTTTTACGCTGCTACGCCGGCCGCTGATTGACAGCCGCATGTCACTAACTTCTGCCTGAGGAGAAGTGAGATCATTGTACCTCGTCTGGGTAGCTTATCCTCCCCGTAGTTCCCCGGGTGATGGGTCCCATGAGGAGCACTGCAGCTCTCAAGGGATGTGTGGACTGAACCCTGCGATTTAGTCTGAAATCCTGCAAGGTCTGAGCTGACGTGGGTGAAGCAGAGTAGAAGTCTGACTTGTGTGTTCCTGAGGCACTTGTTTAATGAAATGTTTGAACAGAAATGTTTAGAAAAGGCAAGTTAGGTGTAAGCTTGGTCTGTTTGGAAAGGTCTTGCTTCAAGGATGCAGGAACGCAGCCTTCGTCATGGAGATTTACAGTATTAGTGTCGTAGCATATGAGCGTGTTGTGTCATATGAAGACCAAAGGCTTTCCCTTCTTCCCGAGTTATCCATGTGTGTGGTTGTGTCCGTCAGGGCTGGATGTCTTCACCATGCCTAAACAAAAACAGCTGACCTCTCAGTGATCTTAACGGTGTTTACCTGCCTGTAGACAAGCTGTCTTTTCCACAGGCCCCCCAGTCCTAGTTCCCTCCCTCTTGTGTAGATGTGCACATGCACACACATATACACACACACAGGTGTACAGGCAAAGCCCTGACCTGGATTTAATGTGCATGGACACATGCCGTGTCGCATACCGAGTTCTGTCAGCTGGAGGAAGCACTGTTTTGGACAAGCCCTTCGTGGAGCGTTCACCATCAAACCACAAGGAAATGCTCTGACTCCTTCATTTTGCATCCTCCTCCTCTTCCTTCTCCTTCTCCAGTGAGAGGCCGCCTTAGCTCACAGACAGCCATGCTGGTTCCTCCCAGGGTGGCTTTGTTTGCAGAATTTACAGTAGGACTTTCCAGCTTGGGGAATCTCTCAGCAGCAGACAGGTCGGGGCAGAAATCCCAGGATGCACCTCTTCTGTGGGTTTAAGAACGTTATTGGTTAAAATATACACCTTGCTCCATATTAAAATTCAAATTGCATCATAAAGGTTATTAAGTATTCTGCATACTTTGTGTGTAGTGACTTTATAGCCCCACCCTTTGGTGTCCGACCTAATTTACCTGTCTGGTCCAGTCTCACCTGTGAGAATCTCAGGCTGTGATTGTTTACCAAACTGAATTGACCCGATCAAAGTGGCTTTGATCTCCGTGTGAGAACGGCAACAATGAGCATATTGTAGCGGCAGGTCCCAGAGGAGCCTGAATCTGACAAGAAGATACTTCATGTCTCTAAGTCACATGGTGGCCTTGTTCCCAAGCCGAGAAGTAGAACATCCCGCTTTTGACCTTTTCTGATGTTTTTTAATTGCTGTTCCAACGTTAACCTCCAAAATATCCCTGTCACGCTGCCCAAGCGTGAAAATGCCGTGAAAGCATCTTATGGTTAAATTCTATGTTAAAGTATACCCAATGCATTTTCCTATGAAAGCCAAAATGGTGTAAAGCGAAGAAGTAATTACCATTCATTTATGTAGGAAAATTTTTTTTGAGCGTTCCCAGATGAAAAAATAACCCACCAAATCATACCAAGTAACATATAAAACCTAAAATGACACTAACATACAGTAAAAGCAGGAATGATACGATAAATAGCCTATATACAGTAGAAACGTGTGTACTGTGTAGTTTCACCAGAATTAATACAGTCATGCGTCGCTTAAGGACAGGGACATATTCTGAGAAATGTGTTGTTATGCGGTTTCGCTGTTGTGAGACCATCATAGGGTGTACTTAAGCCTAGACGATTTAACCTACTACACACCTAGGCTATATGGAATAGCCTATATAATGATAAATATATAATGATAAAAAGTACAGTATAATAAATACATAAACCAGTAATACAGTTTTGTCATTACCAAGTATTCTGCACAGTACATAATTATACGTGCTATACTTTGATACAGCTGGCAGCTCAGTAGGTCTGATTACGCTGACATCGCTACAAACATCCGAGTAATGCCCTGCATTATGACATTATGGCTACAAGATCACCAAGCTAAAGGAATTTTTCAACTCCTTATCTTATGGAACTACCGTTGTACATGCGGTCTGTCGTTAACCAAAGCAGCACTATGGGGCATATCTATAATTGCCTCGCTAATAAACAAGTGAAAAGTGTTGTTTTTGTTTTTCTTTTTCTGTAATAGTAAAAATCCTCTTCGGTTAGCAAAAACAGGTTCTGACGTAGGTCTTCCGTAAAAGTGAAGTGGCGTAAGTAGAACGTTCGCAGAGCGGGCGATACCTGTAAATAGCAAAGCTTTTGTTTCGTTCATTACATGCTGCAGTTGTGACTGGTTATGGCGGCCGGGCCCAGTCCGTTATTTAATGTATCTCTCCGCTGTGATCCTCTTCATTGGGGACCATAGGAGATGGCACACTCCTGTGTTTAATCCCCCTCAATGGTTAACTCTTATGCCCCAATGGAGGCTATTCGTTGAGGCTCCGGGTGCCTGGGGCTGATGGCGTCCTCCGGAGGTCGTTTAATCCACGGCAGGCGGGGCAGCCACCCACACCAAGGCCTTGCTGTTGAGGAACGGATCGAGTCACGCCAGTGGTTGTTGAGTCACTTCTGTTTTGCTGAAGAGACAGGAACTCCTGAGTCATAAAGCAGCTTCCCGATGGCCGGAAGGGGCGAGGCCTGGTGGCACACTCACCGGCAGGGACCCCTCATGGCCGTGTCAAAATGGTACTGAGCGTCCCGTCCGCGGCCGGTGTTGGGTTTACTCTAAATAATGCAATTTTTAGAATATGGACTAAGGGGTTAATTCTACAATAATGCAGTTTT
>JABFEB020000104.1:28550814-28580613 GCA_019775895.2 Stomatorhinus ivindoensis | reverse complement strand
TCCTCCACATTCACCACTGTCACTTACTGGGGCTGAGGATAGCACCCGCATCTGCTCATGTATGCCATCCTGTTGCGCTGTCGCCTGTTGGCATCTCATATTTCGGGGTTTAGCGTTCAGACATAGCAGAAGAGGTGTCGCCCTGCAGAACGTGCGCTTTTCCACTGGGGGTGGTCGCCTGGCACATTCGCTTATTCTCACTGTAGTGACTGGTTCCCATCAGAGGGCCGTCCCGTCCAACCAGAGTTGCGTAACATTTGCTTGCCGGGCTGCCCATGAGCCTGCTAGACTGTGCTGATGTCGCCCCCTAGTGAAATGGACTAGTCTCCTGTTTTCACTGGATGTTTTTGTTTCTTCGCAGTTTCTGTTGAATATTGCTGTCTGAAAACTAATGATGCAACATCAGTCCATCTTGAGGGCTTCTTCCTAGCATAAATTTAGCTCCATCTCCCTTTTTCTCTATTCCATCTTCTGTTTCCTGGATGTATGACCAGTGGTCACTGGTCATCCGTGATGGCATTTTGCCGACATGGTTGCCAAGCACTACGATTCACATCACTACCACTGTCATCCCCTCAGGCTCGCCTGGCGCTGAAACGTGGAGCTCAAGCTGTCATCTTTGACGTCACAGACGATGCGGATGCTGCGGTTGAGGTGAGCCCAGTTCTTCGCCGTCGGTCACACCATGTCCTCCACAAAGCTGAGTTTTCCCTATCTCCTCCACGCAGCTCCATGAATCTTTGGTCAGCTCGGACTTCCTGCTCAACCCCGTGGTGTTGGTCCAGGCCAAAGATGCCGAGGTACTTATGGGCCTGGTCAACAGAAACGAAGAAGCCATGGTTCGCATCGAAGTCATGATCGAGCCCCCCAAATGGGTGGGTGCCACCGCCCTCCGTGACCCCTATCTAATACACTGTCCCTCTCCTAAAACTCTTTATTTTTACCATTATTTATAGGTTGATTAGTTATTCAACTACATTGAACCTACCATACATCCTGTATATCCTCACGAACCCTGTTGGCTATCCTGAGAGTGGCCTTCAAGTTGTCAAAGATCTTATTCCTCCAATCTGCCAGAGAGTTTGGCTTGCTGTTGACTTTATGAAGTGTGAACATGGGCCAACAAATGCTGTATAAACATTTATGATCCTTCTATAAATGGTCGGCCCATTGTCTGTGCCACTATTGTTTCCTGAGCAAGATTTCACTTCTTGTCAACAAGCCGAACCCTACCAAGGGGTGGGATTTCCTACGTAGTGTTGCTGTTAACTCCCAGCACAGGGACACTTGCAGAGAAGCTACTGCATGTCATGTCCAGTTTAGCATCCTCAAATCAGGTCGATTGTAACCACACTCATGGAACCATTCCACAAGTCACCAGTGTGATATATGTTCAGGTTATTTCATGTTAAACTGCTTAGATTGATGTTAGCCTTGCAGAAGAAGGTGAAGTAGTGTGTCTGTCTTAAGACATCGCCATCCCTTGTAATAACGCTGTTGGTCCATCTCTCCACAGCCTCACTATGACGTTGGTATTCTGCTCACAGTGGTCTTGGCTGTTCTGGCCATCATCATGATCTTTGCTTTTCGGTACCGCTGCAAGTCCAACCGGAACTGGGTACGCCTGACACGATATTTAGCAAAAAATCACTTCCCTAAAAGCCAAAATCACCACCATAACCATTGAAACTTCCATAGGGCACACCCATTAGCATTATTTACTGGTGTCTAACAGTGGCAGGCTAATAGCACACACCAATTATGTCTCTTGTGGGTGCAGGACTCAATTCACCAGCAGACTATGCGTGCCATCAGCCAACTAGAGACGCGTACTTACAGCACACAGGGCTGTCCTGCAAGCCAGCGCAACGGAGGCCACCGTGAGTCTGGCAGCAGCTCCGGTTCCAGTCCGATGTGTGCCATCTGCCTGGAGGAATTCCTGGATGGCCAGGTGGGAGCTCTTGGAAAGAAGCCACCATGTGGGTCTTGGGTTTCAAAGTGCCTTTGCGTGCAGTGCCCAAAGCGGCCTCGGAGAACTAATTTTATGCCTCTAATAATCCAAAGACTGTAAGTGACAATCTTTGGCCTGTTACATAAACCGTAGGAGATGGATTACGCAGAAGCTGAGTTAAATTGTCGATTATATAAGTCACTGTATATCAAGACTGAAGAAGGTGCCTGGGTTTTGTGATTGGGCGTCACATTATGGCGTTAGGGAGGACGTGTGAAATGTGTAGCTGAGATGAACACAAGCAGCATCATTAGGAAAAATCTGTGATTCTCTGGCACCACGTCAGTTGGAATAATGAAGATGGAATTGCTACTCCGCCGATTCTGTTTTTCTATCTTTTGTATTTTTGGGGTCGACAATGAATCAGGTTGTCCTGTGTCCTTGGTGGCTGATGAACTGAGCCAAATCAAAGTGTTTTTTACTGATGACCCTGTAGTTCTGGCAACCACAGTGCAGCTGGCAATATCCAGCGTGCCGCTATCCAAGAAGCTCCTTCTCCCCCTTACTTTCCCTTCATGCACGGGCATTTGGAGACGTGCATGCACACGCTGACTGCAGGATATCTGTGTTTCAGAACCTGCGCATAATATCATGCTCGCACGAGTTCCACAAGGAGTGTGTCGACCCGTGGCTGCTGCAGCATCGTACCTGCCCCCTGTGCATGCACAACATCATGGGTAATGTGTTCCTGCCCCAACAGGCCTGCCTGGGAATTGTAGTTCTGTGTGCCCTGTGCTGTAGCGGGAGGGAGTCTCACCGGCATGGGGGTTTGTTTGATTTTGCAGAGCTTTTCGTTTTCTCAGTGTCCCTCAGTGTTTTCTGTGTCAGATGTCTGGTCTGAAGTCACTTTCTGCCCTCCAGGTGCAGAGCTGGCCCCCCGTCAACCTCAGCGAATGCGACACCAGTACCCTGCACACCACACCCTACAGCCACACCCCATCCCCTTTCCCATTCGTCATCATTACCCCCGAGTACCCCCCGGCCAGTACCCCCCCCTGCGCCACATTGGCAGCTCTCCTCCACTGGACCCACGCATCCTGCGCTGCCTGCAGAACCGACCCCTGGGTCCGGCGGCAGCCCACTTCGGCTACCACCTTCCAGAAGGCCTCGGGACTCGTCCTCACCGGACCGGCAGTGGCTGCCGGACTGGGAGGCACCTGAGCCAGGCTCTCTCGTACCGCCCCTGTCATGGCTACCGCCAGGGCTGCCCGCCGCCCCGCAGTGCCTCGAGCTCCCGGCTGCGGGCCTCATCGCCCCCCCGCGTGGCTACTCACGGCCGGCAGGACGACGGCAGCTGCTCCGGGGGCAGTTACCGCACCGAGCGCAGTGGCTACTTCCCCGACGGCCCAGCCAGTGACTCCAGCTCGGGGCCCTGTCACGGCTCCTCCAGTGATTCTGTTCTCAACTGCACAGACGTGAGTCTGCAGGGCGTCTACGGCAGCTGGTCCACTTTCCGTAGCTCCCTGAGCAGCGACTACGACCCTTTCGTGTACTACGGACCGGGCCACACGCGCAGGGACAGTCTGGGCGCCAGTGCTCGGCCCCGATCTCTGGACTCGGTGGTCAATCAGAGCTGCCCAGAGGAGCAGGTGTTCAACCATGTCCACTACCACCGTCACCGGCATCACCATTACGAGGACGGGGATCACAGCCAAGGTCCCGACAGGGGTGTGGACGAGGAGCGGGGTGCCGCCCCTGGACCCGGTGCCAAAAAGGACTCTCCTCCATGCCAGGTCAAGCACATCCCATGCCAGTGCCCCAAGCAGGACCCCTCAGACAGGCCCCCGCACCGGCCTGAGAAACCCGAGTGCGAGCTGTCTGACCCTCCCCTGGGGCCCCCTCCCTGCTGCCACCCGGGTCCCAGCCGCCATCACCGGCGGAAAAAGAGCACCTGCTTGCTGGATGCCCCAGCCGTGCACTTCCACCAGAGCCTGGACCTACAGGAGGACTGCAGCATCCACATCCACTACGGCCAGCCGGCCGGCTACTGCTGCCCCCCCGACATGCCCCCGCTCCTGCCCGTCCCCCTCATCTTGGACTCGGGGGGGATGGGTGACTGGCCGTGCTGCGGGAGCCACGTCGTGTGGCAGAAGCGCGTCCAGCAGGCCCGATCGGAGCCGCAGCTGCAGGGGCCCGGCGGCCCCGTGGACAGGCCGCAATGCAGGGGCCCCCAGCCAGACGCAGAGCTTGCCCCGGACGTCTGCTTATACTGCCAAACTTTACACAACAGTCAGGGTACGTGCTGCTGCGGCTGCGGCTCTCAGTCCCAGTCGTGAAGATTTCTGAGCCGTCAGGCTGTGAGCCTTCACTGGGTCCTACATTAATGATAAAATTCAAAATCCACCCTTGTGTTTTTATTCTTCCGCAGGATCAGAAGAGGAGTCTGGTGTGTGAATATGAGATGTATCCCAATGTCACGCTGCTACAAGGAGCCAGAATGGACAAACATAGCCACAGTATAACACGAAAGTCTTCCAGATAATTCCAGAATCCCTTTTCTGTCAGAAATTTTCCAGCTCCTCCCAGTTCCAGAGGCACCAACCATATCTTTTCTAATGGGCACACTACTAAAAGTGGAGTTCATTTATGGAACATATATACACCGCAGACATTAATACTGCCATCTAGACACTGTACTGGAGGCGCAGACTAACTACTGCTCAAATTCAGTTTTAGTTTGTTACAATGAAATATAAGAGATTTAATGAATAAAATTATTCAAGTGGCAAAAACTTTGGAGCTGGGAACTGCTTGAGTAAAAATCCACAAAGAGGGAGAAATATGTTTATACAAACTATTTAAGAGCCTTCAACACCCCCCAGAAAATCAACACTCAAGGATTGGACTTCCTCGGCCTGTCCCAGATGAAAAATGAGCATTTTATCACCAATTTCTTTAAGAAAATATACACAGATCGAAGAAATAAACCACACAAAGAAGGCATTCAATTAAACCGTTGTTTTCAGGCATGTAGGAATCGGGAACTATGGAAGACTTGTAGCGGTCACAGAGTCAGAGTCGGTTATTCGGTGCACCTGGTCCTCCAGCATACCTCAGGTTGCAGATGGAGTGGGCAGATTGGTGGCAGTAGCTGCTGAAGGGCACTGCCCCACGACCAGTGTGGTGGGTGGAACCGGGGGCAGCGGCTCCTTCAAGTTTGGTCTTGTGTTCCTCATTGCTCGCGGATCAGGTTCTCAAGTACTTCCCTCAGCTTCACCTGGGCCCTTACAAGTATCACTGTCACATCTTGACCTGAGATACTCTCAGTGCAGCCCCCCATACCCCAGATGGGCTCACAGTGAAGTAGGCTCCATGCGAGGTGATCGAAGAAAAGGCAGCTCTGGGTCCTCATTTCATTTTTTTTTCTTTTTTTTTCTCTTTTTTTTTTCCCTTCCTGACTTAGTTGTTTTCAATGTTAAAGAAACAAATTGACTGAATTTGTATATTTTTTTTCCTCTTTTACCTCGTCACTTTTCCGTTTCATGCCAATGCCCTCAGATCAGCTCAAAAGTCTCGGATCAAACAGGATGGCAACGCGGTGCTTCGCTGGCTGTGGGATCACACCCCCCCCTGCTGCGTTGCCAAGTCAACCATGGCATCTTGCACGTCTGCACATTATGGTCTAACATTTTGGTCTACACTTTGTGGTCTAACATTTTGGTCCTACGTTATGTTCTGACATTTTGGTCTACGCATTTTAGTGGCAGCAATCATTTGTCCTCTGCTTTAAGTTAAATATAAAAAAACACTGGTTGCTATTAAAAAAAAAAAAAGTGTTATAAAAATCTCAAAAAAAGCCAAAGCTTAGGCATAACGTTGAAGCTGAAACAGCAGACGCCGTCGGCCGCGCATTTGGGAGTCTATGGTATGAATGTGAATTTGATGTGATTTGGCCCAGCAGACCAAAATGTTGCAAGTGGACATCGAGAGTAAGAGCTCACTCAGGCTCGGGAAAACACAAAGCTTCTAGCACTTAACCATGTCTCACCAAGCTAACCTGACTCCGTTATGAGCAACAGTTGTTTCTCGTTAAATGGGGATGTCTGGAGTTCAGCATGGCTAAGCTTAACTATTTTATCTCAGCTAGTTTTAGTAGACTCCGATCTTTCAAGGCCCTCACCCTCCGCTATCGCTACGGCCAAGCATCCGATTGATTGGAAGGTGAATCGAGCCAAATCTCATTGTCAAACTTGCCTGCACACTTTTTTCTGAGATTACAGTCTGCAGTTAGTTTAGAGGAATGTACACGTCATATAATCACAAAAAACTGGGAGTGTCCCGTGGCCGTTGGTGGGTCAGGGCACCACTACTCGTGATACTTGACAATGCCTTACACCTGAAATGCAAACGGCTCTGTGGCAGACCAGCACTATGCAGCTCGCTCTCTGCGGAAATTAGCCTTAAATGAAATGTCACTGAGTATCGGTCCAGTTTGGGTCCCTTCTTGTGTTTTTGTATTGCTGTTTTTTTTAGACACAGAATGAGCTGAAACTGCCTTTCTTTCAATAAAGCACAGTCCCTATAAAAATTCAAGGGATTCCTCAGTATATTTTGTAAATGAGAAAGTCAAAAGCAAAATAAAAAATAAAGTGTTGTATTTTATATATAATAGAACATTTCAGTATGGTAATATGTCACTAATATATTTATTTACTAATATATTTATCCATTTTGGCCAGGTCTGGAAATATTTTCTTTTCCCTGTACAAAACAATATGTTTATGAAAGAGTAAATACCATTGCTGATGATGTACCAGCCTGGCCTCATTCCAATTATATACAAATAAATTATTTTGAAATAAATCTTATGAAGCTGCATGTTGATTTGTTCATGAGAAGACTGGTGAATAAATTGAGTCCCATTAGAAACTCTTGACACAAAGTACGTTTATTGTTAAGTCCTAGCCCATGAGGAAGGTCAACAGAGACACTCGTCTTTGACGTCTTTGACTTGCCCATGTCTGACATGTGGGTCTTCAGAATGAAGGTACAATGAAGCTGAATCCCCGTATGTGCTTGGCTTTTATTGGTTGGTGGCGAGGGCCCAGCGTGAGTCAGTAGTAGTGTTTGGGTTGTCCGTCCGGGGTCAGTATCGTGAGATTCCCCCTCATGTCTTGGTCCTGCTCAATTGCCTCAAACAGGGACTTGAAGTTTCCTGCCCCGAATCCCTGCAGGGGACACAAGCGTGAACATAATTGCCACGACAAGATGCTGTCTCATGCCTTTCCCCGCCAGAAGTTGTCTTGATCGCGCTCTTTTGCTGATATTACGGGAAATGAATGCAACCCAGAGGACCTATTTTCATGTCCTTCGAAAAGAGTGCATCATGTTTCAGGCAAATTTTATCACACTGCCCGGTGACCGACAGAAAGATAAAGCGGCCCACGGCAATTTGTCTTCAACTCGTGGTCAGAAATTTATGAGGCACTTTATAGCATTTTGTTAAAAACAGGGGGTTAACAGACTAGGAGTTTTAAAGCACCTGCTGGTGAATGTTTTATGAATAAGGCCTATATGACCTGGGAAGAGACAGATGAGCTGCTGTTACATGAGTACCCATGGAAGCATGGAGAGGAATCCACCTCTGTGTCAGTGTCCCCAACCGATCGTTCGCTATGGAGTTGTTTTGGCAGCTTGCTTTGTAGCACATTAAAACCTCAAAATCACTGAAGCAAGGGACATTAGAAACAGGCACAGGCCCTCAGGAGACTTACAAAATGATTGTGCCTCTGAATGATCTCCATGAAGAGAGTTGGTCGATCCTGCACAGGCTTGGTGAAGATCTGCAGCAGGTATCCCTTTTCATCGAAATCCACCAGGATATTCAGCTCCTAAGCAAACATGGGGAGAGCTCTTTGTTCTGTTCAGCTTTTCATTAGCCTTATGTTTTGAAAGATAATGCCAGCTGTGTCATGAATCAAAGAGGATCCGACGTCTAACGCTCGCTGACCTGCAGCTTGTTGAGGTCTTCCTTCACTTTGATCTTCGCTATCTTGAGCTTCTCCCGCAAGGTATCGTAGTACGTGTCTGGAGTAGACAGGAACTCCATCCCACGCGCTCTAAGGTTGATGATCTGAGCGAGAGAGCAAAAGAAAGACCCAATGAAGTTCACTCAAGCCAACTAATGTCCCTTGTGCCCTTCATGGGCGTTTCTTCCAAGAGAGGCACCCTCTGAAACCTTTGCAAGAGAAAAACAATGTACTCACGGCTTGGATGATGTTTGGTGTGTTAAGCGCAATGTGCTGCACGCCAGGTCCACCATTGTAATCCACATACTCCTGAAATGACAGAGGAGATTCTAGTGAGCATGCAGCAAAAAAACTGTCATAACTGACACCCTGCAGCTGTAAACGACAACAAAATTCTCCTCATAAAGAATGGTACCAGGTGTAGGCCAGTGGTCTGGTAACATCAAAGCCACACCTGAATCTGGGACTTCTTCTTCCCAAGAGCTGGTTCGTTGATGGGCATCTTGATGGTCTCCTCATAATTGGTGACCACAATGGAACGCAGGGCACTGTATTGCGTGTGGATCTGCTTGTCGTCTATGGACCAGAAGCGGTGGAACATCAGACACTTCTGGTACCTGGAGGAAGGATGCAGGTGGTCCGGTCTATGAGCAAGACTGTCCATGTATGTATGAAACATCTGTCTGTCTGTCTATACTGATATTGATTTAGGAGACTTCTAACTTTCTGTTGTGTATTGTGAGTGACCCAAACATTATGGAAACAATAAGAACGGTCATTTTGTTCACTCAATTCTGTGTGAATCTGGGCTTAAGGACTGGAACCTTAGCCGGCAGACATCATAAAACAGATTTTGGACAACAAAAAATGCTATGATGTGCCATCTACTGCCACCGGAGTGAAGGACATGTTCTCCCTCGGACTCATTCGGTCAGCTACACGAAACCCTCTTTCTCCCTACCAGTCTGATATTGGCACCATCTTGTCATCTGGCTGGTTTCCCACAATGTGATCGATGAAGCTCAGACAGATTGGTGGTCTGTGGAGACAAACTTAAAGTGAATGGAGGCTTAACCCTCCACTGTTTTCTAGAGTTTTCCAAACATCTAGCTTAACTTGACATGAAGAGGTCATGGAAGATATGAAAACTTAAATGATGATTATTGATCCCTATGGGGAAATTCTCTTTTTACCTACCCAACCTCGCTCTCCAAACCAGCACATATGCAGCAGCACCCAGGGAGCTGGGGGGTTGGGCTAGGCCACTAAGCCACACACAGCCCCCAAAGTATTCTGAAGTATTTTGTGTCATGTGGTGACCACAAACACTATCTAGATGCCAGAAGCTACGGAGGACTCCAAACCAAAGATGTGAGGTTGCAGGACTCATCTGACTTACAGCTTAGTCAGCAGAGCATCTTTGCAGAGTGGCTCATTGTATCCAGGAAGAAAAAGTCCTTTGTAGGGTTCCAGGTACTCAATAAGCGTGTGGGTTGTGTCTCCATACTACACACAAAAAAGATAAAAATATCTTTAGTTCTCAAGAGATCTTTATGCACTAATAGGACCTGAATACATTAGGCTTTGAGAAATATTTAGTCTTGGTTGGTGATTAATCAAAATAAGACTGATGTCCACAGATTGTGAAGTCTTATCTGATTCATGTCTAATACATGTTTGGGTTGTTGGGCTTTTCAGTTTGTAAAGCAAATTACTGTCAACCCTCAATATAGATTATTTGATGCTTAAACGTCTATCACGCTGGTCGGAATGCAAAAGATTTCCCTCCTTTCTAGCCTGTGATGAGGGAAATTCAGCCCTTGGGGTTGTGCCAACTCACTGTTTGGACGACAGCCAACTTCACTTTGCCATATTGGTCTTCCTCCACCCAGGGCTTCTTGACTATCACAGCGCCGCGTTCCTTTGCTGTCTGAAAACGGATATTTGCCAGTGTGTTATAAACATAGATGCTGCTCATTGAATTTCAGGCATACTGTTTAATGTGGAAAGAGTGCCCCCTTGTGGTTGGAAGAGAAGGTTGTGGAACCTGTCACTAGTCAATGCCTTGAAATCACCTATCGAGGGTCAGTTAGGGGGAGTTACGCACGTCCAGCTCCGACCCTCCGCAAGGCACCAGTAGCCACTGGAGCCCTTGTATGTGTTCGGCTGTTTCACCTTGTTGAATTTGGACGCAGTGCTTGCTGAAGTCAGCACCGGGGGCCGTGGGCAAACAGAGCGGCCCGTCACATGTGTCAGCTACCTCCAGGCATAGGCCGGACTCTCTATCGGTGGGTTAAACGATAACTTCTTCTGGAGAAGTGGAACCAGGGCAGAGTTTACTTAAGCTGCTTGCCTAGCCTCAGAGAACCTCATTGTTAAATGTCTGCTGTCTGCGATGCAAAGGTCACTGGGCTCGCCTTTCTATGACACCCAAAGGATGTGGACACGTATGCTACGTAGGCACCTGAAAAATCCAGAAATCTCAGTGCTAATCCAACTCAATGAAGAGCATACAATATGACTTCTTCTGCCGCCCCCTGGAGGATGGGCTCCCCCTTTGAGTCTGGTTAGGGTTAGGGCTTCCTCTGCCACCCCCTGGAGAATGGGCTCCCCCTTTGAGTCCAGTTCCTCCCAAGGTTTTGTCCCACTATGGAGTTTTTCTTTGCCACTGTCACCTCTGACTCGCTCTCTGAGGGCTTCGTACAGGGATAATGTAAAGCACTTTGAGACGCTGTAATGTTGCGAAAATGCACTATACAAATAAAGTTGAATTGAACTGAATTTAAAAGAATCCCGCCGGAAAATCACAAAGGAACCCATTTCTGGAGGCCTGCCGTGGTGTGATACTCAGTGATACTCAGCCAAGTACCTGCACTAAGAAGTCACAGTCCTCCACCTGGAAGGCGATGTCCTTCACTCCATCTCCATGCTTCATCAGGTGCTCCCCCATTTCTGAGGGGAAACAAAGTGCATAGAACATAGGTATACAGAAGAAGCTGTCTGATATCAGAGAAGACAACACTCACTGTGATGCTGCATCAATTTTCTACACAGAATGAAAAAGGTGCTCAACCTTCCATTCCGGGGTTCAGGGCTGACTCAAAAACAAACAGTATCTGGAAAAGGAACAAGAGATGCATTATCAAATAAAGGCCGCTCTCTGCTTACGGACGTACCTGCAATGAGGCATAATGCTGTGCCTACGGGGGAAGTTCTAAGATGGCATGGAGAAGTGTGCGCTAGCTTTGTCCTTGATGTTAATTCTGCCAAACGTAGGGTTAAAAAGCTGCATCATGGCGTATGAAATGAAAAGGTCTACACTCTCACTGCCTAAAAACTGCACAAATTGTCTGTATGCATGTTTGTGATGGGGATGGCGGGGAGGGGGGGGGGGGGTTCACAACCTTGTCCTGCTTGATTACGTGGGACACGATCTCCCGACTGCCCGTCTCCAGGCCTTTGTAAGCCAGGGGTTCGAAGCCCATCTTGTCGCAGTAAAATACAGCTGCCTACAGAGAGACCGTGGTGTTCAGAGGAGAATAATCAGTGATCTGTCTCAGATTCATGTTGGCAGCCACAAGTGCACTGGCGCTGACTTTCCACTAGGGTGCGCTTTGCTATTAAGCCAGGCTCTTTTGGTCACATGGGAAAGTTTATAGGAAAAATTTTATATTCTTCAAAAGATTGTTTTGATTAATATATTTTAATATCAGTACTCTTCAATATATTGTTGTTATATATATTATTACTCTTTGTCAATATCTTTGGAGACTTTGTCTTAATTCCCAAATTGTAATTTCCATAAAGAAAAGGTGAATGACCTTGGACATAGTCCAAAGCCTTTTGCCCTCACTCAGAGAAAAATCTGGAATTTGTTATTGAGTCTTACCCTCAAGATCAGTTTTATTGTGTTTTGACTAATAAAAACAAGATTAAATTCCTGTTATTTTATGTTGTAAGAGTTTGTTTAATTAAATGGCAATGCTGTCCATTCAAGGAAATACCAAAAAGATCCTAGGGAAGAACTTTTAGCAGTTTCAGTGAGTCTTCTGGAATCAGTGTTATGCTTATGAAACTTACCTGTTTAGCATTTCCAACCCAGAATGTTATATGATGGAATTTAATAAATCGCCCTCTTTCTGGCTGAAAGGAAATATTTGAAAATCCTGTGGTGAATGAAAAAATACAAACCGGCAAACCTAATAATATTTAACATTCTGTTTAGCTATCTCTGGTTTGCACCTACTGATCACAGATTAATGTATGCTGACAAGTTTTAAATGCTATGCTTGAGGTAAACTTACTGTACTTTGGATGACAGAAATGCAAAGAGAAATGTTGGCTCCACTTTACAAAGTCTTTGTAATTCTACTTAAATGTCAATGAGAGCTGAGGAATGCTTTCCTGATTTGAACAATGCAGTTCAATCTACAGGGACGAGTAAGGTTCGACAGACACTTGAGTGTACGCCAAAGGGACATGCTCTATTGACAGCCCTTGTGTTGAATAAGTATATAATGACTAGTCTACCTTTTCTCCTTTGTCAGTGTAGGAAGTCTGAAAAGAAAAAGACAATGTAGTCACAGTCCTGCATTATACTGAAGAGACATATTAGGATTTGGTGACATGTGTACGTTAAGGAATCATTAATGTCACCTGAAATCAAGTGTGCTGGTGTAAACACAGAAAGACACCTGAAGCTTTCAGTAGAAGATAGCAATTAGACATATGCTATTATCTTTCAAGATTCAAGATACTTTATTTGTCACATACATAATTATACAAGTACAACATGTAGTGAAATGTACCCTGAATGACCCTTAATTGTGCAAATCAAAGATAGAATTAAGAATTAAGAAAAAGTCAAGTTAAAAATCTTACAAGAAACTAAAGGTTTAAAAAAAACTAATGTCTTATCTGGTGTTAGAGTATATATTTAATACTACAATCAATAATTTCTTTATATGTAATTGTGCATGGTATAGCTATTTGTTACTTCTGAAGTATTTGCAATTCAAACGCCAACATTAATTTTGTTAACAGATAAACTTTTGTCCCTCCAAACATGATCATATATTGCAAGCAGACAGATGCCCCACACTCACCATCTTGGGTTTCGCAGTGGACAATGATGACCAGAGAAACCAAATTACTGAGAGAGACTGGCCCACTGGAGCTGCAGATATGTACGGCTAAGCGACACAGGTGATTGGTTTCTGAGATGACACCCACTTTCCAGCTATTCGTGCACAGCTTGGTGGTGCAGTGTCGACAGCCCTCCCCCCCCCTGTGGGTCCTGTTTACTGTCACTTATTGATCTTCCACTCTGTCTCTGAGGTCCAGGGACTAACCCATTCTGGTATGACCATAGCAGATCACAGTGGAGATACCAGAGCAGTTGGTAATCCAACTGTATTTTGGTTAATTGTGCTGGGAAAAAAAGAAAGACAGGTATTGCCTGATGCTGCTGTATCCTGTGTAGCAGTTTGAAAAGGAATTTAAACCAATACAGCAAGGTTTTGACGTATACCTTAATTAATCACATTTAATTCATCAAACACTATTAAGTAAATCTGTTTTGTGGACCTGGAAAGTACAGCATTTCTGAGGACACTGTAGATCTGTCCAGGTATGAGCTGCATTTCCACTCTAGGGGGAGCTGTTGTGCTATTATTATTATTGCTCAAAGAACTCAAGCAACACATGTGACAGGGGCATAACTCTGTCCTCGTACCAGACATTAACACAAAAGGCAGCTCTGCTGTCACATGTAGCTTGAAAGGGGCCCTGTAATGTGCAAATCTATCCCCCATTGTAACGTTTTTTGCTGTAACCAGCCAGCTGCCAGCCATTGCTGGCCAGTCACTGGAATTCGAAGAGTAGAAACAGTCCCACAGTCACGTCTTTTACACTAAGTATTCAAATGTCAAATGTCAAGGTTTGAAATCCATTGTTCCAAAAGTATAACTTTATTTAAACCTTGGGGGGAGGTGCATATCTTTTTAACTAACAATTAACAAAATAACTCATTTTTAATAACACAAATACCTTATAATCACATAATCTGATGTCATACAAATGGACAAAATCAGTGAATATTTAAATCAGCTCCTTTTGGCTGGACATTACGTCATGCCTGGCTGGAGTGTTCTAAGCCAGGTGAGAATGCGGCGAATGCCGCCCCCCAGCCCCCCAGGACTTAGTGGCAGGCTCCAGCGTTCTCACATCTGTCTGGGAGAGGTCAAGACTTGAATGACCAATGAGCGGTATGACAGAGCATGCGAAGTCAGCTCGGGAACCGAAATAGTCCCAAACGCTTATCCACAGTCAGGAACCATGAGGGTGGCAGCAAAATGCAGCCGGACACATGCGAAATGTTCCTGATATGTTTATCAGATATACACATACGCCTAATAGCCATAAACATGACTGTCATTCCAGTACTTTCCCTCCTTTATTTTTAGGCAGACACGTCATTTCCCTTCACATTTATGTCAGACCGAATGTGAAAGTGCATACCAGAAAATGCAGTCAGGAATTCATAAGAGTGCCTAATGTGTAATAGATCTATTATGGATTCTTTTCAAAGCATCACTGCCTATTTAGAAGGCACGAGAATGACTTATGGTAAATAGGAGTATAGTTTCTGGGGTGACATGGTAGTGAAGTCATTAGCATTGTTACCTCACACCTCTAGGACCTGGGTTCCATGGAGTTTGCATGTTCTCTCCGAGTCATTGTGGGGGTTTCTCTGGGTACTCTGCTTTCCCCTCACAGTCCAGAAACATGCTGAGGTTAATTAGAGTTACCAAATTGTGTGTAGGTGTGAATGGTGTGTGAATGTGCCTTGTGATGGTCTGGCACCCATCTGCCGTTGTTCCCTGCCTTGTGTCCTTAGTGTGAATGTGTTCTGCTTCGGGTTGGCATCCCATCCTGGGTTGTTCCCTGCTTTGTGCCTGTAGCCTCCAGCACAGACTCCACACCCCACATGACCCTAAATATGATAAGCACTTACAGGACATGGATGGAGTACAATTTGTATAATTTACATTAGATTTCATTTATTTAGCACATGCTTTCATCCAAAGCGACGGATAATGGAGAAGGCAGGGTCACACAGTCCCTGGTGTTAACATAGAGCACGACAGGATGTTTTGAGTTCACTGCATTACCACCAATGCTGAAGCACCCTCAGCACTCCTACTTCCAGCGCTAGTGGGGTGACTAGTAACTAATCACTCTAGCGACCATAATATAACAAAGTCAGCGACCTTCACAGGCACAGCATCCTAACCCGCTGAACCACACACCACCTCCATACAACAGGAAAAGATCCGTGGTTCACAAATAAGTGAAGTTTTTGTTTTCACCTTAAACGTGCTAAAAGTCTTAAGTGAAGTGCTAAGTCATATTACATAATGCGACGGAACGTTAGAGGCTTTGGTGAGGGGTTACTTAACGTCCAAAGATGAATGTTAGTATGTAGGCTATTTCTAAGCCACGCCTTTTTGGTACCCCTTATGATAGCGCGTATTGACTGCACGTGAAAAAAATGGAAACGATGAAGCTCACTTAACTTATTAAATTGATCCCCGAGAGCACCCAGTATGTGAACGTTTTAATTTAAATAAACCAGTCCGTCATAAAAAGGCTGGCAATCCCTATCTTATCTGTGAATTTTCAGAATACACATAGCTGTACATATACATGGCTTGTACTGGGCTGAATCAAGTTTTCTTAGTTGCAGAAATAAATATGAAAGATGTGTGTACATATTAGGAGGTGATTCGTGATCACGAAAATATACATCCAACGAAGGGCGCAGTTTCTCGAACAGACTCTTGACTATGAACGTTTTTTAAGTGCTACCACTTTAAAATCACGCCGTCACACGGCAACATGTGATTCACATTGTGCCGCGCTGTGACTTTCTATTGGCTCTCACCCCTTGCCTTTGTAGTTGGTCATGTGTGCTCCGCTGGTGCTGTTTGATTGGCTCTACAGTGGGTGTGTTCACGCCATTCTCAACGCGCAGGGTACCCCCGTGTTCTGAACTGTCATTGGCTGAATTAAGCCAGTCAATGACGCCATCCGGTCTTATACTTAGCGCCTATTGGTATTGCAGGCTATTCAGGATTGGCTGTTGCATAGGTCATCGCTATTGAATGCGGAAGTGCTGTAGTCTACTGAGTCACCGTTCTATCAGCTGATTGTTTCTCAGTGAGTAACTCGATTGTAATTGCTTTAAAATCGTTTTTTGATATTTTCTGTGACCTGTCTTACGGATTTTCTGTACATTACGGGCAAATCCTTAAGGTCCAAATATGGTTTCCCCAAACCAATGTTTATTATCTGCAGATATTGTGGTGCATGTGTTTCATCCCGTACATCGTTGGTAAAGCTAGCCCGTTGGCAACTAGATAACTGCCCGTTTTTAAACACCCATTTAATTACTGAGCAGTCCCATTGAAGCGAATGTAAAAGATCATAGCCAGTCATTTGGCGGTCTTTTGCTTTGCCCTTTTAATAAACAACATAACTCATTTTAACAACGTGTAGATGATATTTTATAGTCGCTTATGCTCACTGTATTTTGGGGGCCGTAGACAGCGATGGTTGCAGGCAACGACTTTCTTTTAACTAAAACTGTTAACAGCATAATCAAAACGTTTCCATCTCTCAAACCACAGTGCGAACGCAATTATTCCAAAAGGTTCAGTCAGCAGGTTCATGTACAACTTTGTGTATCCTAGGCGTTTTGTACATTTGACTAAATCAACGCATTTAACTAAGTCAACGCGTGGGTACATGATTTGCAAGAACAGAATTATAGTAAAATCCGCATTTATCGTAATCAGGCGGCAGTATTTCGGACTTTATTATCACTTTTGAAGAAACGCTTGAGTGGGCGGTACCCCTTTTTCTGGATTTCGCAGTCGTCTCGTGCCCACCTCGCGAACACGTGAGCGGTCTTGCTAGCGCGCGCTTGCTATACAGTCACTGGGCAGGTTGCTGTAGAAATGTTTCTCAGTCACTATTTTCCGTATTCATTTATGCCTTTATATCTTCGCATTTTTTGGCTTTTTATTCGATCCTATCATGTAGGGTGTTCTGCAAATAGACCGTAAAAGTCAGGAAGAGCGCTTAAGAGAAAGAGGGGGGGGGGGCTCTAAAATTTCCAGAACTTCCTAACGTACTGGTTTACATTCTATCCAGACACTCATCCCTTTAGAAGGTTTTGGTGCAGTATTTACTTTCCATTTTATTTACGTTTCATATAGTTGCAGTGGTAACTGTAATTTTAGTTTAGCAAATTAACTTTGCATAAACAAAGAAAACAGGTGGTTCTTTGATGTGAATTTACGGTATAAACTGATGTAATGTGTTTTGATGTTTGATTTACATGTATTTAGGAACTGCCAAAGGAAACATTTACGAGGGTTCAACTTTTCAGGGCATATCGCACTCGGATCACCCGAGTTTTTTAACCCCGATACCAGTCTTCCTTCAAAAAAAGGCAAGCTCCAGGTAAACTTGACCTTGAGACTCCGCTGGTTCATCGTGAGGATCATGTCGCTGATTTCTGCAGTGCAAAAGCGTCTCTATATTAATTGTAGTATATTACGATGAGCTAATGAGAATGACGCCCAGGGCGCGTTTCCTACCCTGCCGTTCCCTCGGGGTTTGTCACTTCTGACAATGCGGCTGCCAACCTGAGAACCCATCGGTCACGATCGCGTTTCAGGTCCGGCCTCTATAAATAGCCGTTGGCTACTCGTGAGCACTGGGTCCGTTGCTGACCGTGGGGACGCTTCGAGCGCTATCCATGCCTCCCGATATGTGGCAGTAAAGGAGTGCTTGTGGCTGGGCGTCGTGCCGCATCAGCGCGTAGCCCCTTAACCCTTTAATGTTGTAGATGGTATGTGGCGATGCCCAGTGAAGGATAACTCATTTTCACGATGCCCGTCAGTCATTCCTCATTCTTCATGTGTGTCGAAAATGCATAAATGCAGATTCTGTTCGGTTCAGTTAATTCAGAGCAAGGCTTTAGGTGAAATATGTGCGCTATTAACGGTCGTCGGTACCTTGTATTATGCAGTTTTCCACAGAGAGGCAAAATCCAGGCCTGTTGGAGTGCAACGTAAACGCTTCGTCGGTTCTTATTCTGGGTATAAATGGGAACTGTGATACTGCCATTTGTATTTTCAGTGTATAACAAGAGAACAATTCGCTTTTGTGTGCAGTTGTATATTTGGCACCAATGTGCTGCTTAAATGCCATGTGGTGTGGCACGATGTCCTTTGTTGTATGTCGTTCTGTGAGGTGAGTTTGGGCTGTCAGAGGTGCAGCAATGATTCTGTATAATGCAAGTGGCAGTTTTAAGTGCTACTTCGGTCTTGTGGTTTGGCGGGTGTCTGAATAACAGTTGAACTTTTGGTACCACTTTACAACAAGGCTCTCTTTTGCCACTTGTAAATGGTAGTTTGATACTCATTAATAAAAAGAAGTGTCATAACTTGTTTAAAATCATCTATTAATAATTTACAAAGTGTTACAACCATTCATAAACTCTTTATATGGGTAGCGTTATTATAAAATGGCACAGAACTTTTAATATTTACAGTGTCATTTTTATTGCATTTTTAATTATAATTGTGTAGGTGGGGTGTGTGCGTGTGTGTGCGTGTATGTGTTTGTGTGTGTGTGCGTGTATGTGTTTGTGCCTGTATAGTTTAGATTAACATCTTCCAGTACCAGTAGCCAGCAAAAAAAAAAAACTATACCAAGTAGTTAGATTTGATGCAGACTAATCGATTATTACGCTGTTCTTTGACAAGCTTCCACCCCATTCATTCAGTGTAAATAATATTGTGTGGAGCCCCTCTTGCAGTTGAGAATGCATCTAGTGTGTAATATCAGAAATTCATCATTCAGTTTATGTAATTTTTTTTGTTAATGATAGTCACTCTGCCTTGTGTACTGTAAGTGCATGGTTAGGTTTCCTAAAATTCTTGTTTATTCTTATCCATAATGCACTTCATAAATGTGACTTTTAAGTGCAGCTTTACTCTACAGTACTATCCTAGGCCTAACGTCTGATACTGAGTTGTGCACACCGCAGCATGCATGTCTTTCATGTGAAGTATGAATCGGCTCCGAACCATGCCCGTGACACACAGAGCAGACGAGAGTGCAGAAGCACTGCAACTGACTAAAATGTTGTTGGCATTCATTTTTATGTAAGCTAACGGCTATGTAAACACAATTTGCTAATATTGATGTTGGAAAATTGACCACGGTCATGTCCATATATTGTGTGATAAGTTGATAACATAATTATCATAACTGGCTTAAAATACGGAGAATTGAATTGACTGCATGCATATCGTTTTTTAAATAAATCATGCAAAAACATTTTTGTTGTACGGAGTAACACTAGATAACTTGGACAGTATGGTTTGTTGCTGGGTTTATTTCTTTTACTACATTGCTACTCATTCCTTTCACATTGCTAGTAGAGTTGCCATCCATCCACACAAATTGCTTCATATTTCTCCAGATTGAGAAGTGCAAATCTTCAGCATTACTGCAGGAGAAATCGCGATAGTGTTTATCGTCTTCCACCGTGCCCCACTCTTATCATATGGCACGCAGTTGAAAAACGTGTCAGGGACGGTTGCTTGCTTAACTTTGGATGTTGTGCTGGTGCTGCGGCTATTTTCATCTCGCTGGGAGCTGCACTTCTCCCACTCCGCCGTGTGCCTCTGTTTTAGGTGCAGGAATAAATTTGTCGTGCCGCTTCCTTTGGTTGCAACAGTTTTTAAACAGACTTTGCAACTTGGGCTTGTTTGGTCCGTGTGCGATGGCGCAAAACCGAACCATTTCCATGTTTGTAAATCCGCCACAGTGTTTGGGTGCGCTGTGCTGATTTACCTGTGAAGAACGGTGCATCGCATTAGTTACACTTTGGGCGTTGCGTGTAAAATAAGTAATAAAATCAATTTTCATGAAAACACATTGTCCTGAACTGTAAATTCGAATTAATTGATAAAATCAATTTATCCCCCCACCTCTAACACTAAGGAGAGTTTCTAAACAAACTTAACTATTTACATCACCATATGATGACGATGCTCATATGATTTGGTATGGACACTGTTCGCAGCTTATGCCATGTACTCTTCTTCCCCAATAACGTACTATAAATTTAGGGCAAAATAACTTAAACTCTTGATTTTGCCAAAAAAGTGCTGGGTTGCTAGCAACCCAAACATGGTAAAGTTCAAATATAAAACATCTAGCAAAATCATTTTCACAAAAGCTATAACTGTGTTAAGTTAAATAAAGTAATATAAATAAAACAATTCTGGTAAGGGAAAAAAAAAAGAATAGGGGTGCTGCAGCTAACACTAATTGTACCCCTAATAACAGGACCTTTCTGTAAATGGTATCTGTCCATGAAGTAGGTAATTCACAGCAGGGGAATATAAAGTTTTCCTTGTTTCACATATTTGTTGTTTTTGGCTGTATACTTCTGTTTGGTGAGCATGACTGGCACGCGAGGAGCACGGCATTTTTGTTTGGTGAGAATGACTCGGACAAGGTGGACGACATGAATTTGTAGTATTATTCTCACGACAGTTTCAAACCCTGGGTCAGACGCACTGTGTAATACATATCCTAAATTGCAGCCTTTCCGACTTGTTGATCATGTTATTTTAAATTGTGATTTGAAATCTTTAAACTGCTCATTCCTACTGTAAGTGTGTGCATTCTGTATGTTCTACTGGATGGCAATGCTTTGAGGGCTGATATGCAGTATTTCTAGATTTAATTGGCACAAGCCATATGATTGGTTGGAGTCAAAGCAGTAATTCCTTATTCGGTAGTTGCACAGTGTAATTGAACACGAGGGAACATGGCATACTCCAAATTTTCGTCCTCAGAAATCAAAGGGAACACTTAAACAATGCGAAACGACTTCAAACACAACAGTATAAGTTTTAACTTAGAAGTTATCAAAAAGATGTGTGGTATAAAACTACACTTTTTATGCTTCTCCACTGCCTTGTCTATCTCTGGATTTTGTCTAGCAATATATGCCCGCTTTCAATGTATTGCCACAATGCTTATCCTTTGCAGGACAAAGTTTACATGCTCCATGGCTCATGCCAAACTCCTCTTTATTGTTTCAAATTTGAAAGCCAAAATTCTTCCATACTTCGGATATAAACTGAATTGAGTCATCTGCCATTCCTGTTACTACTAAACAGTGAGAGAATAATTGGGTCCTACAACAGGGGATGCTATGTTGCCTGTCAGTGTGGGATTAGTTTAGAGTAGGATAACAGAGGTACAGCAATGTTTCTCCACCTCGAATTCAAATGTTTACAAATTGTAAATGAATGAAAAATCGATTTTGGAGTTAGCTTTGCGATTCATGAATCGCCCCACAAAAAAAGCGATACATAACTGAATTGGTTTTACATTTTTTTTTCTCCCCCCTTCTCTAATTGACAATATCATACAAATTAGCCCAGTGTAGATATCAGACAATGACTAACCGCCGATTATCACCATTGTCGGTTGCTACATCCCTGTCTAGGTTTGAGACATAGTCAAATTTTGAACAGAACAAGGAAGGGAAAGGGAGAGAGGGTAATGTGATGTAAAGAAGATCGACAAGTATATTGTTGCTTTTTATTTTCATATATATTTATAACTCGGGGAAACACAAGAACACCGACATGAACTTCGGCAGTGGCGCAGGCCAAAATAATAGACAAAAAAGGTGAGTTAACTGAGTGAACCCCTACTAAGTCTACCCTTGAGCCAAAAGAAAACTGAAACCAAAAGACAAATGTTAATCTAACAATCTGAAAAATTCAAACAAAACAATATGCAAGCAAAAAATAAATGCCAGCCCCTCCCTGCAACTAGGGATTGGTCCATCCACATTTTTTCAGTTTCGATCTGATTCTGATGCACAATTGCCTATACCGATACAAATTCCCATGTGAGAACTCTCTTTACTTTAATGTTTTCATATAAATGTATATTTAGTATAAGTATTTATACTTTATTAATTTTTCTAAAACAGGTAAATATAAATGAAAAAATGTATGCCAAAAAATCTTAATGTATGTTTGTAGTAGCCTAATTAATGTTCTGTTCCGCCTTGTACATCTTGTTTTAAGCGTTTTTGATGCATGGGCCAATTTGAATATCTTTCAAGAGAGTATACGCAAGTGGCAAACGCGTAAAATGGCCGAACAGTTTTTCTCCCTTTGGGGGCAGCATCACTTACACTTTGTTGAGAGAACAGCCCTTAGTGCAACACAGCCTAAGCTAGCAACTCCCATATCATCCACTACTACAATATTTGTATTCATATTTTGAATGAACTTTGAATAATGAACTTTTCTCTAATAAAGTCTTCTGAAAGTTTACCGTCTCTGTAGGCCATACTTATCCCTGATTCCCGCTTCTCCGTACAAATCGGAAAACGTATAAGCAAATTGCTTGGTCCTGGGTTGGCCTATATTTAGTCTTAAAAATCTGAGACCTATTCAGATTCAGAATACTTTATTGATCCCTGAGGAAATTGTGGTTACAGTTGCTCCTGGACAGTAAGACAATAATTAACAAGTATACAAATATTACAATACGAAAATTATGAATGGCTCTAATAATACAAAGCGCTCAATATACAAACAATATATATTCTATAATATTTATATATTATAAAAATTTATTATACATGTTTATATTATGTAAACGATATACAAACAATATCCTAACGTATTACAGAAAATTAACTATACACGGGGTTGTATTAAGGTGTGTATATTTTTATATGCGAATTCGAATAGAAATTCAAACATTTGCATTTCTGCCTCAAATGTCAAACAGGATTTTTTTTGTTGGTGCCAGTCCTAATGAAGTGGACAGTGAGTTTGTATCTATATATACTATTGCATTTTATAATGAATTATATTTATTATTCACGTGCATTTTTGATTGTAACCTTTTGTTTCTAAATTTGTTGCATGTTAATTTCATTTTTTTGCTGCAGTTTCCAGAAAGATGAATATGTATTCATATTCATAACTTAATATAGCTCTCCAGAGCACGTAGTGAAAAATACATTTAGGTACACTTAAGTCAGTGGTAGAATGTGCATAGGGTTCATTGACATACGACATGCCCATATTTTGGTCTCTCTGCCCGACATTAGAGTCCCTTGTGCTCTCCTTCTTGCTGTATGGCTGTAAGACATGGATGCTGTCAGGTGACTTGAGACAAAAACTGGTCTATTTTGGTACTCTCTCACTTTGGAGAATCCTTCGGTTTCACTTTGAATAGAATGAGTGGCTGCTCATGGAGTTGGGACTCATGAGTGTTAGTTTAGGCATTATGGCCACGTGGGGCATTTCCCTGAGGGTAATCAGGCTCACAGGATCCTCATTGCTGAGGACCCAAGCAGCTGGACCAGGCCAAGCTATGCCCACACAATACCTAGGTGTGGCAGATCAATAGGCATTTTCTGAGGGTGGTACTGGACTGTCTGTCGGGGGGGTCGCCAACCAGGATCCCAAGGTGTTCCTTTGTATGATAAGCATGGCAACGTGCTCTACCAGTGCATGCTCTGCAACCTGACCCGCCCAAAGCGCATATCTGCTGTCTAATGCCTTGATTCCACCAACACGGTGCTGGTGGGGCCAGTGCTGAGCTGGTTCTCGCTGCCCACATTTCCATTGGTTTAAAAAAAAGAATGGAATGGAAATGTTACATAGGCAGAGGTGAGACTAAATTAAAGGTTCGTATGCATTCCATTTTTTGGATTTATTAAAATCTGTTTCGTACTTCTGTGGAAGTGCACTTCAACCTCTGACTGAAGTCCATGGGATATTACGCTTAAGTGAAAAACACACATAGCTAAAAAAAAAATGAAGCTGGGAAGCACGTGTTTAGTATCAGGTTTAACAGCATACAGCACAATTTGAAAACTAAGGAATGGCTGACTCTTGAAAGACTTGTATTATTGCCAAATTTTAGTAAAAATGTATTTATTGCTGACAGAAGAGAGGGCTTCAATGACTAAGTTGTGGTTGAAGAGACCTCAGTATTTTGAGTATGCCTGGGAACTTTACAGCGCCCACGGTTTTCTGTTCTGCTCCTCTTCTTTGTCATTTACCATATTTACATGCATTTAATTGTACTTGTGTGCAAAGTGACATTCAAGAGAGGCAGATAGCCGCAGAATGTTTCTTGCCATTGTTTGCAGTTCTACCTCCTCAATTTTGAAATTGTGTTGTTGATTACATTGAGAAATGTATTCAGAATTTGTTATTGGAGTATTTGTCTTGATGGAAGCATTGGTGTACTTTTTTGAAAAATAGTGTACCATTCCAACACAAATTGTTCCTGTCTGAGATTTTCCACATTTAATGTGCTGAGCTGTCAGGTTTGGTTTAGAAATTTGGGGTGTGTGTGTGTTGTGAGAGAATTGTAGTTTGTGTGGGTCTGTGGTTACATTCTTAATGCTGGAAAGGAGGCCATTGCAGACAGTTCCATCCCATCGCATGGAAAAATGTTCCTACTATCTTTGTCCTGTATTTTTTTTGTTTACATACTTTTCATGTTGTACATGCAATAGCGAGTTGGTACAAGCCAGGCAGTAAATCTCCAGAAAGGCTTTACTTTCTTATCTTGGTGACGAGAAATCAGCGAAACCTAACTTCTTTTCCCGAAGCTGTTTAGTCAAGAGTTTTGCCCCAGGAGCTTTTCAAACCACAGACAACATGTCTGGAAGGGTGTTGTTTAAGCTGGCCCTGGAGCCCTTTTAGAAGTGGCATTTCAGATAAACCCCATTTTGGACTTAAAAACACACAGCAGTCTCTCCACTGCATATTTTTGCATCCTTTATGTAAAGCAAAAGGTTTCTAATTCTTGCTGGGGTTGTGCATTCAGTAGCAGTAGCATGCCTGCTGTAAGAGCACCGTATGGTACCTGGGGAAGATGCTGCTACGTTGTGCAGAACCTCGAGGAAACCAAGCTTTTACTTTCATAAAAAGTGAAGGTTTCAATGTACCTTCAGGAAATGTCATTTAGTAATTATTAGTATTATGCACGTGCACTGTAAATAAATATTTTGCTCAAAAGACAAATACTGTTTCAAAGTTCAGTGAAAGAATGATAATAAAAGAATATCATATTAGGAGGCTTCACATGTTTCCTTTATCAGCCCGTTCAGACTGCTAACCCACTTTACACTGGGGTCAGTAAAGGAGCACGTCTCAGGGTTAAGGTTTTATTGTGTTTTTGTGATCAAGCATGAACTTTGAGTTATGTGGAAGGAGCAGCTGCCCATCTCAGCCTGCAGTTGCTTCATTCTGAAACGTGGCTGCTTTTAGTAACGCGCTTTACGGTCACTGGCTGATCTGGCGCAGATGTTTTGAAGAGTATAAAAAAAAAAAACCCTAAAACTTTCCTTTACAGTGGAAAGATGAAGTAGGAAGTGTTTAGCTGGCAACTCATGCTCTGGTTTGTAAGATGGCTTCTGGAACGTCCACTGAACAATTGGTTAATAACAATTGGTTAATCATATTTGAGCTGATGAGCTGAAATTAGCTAGCATCACATCTATTTAAGGCTGTCATCTTTTTCAGGGCTGTATGTTCCTGCCTTGGTCTTAAATGAAATGATCCATTAACTTTTTCATGACTGAAGGCTGGAAATGGTGCCTCTCTGGACTGTGAGAAAGCCTGACCCAGCAGCATTTGGGCTCAGCTCTTGCCATCAGCAGTCCCCCTGTCCTTTCCACTTTACTTTGCAATCCCGGCCTATGTTTCTTATGCCTTTCTCCCTTAGTTTCGCTGGCAAGCTTTTTGTGGTGGATTTTGCGGAATGTCCACTGATAACTCCCTCTCAGACAATCCTGACCTTTTACTTACTTTTTTTCTCTTGACTGTAGAACATTTATCTTGTGGGCTCGCTGTCTAGATCACAGAAGTTAATCGTGATTTTCAAAATCGCTTTACATATGCTGTAATTGCAATAAATCCTTATTGTTAGTTGACTGTTTGGTGGAGACTTTTCTGTTGTAAAGCATGCTCACCTAGATTTCATTAACCCCTTATCTGTTTGCCTCCTGCTATGAAAATAATAAATGAATCAGTTTCATCAGCACTGTTCCTCAAAATAAGCTTTTTTTCGTTCACGTTTCAGTGCTCAATATGGAACTGAAACGCACATGCTCCGGCACATCTGACCATTACGATTCCTCTTTCTGCAAAAGCTGTGATATTGAGGGTACTTTTTATGGATTTTTGGGCTAACGCTGCATAGAGTCAGATTCTGTGCCTCTGAGTGATTGGCTCCTTCTTCATTTCTGCTTGTCACAGCAAGAACTTGATCTGAAATGTTACTATGTGTATTTATTTACACCATGATGAAGCAGTACAATCAGCTTTTCATAAAAAGGTCCTGAAATTTACCCCATACTGCAGATCTGTCCTCGGGGATATGTTGTCCAGATTGAGCATTGCTCTGCCCCTGCCCATGTTGGTGGTGCTGTAATCATCTGCCCTCTGTGGGTATAACTCCAGGGGAACGGGAAGCATATTGGGGCCTCTGTGTGGATCTGCACAAGTCTGAGTTTTCTAAATTTGTCCTGTTAACATTAAAAGGATGTTATTTGTACTTTGGGGAAGTTAAATGCATTGTTTTTGATACCCCAATCTCGATACAGTGTGTACACAGGAATGTTAAACTATTAAATTTGATATCCAAAATGTTTGCATTGTGTTCCCTGATGCCTTTGGCACTCTTAGAAGTATTAATGAATATGAAAGGTGCAAAATAGTGTGCGTTTAAAAGATTTTATATTTGTATCTTGGAAACCTTTGTCTGCTAAAGGGTTTATTTATGTATTTATTCATTTACTTAGATCTGACATTTGTGAAAATCACCGGTGTTTCCCTAGAGTGGGCAGTTCCAGGGTCTTTCTTTGCTTTACAAGAGCATCTCTGGACTCCCTGGCCACAATAAAGGGCCTTTCTTTCAAGCTGAAGACAGCCTGAACACTTTTAAAAGTGTTTATTCAGATGCCGAACCTCTCAGCTAATCTCCATCCTATTCAAGAAACTGTATATGACTCCATTCCCTCCATTTATCCTTAATGAACAAATACACGGATGCCTCACATGTACAGGATGATGAGTCAGGTGTTCGGGCTTCACTTTCAGGATCCAAAGGTCTATGGCTCAGGTCTCTGGTTATAATCTGCTCTCAACATGTCCATATGCAAGTTGCATAAATGCTATCCTTCCTTATGCTTATCTATTTGTATAAATAATTCTCACTTGGTGAAAGTTCTGGGTGTGCACTGTACATTTTAATGCACATTTGTTTACTGTTTTATCTGCCTAACAGCTGAATTCCTTCCCTGTGTGCCTTTAATAAGCTAGAACAGTCCCTCAGTACTATATGCATTCATGCTGTGCTTGTAGAAGAAAACAGTCTTGTGTGTTTATGCCTTCCCACAAATCCAGCCTCGTAAATCTTTTTGTCTGACCCCAGACGCGAATGCATTGGCTGAATGGCTACGTCTTGCTCTTGCTGATTGTGGGGCTCCGTGCAGAGCCGAGGGCAGGTCGGGCAAGTGGGAACCTGCCCCTGAGATTTGGGTGTACTGCAGGAATGCTCAGTCCTGCTCTGAGACATACCTGCTGTTCCCATCCATGCTCTGAACACAGAGCGGCTGCCAATGACCCCTTTCTCAGCCAAGTGGGCAACCCCTCTCCCACAGGGCTGCACTCCTTGTGGTCACATGAAATAGGAAACCCTCAGCTCATCCTAATTTTAATCTCGGTAGAGGACATTACCTCCTGCAGACGTGCAGAATATCCACAAGGGTTTGGGGTTGCGAGGATGGGCTGGCATTGTGTAGTATGCCCTTCTCGTATGCAATTTTTAAAAATTATTATTTTAAAAGATTCCTTAGCATTTCTATCTGGTGGATATGTATTTATTATGCTTATCTACTGTACTGTTTTTTTGTTATCTTTGCAGAATCTGGAGTCTATATGTAATTGTTGAATCCTCTGGTCATTCTGTGCCTGTAGGGTTCTGGAAGTCACCATTTTGTCCCAAAGGCATTTTTTAGTCGATTACAACTGTACAGTGGGAGTTCTGCTTCGGTTTTGGACAGGAGGCTGAGGTCCTAGTGGTTCAGCCTGGTGTGTAGACTATTGCCTAGTACAGGCATCCTGTCCAAAGCGGCTTGGCGGGATGCCGATGTAGTGCCTGCATGGCCTGCATTTAACAGGAGAAGCTCACGGAGTAGTGGCCTCTTGATCCGGGAAAACACAGAACCCGTAGTGGTTCACAGGCATTCATACCCCACCACAGGCTTTCCCAAGTATGTGGTGCTGGAGTCGGTTGTTGATTTAAGGGACTTTCTTTACCTTTTTGTGTACTCATGTGTTCCTAGGAGGCGTTAGGGACCTTCCGGGGAACTGAAAAAATGAGGAAGTGAGACCTGCTGACGTCCGAAGTTGCATATAGAGAAAGATCCCCTAGATAAAGCCCAGCTGCAGTGAGATCTACCCACAGACATTCAGCACTGCTGCTTTCATTCTTTATATGTCACCTAGCATTTCAAATTTGTTTTAGCCTTCTTTAATAAACCAACAGGCTTGAGCCCTCTGAGAGCTGGGGATAGGTTTAGTGCTCGTTCGTTGTCTCTAACAGTGGTATGAAGCCGCAGTGGAGCCAGGTGAAAGTATGATCTGGCACCAAGCAGCAGTCATAGTGCTGAGGACAGATGCGGCTTTCATCACTACACCCCTTTTCTGGGATATAGATATGATCATACATCACCTCCAACCAATATTTGGAAGATACTCAATAACAGAAGCCATTCAGTCGGGGGAATCAGGATGAGGCATATTGCTGATCTTTAAAGCTGATTTGTGGCTTCTGTTTTGGAAAACATGTTTTAACACATTTACTGTAGTTTAAGTCTAAATATGGAGTTGTAACTAAAGCAAACGTGCCTTCCTCATACATTATGCAAGTTGGATCGAGCTATCCTGCCTGCCTATGGCAATAATAAATTCTCTTGATGTTTAAAGTGGCTTTAAATTAAAATAACTAACAATGGCACGTAAAATGCGTGGTGAAACGTGCCTGCAGCGTGCCGGTCTCTTTCTCTGTTTATTAGTTTTCCTGCTTCCTTATTAAAGCATACAGCTATTTAGTGGCCCTGTTCTAACTCCATATTTTGACCGTAGTGTATTAGTTGCATGTAATTTTTGCCAACCAAGTTTAATAGTTGAACTTTGAAGAAAAAACATTACTACATCATGGCACTTTCACCAATACCATAAAGATGTATATCATATCCTTCATTGTAAAATGCCCTGAAATACAGCATTACTCCATATAAGATCTCTGCTTCCTCGCCGTTTTGAGGCGCTCCGCGTAAGATAAGGGAGTTTTAACTGAGCAGTTTTGCAACCATAACGTGTTTCCTTAACCCCTTCAGACCCGATTTTTTTTCTGCTCGTTGGAAAATTTTTTATCCAGCTGATTTTTACTGTTCTCCAATAAAGAAATTGAGTCATAATTTGTTTTTGTCGCTAACTCATGTTTTTATTAATTTTTTTTATGTCCATTACAATGGACACCACGACTAAATGAACGTAAAATACCCTGTCATATTTTAGTATAGGATTCATGTAACAAATATATCACATATGAACTGAACATTTTAACAGTATGTGCATGTCTGTATGTCTGCATGTGTGTTTG
>JABFEB020000104.1:28454138-28470266 GCA_019775895.2 Stomatorhinus ivindoensis | reverse complement strand
GCGCGTGTGTGTGTGTGTGTGTGTGTGTGTGTGTGTGTGTGTGTGTGTGTGTGTGTGAATGCGCAAGTATGTGTATCACAATGTGTGTGTGTGCACGCATGTGTGTGTGTGTGTGTGTGAGTCTGTGAGGCCGATGTGTGTGTATGTGTGGGTGGGTCATGTATATATTAAATTGTGGGGACCAAATTTTGATGCTGTAGGGACCATTTTCTCGGTCCCCAAAAGGCTAAACTCGATTTATAAAAATCTGTAATGGCAGTCAAAAAAATTTGAAATGCTAATGTCTTGTATTTTGTTTTGTTACTTTTGTGTGTGTGTTTCAGTTTGTGTGGGTTTGTATACGGTTGTGTCTCTTTGTGTGTATGTGTTTATGTTTGTGAGCATGCTTTTATTTTTGTATGTTTGTTTTTGTTTGTATACTTTTTGTTTGTGAACTTCAATGTTTATTTGTATGTGTATTTTTGTTTGAATATAAAAACCAGCCATGTGCATTTGTATGTGTATGACTGCGAGTATGTTTGTGTGCCTGTCTCTGTGTGCATGATTGTGTTTCTGTTTGTCTTTGTGTGTGTGTGTGATTGTATGTGTACATGTTAGTGTTTGTCATTTTTGGTAATATTTTACTTAAAGCACTCATGTAAATACTTTTTAATAGCTTTATAGAGCATTCATAATAATAATAATTTTTTTTTTAAATAATAAGCATGCCTATAATGTTATGCCTTTTTATAAATAGTTCTAGCCCCTTTATAACACTTTACGAATGCATTACAATGCATTATGAAGGTATCTTAAGTAAATTGTTACCTGTTTTTGCTTATGTCTTTTTGTGGGTCCTTATGCTTGTGTGTGTTTGTAAACATTTGTGTGTGTCCCTTTGTGTGTATGTATGTTTGTATTATTTTAGGGTACATCTGTGTCCATTTTTGTGTCTATGTTTCTTTACATGCATTTGTGTGTGTCCATGTTTTTGTATACGTTTGTCTGTGTTTGTTTATAGATGTTTTTACTTATGTTCCTTTGTGTGTCTGCACATACTGTAGTATATGTGTTGTATATGTTTGTGTGTTTGCATGGGTGTTTGTGTCCATTTGTGAGGGTTTGTATGTATGTGTCTCTGTATATACTTATGTTTGTATCTATATCCATTTATGTCAGTATGTACTTGTGTGTGTTTCTTTGTATATGATTGTTTGGGTGTCTGTGTCCATTTCTGTACGTGTATGTGTGAATGTCCTTTTGTCTGTGTACACTTGGAGTGTGTATTTGTATATGTGTCTGTGTATGTATGTACACATATATGTCTGGAGCTGTCTGAGTGTGTCTGTGGACGTACTTTTGTGTACGCCAGTGTGACTGAATCCACTTTTGTCTTTGTACTTATTTAAGCATTTGTCTATAAACTGTATTAAGGATCTAATGTTATTCTAATGTCCATGAAACTTGTAGACCTGCTAGCTGGTGCACAGATGGCATGGATGTTCATTCTATCTATGTTTTTTGTGTGTATTTATATGCATGTACGTAGGTACGCATAACACAAGCACACAGTGGTTATTAAGCATACATGTGTAAAATATATAATTGAAGATTTCAGGAAAATAACAAGTGAGTAACAATTCCCCTGCTGTAACTAGCTTAGTTTGCGCGTGACGGCATCATTTCTGCGTAAATCCTCAAAAGGCTCTGTTATTCTTCTTAATCGCTTCGGTGAGGCCACGCCCTCCTCTTGGAAATTCCCGAATGCGACCCAGGCTCTGCATGTAACAGGCGGACGGGGTGTGAGGCCTCAAATAGGACCCCTTGGAGGAGGTTCTCAGCACGGACGCCGCCCAGAATAACCGTAATCTCTGACACTTGTTCAGCGCTACCGAATAAAAAAAAAAACAACAGCCTTTTTGTTAGCTACGAGCGCCGTCTGTTTGCCGGCACGTGCCTGGCCCCAGCCACCCTTCCACTCGACCTGATTCCACGCTAAATCCTGGGGGTGGGGGGCGGGAGAGGGAGAGAAAAGGGGGAACAAGAAAAAAAACCCAAAGCCATTGGTGAGTGCCAGTGATGGCGAGCATCGCTTATGCAAATTCCCATCCTGAATCGGCGGTTGCCGGGTAAACAGAAGAATCTGGTAGGAGGATTTTGGGTGTGGGGGGGGTGCAGGTTCCACCGTCTGCTTAAATCATTAAAACAGTAGCAGGAGCGAACGGGGACGTGACACACAGGGAGCATTTGTGGGTCGAGCCACCGGTGCTGTTCACATACGACCTGCTGACAGAATAGCGATCGGAACCCCACTGGTGCTGTCGAGAGAGCGGCCCGCCCATCGTTGTCCATTTCCAGGCTGTGGGGGGGGGGAGGTGGGTCTGTGTAGAGTGTCAATAAGCATACAACCACTCCAAAGGCTGCAGGCCTTGAAGTGAGAGGTGCATATTTTAGTTAAATGAGGCTTATTCAACGCGCTTGGCGGTCAGGCCAGAGTCGGGGCCATACCTTCCTACCTGAAGGGTGGTCTTGTTGTTCAGGGAGGTTCTTTGTGCCCTCCCTGATGCTACTGACGCTGCTGAATCAGGGGGAACTCAGACACATTCCTGATGGTAAGAATGCAGCTCAAGGAGAGACATCCATTGAGGTAGAAAGGTTCTGGAGAAGCCTGCATGTCATCCACCTGACTTTGGAGATTGCTCGGGCGGGGGGGTGGTATTATAACACTGCGACTGGGGACCCTCAATATATGTCATCGACCTATTTCCTCAGCCTCAGCACCTGCACATTTAGGGGTTAGAGGTCACTGTGAAATCGCAAACATGCAGGTACATTCAGAATATCAGCCAATCAAAACTAAAGTTTCAAATTCTTGTCCAGGACACGATTACAATGATTACATGATTGCTAATAAGTGACCTGAATTTCAATGAAAGATATTCAGGACAACAGTACAATATATTGAAAAAAATCATTGATATGTGAAGTTTATAGAATTCCGTGTTGTTTTTTACTAAAGCAAAGGGTGAAGTCTTCATTATTCTTTGAACGTACTGTTTTGTCATGATCTGATAATTATTGAATTACAAATATTTTCTCATCTTAGTCTGGAAAAAAATGTGCAAATTATTTCAGTTGCTAAAAAAATGCAAAAAAAAAAGGTTAAAAATATCCCATTGGAGAGCCAACAAAATTTTGGAGAGGATAGAGGCTGAATTATTTCAGTCTGGGGCTTTGCTTTCGTAAACTGTTGGGCCTGTTTGGATGAACAAATTTCGGATGTTGTTGGCTTTTTATTATGGAGAATTTTTGGTTAATATTTGTTGTCGTAGCTTTTCACTTTGATACAGATATATCCTCCTTGAAAAACACTACAAATACCAGAGTTAAATACAGTTAGCATATGCAAACAGTAATTTATTGGAAAAATTTGACCTTTTTTTGTAATACAGTAAAGATCTGTACATTTATTTCTAGTAATACGCTTTAGCTTGAAAAAAACGTTAAAAAATACAGTACCTTGCAGGCAAGGCTACTGCCAGTTAACTACTGCAAATTTACAATGAAAAGTTTTACAGTGCAGTTTACGTCATAATTACTTCCTAGTAGCAGTCCAGAAGTCCAAATTTTAAATGCTGCCAGTTTTTGAGCAATTGTTTTTCTATGTACAATATCTTGCAATTGTCTCATGTGCCCAAAACGTATTCATTAGATTTATCCAAGAATGCTTTTGTGGGTATATAAACAAAATAATACTCACGAAGTGTAAATTTAGTTTACAGCATTAACGCTTCTCTGGGGCACATTTATGGAAGAGACGTCTGTACAGAGTAAACCCACAGCAACACAACAGAGAGTATAGGCAATGCCATCTACATACACTGTACTCAGCATTAAAAATATTTTTTAAATAATGATTGTGTGTTTGAACGAGACGGTTCAGTCGGAGGATCTGTGTAGATTTGGGGTTTTAAATGTGATGAGTGTGTCACATCCTTGCTGTAAATAGATACAGTTCACCGACTGGGTTTCTGGCTTGTAAACCTTTAGATATTCCGTGATGCAGTCATCAGTCACCGTGTTTAAACAGGCAGACCTCTCTCTCTCTCTCTCTGCATCTACATCTCCCCCCTCTCTCATATCACACGCAGACACGAATTTGCATATTTCCACAAGGACCCCGAGTTTAATTGCACTTGATTTTTAAATCGTTGAAGAGCGGTAAAGTGCATCTTGGTGACTTGTCTTGGCGGCAGTCATTTGGGTCATTATATCCGAGGGGAACTGATATTAGCGCCTCGTGTAAGATGGCACTTTTTAAACCGTGCCCTTTCTGATAAAGCAATTGTATACGGAAAATAAATCCTGATGCAAAAACGATATCGTCTTACGGAACCGTTTGTGCAAAACATTTAATTCGAAGTTGAAGTCTATTTTATGCCTACTCTAATATGCAGATGAGAACTATTAGTAATTAGTCTAATTAATTACCAAGAAACCCTTGACTGCATCAACAATTTGCCCTAAAGGATCCATAAAGATTGAAATTGCGTGTTTTTAATGAAAATGCCCTTTTCCCAAATAAATAATAAGTTTTTGCATATTTTCCTATTATACCAAACGAGGCAATTAGTGCTCCTCGCTAAGTACATAGCATTACTTTTCTGTTAAAGTGATACTCTTTTCAGTTTACGGGGCAATTTTATTACACTCTTAATTGAAACAGTTAAGTGACTTATTAGCGACGCATTTCGTCGGCGCCTTTGCTCTCGGGTAGAGGGGAAACGGTCACAGCGCCTCCATCACCACGGTCCCCGGGGTAGGAGCTGAAGGCATCGCCGCTAGAGCGGCATCTCCTTCGCGGTAACATGTCGGAGTTTTATCCTTCTCAGATATTTCTACGATTCAAAAACTAGTCGTTTTGTTGGAAGGGAAAAATGAAATCATTGTGCATAAGGGGAAATAACTTCCAGCACTCTTAATTTCACTCTCCGCTTTTCTCCCTTTTTAGGTGGTGAAATCAGCTCTTGGCTGGCAAACGTGTCAAAAGAGAAGAAACGGCCCAACAAAAATAAACGCCCACCTCACGATTGCTCATGGCTGCTGAAAGTGGAAAAAAAAATCTCCCATCGCTAAAGAGTTAAAAGGCCAAGTAAGAAAAAAAATTATGTTGGGCGGCTTTTCTTGGTTTGACTCCTACACTGTGGACTCGACTCTTCATGAATTCAAATGTCCCTCTTACTTTGAAGACCGTTGCGTAACTAAAGAGATCTCTCATCTTGGCTTTATGTTGTGCATGGTGCCTTTCTAGTCAGACTGGCGACTTTTAACGTATTTATTTTTTTTATTGACCGAATGTGTTGTTCTCGGCTGGGGCTGGATGGCTCCTTCTCCCCTTCTCAGAGCGCTTTTGTGCGGCCCCGGGCCGGGCGCGGAAGATCACCACTCGGCATTCCTCTTATTGTCCACCGGCGTGTTATCAGACAGGGTCTTCGGCTCCCTTAATCCCCTCAGATTTCCATCGCTTTCATGTGCAAAGCGCAGTAAATCCCGTCTGTTAGCTCATTCATTAACCCCAAATCACCCGACCCCCCCCCCAAAACAGATATGAGTTTCAAATATAAATGATGCCTCTTAATTAATCCCCTTAAGTTTGCCGTGAAAAAATGTATATACAAATGTGCATTTCATACGTTTATCTAGGTAGGCTATGTAGATGTCTAGACCTTTTGCTACTGTATTCTCTGTCCTGTATACCATAGGGGATGTCTTTGGAAATTAGCATGGTTTGGTGGAAGATGTTACGTTTTTTTGCTTTTTGATTCATCCAATTACGATGCTCTATTAGACTGAGAAATCGATCTCGTCTCAAAGGTAATATGTATACATATATGTCACCCTAAAAATCCGTCATAGGTAAAATAGACATTAGCACAGCATGGGGCTAGTGTTTTATTCGGTTTAACTTTCCGCGCCGTTGTGTGATGAGCGGTTATCGGTACCATTTACGTCTGGACCTGGGATTGCCGTGCCCTGGAGTCCGGTAATATCTCCGCCGCAGTCAGATTAACGCAGCTCTGTAATCCGGGAGTAGCTCTATACCGCCCTGTAGCCGGCGTGTGGAATCACAGCGCTAGTGGAGAAACGGACTATGGGAGGAATATGTAACGTGCGCAGATATGTAATCATGCTTGTTGTATGACTAGATGTTTAGCTTGAAACCATCTCACTGACGTCCGACTGGGAGGACTTCTGGTTTCAAGGTCCGATCTCCGCCCCCTGAACATATGAGCTTTACTCGTCTATGTTTAAGTCTCATCGTAGTCGTCCGCTTTCCTTCCTCTTCATTTTCCACTTTGTATTAACATCTTTATTAGTGGCCCACAGTTATGGTCTTACAACCTGCCACACACACCTTGGCTGTTACTGTCCCAATTAGCTAATTGAGGTCATTTACACCTCCTGTTGTAATAACTCGTTTCTCTCAGCTGCAGTCTTGCTGTCTGATTTCCCTACATCTTTGCGCATCGGGGTGCATATGTTTTGATGCGGTGGCGCGCATCACCCTTCTCCTGTCAAATCTTATTCCTTTTCGTTTCACAGGGCAGCTCCGAATTACCGCTCTGCGTCTGCGCTGTGTGGGATGGGGGATATGGGGGGGGCATATTTAATGCTGCAGTGAGATCACTCACAGCTGTGCTGTCAGTCACTCTAAGCTTTCTACTTTTATTTTTTAATAACAAAAACGCAGCAACTCAAACAGTGTCTTAACGCTGCATCATTTGAACGGCATTAATTTCAGGAATTATGCCATCATCACCCTGTGAGACACTGCAACCAGTGTAACACATAGCAAGCGAGCAGGTGAGCGACTTCTCAGGAAAGTGTGTAGAGCGTCGGGCTACATTACCTGTGCATTATGGAGTTATAGGATGTGATTTCACCTTTGTACTGCATCTGGTGAAATGTCCCTGCGTGTGGAGCGATAAGCTATGCACCCGAACACCAGCATGTTAGAGCAGTCAAGGGGCAGGACTTTAAAATATACAGGCATTGTTTGGGCTCCTCCTGCCATTTTCCTCATTCCATATATAGACTTCTCTTTGTGTAGATAAGAGAATTTTGGGCTTAAATGTATATTGCTCTCTTTATACGGAACTGAACTTATGTGACGGATGACTGCATTCCTGGGTCATTATTTATATGATTATAATATATTATTACCAGATCCTGGTCTTTAAAAATTATATAATGCCCCGTTTTGTAAAGACACGGGTTAGTTCAACACCACATGTAAGACACATTTAAAATAGACTATTTTGGCCTTTGTTATACATGTAGGGGGGTGATCTTTGACCTTTAGGTACATCACTAAGGTACAGCCAGTTGCTGTAATGATTTGATGTCTTATTCGAAATTACCACTGAGTCATGTGATAGATACTCACTGTATGGGTCACAATGGCTAGCCTTAGGTACCGTAAAGCTATGTATATATGCACCTTCGAAATGGCGAATGGGTCCCTTATGGAGGACTTAAGATCAGTTACTCATGATGGTTTTCTCTTAGTATGGTGGAAGAAAACTGATTTACTTTCGTCGAAAATTTCAAGCTGGATTTTTCCACTTGTCAACCGTGTCCAAGATTGCTAATGGCGCCGATATGCTAATGGTGACCATCATTGACTCTACTGCTCCAGCTCCAAGTGCGTGATTAATAGCACCGATCCCAAGCTGCCACGCTTCCTTATGGGTCGCCGTTTGACACCTTTACAGTTAGCGTCTGCTAACTATGTTTACGTCAGTTTGCCGTGCAGCCGCATCGTGCGTCGTCACTGTGATGGTACCGCTGGCGGTAAAACGAACGCCCCTGTGGTGCCACATCGACCCGTCCCTCTCCCAGCCACGTATCGTTGGGTGGGGGTGGGGGGTGTCCCTGATAGCACAGGGGGTAACCATTGTAAATGATATAAGTTGTTGGATATCCACTGGTGTAAAAACTGCTACCTGCACTGAATGACATCACAACGTCAGTGTTTGGCATTTCTGGTCCAGAAACTACTCAGCATAAAGAGTCACAGTCGTACCTTTCGTACCTTCAAACTGTGCGGACATTATAGCACAAGATTATCCAGTATATGTTTAAAAATGAATTTAAAGTTAAGCATTTTCATCCTTGCTGGTTAAATCACTCCTTGACGGGTTTGTGTGAATTTTTCAACACCTTTTTTGCTTTATAAATATCCCAGTATGTTTTACAACTAAATCAGATTGTGATATTTGATATTGTTTTTTTAATATCGTGCAGTCCTAGTATATTACACAAATTTTTTTTTTTTTTGCCACACAATCCAGATCTTCTTCTGGTTCTTCCTCCCAGATCACAGTTTAAGCTCGGGCCTCTTCATTGGTACAGCAATGCACAATGCAGCTTCTATTGATGCAGAAATATGGGGAAAGCCCCTTCTCCCCCCCCAGGCTGCCCCACCTCAGAGGGCTGTGAATCAACCAATCATGTTCTGTTTCTACTCTGATTTCAATTCTGCGCTCCCAGAGATGGAGTCACACATGCACAGGGGATCAGTCACTATGATGTTTGCATGCACAACAGAAATCTAATTATCTAATTATTGTGATAGACCTACTATCCAGATTTTAAATTACATGCAAACATGTTTGCCTGACAAAATCATACTGAATCGAATTTCTGAAAGTTAGACCAAGACACCCAGATAATGCAGTTGGGAAAGCTGTCCAATTCACCACTCAATTAAAGGGTGCTTCTCCACCAGACCAGGTACTGTATTTTTTGGTACTTCAAGAAAGTACCAAAAGTACTGTACTTCAAGGTGTTGGATTTCCACTGGCATATAAACTGGTACCAGTGCCAAATGACATTACAATTTGAGGTGGGTATTTTGTACTGAATTTAAAAAATGACTGTAGTAAATTATAGAGGTGGACAATGTGCAATATTAATACCAACATCGCATGTTATGCACATCCAGTTCTTACATCACTAGTCAGCTAGATTAAGATCAGGCTTTTTCTTACCTTCAATTTCGTACGGATATTATAGTGCAGGGAGTCTAAGTCTCGCTAAAACTTTTTAACTCTGTCTCAGGGGGGAAAAAATGTAGCACGTTTTGGAATTTTACTGATTTTTATTTTTATTTTTTCATGAATCATTGTATAGTATCCAAAATACTTTATTTCTTGTTATGCTATCCTGATCTTGTTGTATCCGACCAGATCGCAATTAAAGCTTGTGGACACACTTCTGTCAATAAATTGATTCCCCTGATGCGTATGCATACTAGGACAAGGGCAGTAGTCTGATTAAATGGCGTAGTCAAGCTATAACTGTAGGTCGGCTTATTTGTGTATGTAAATGTACTAATTTTTTTCAGACCAGCGTTTCAATTCTGCCTCTGTTGGTGCAACATAAAGGAAACTTGCTCAGATAGTACACTTTGCCACATTGGCACCCCCCCCCCCGCACCTTTGTCTCTGGTGATTATATCCCAAAATGCTTTGGATAGTACAATCTGTGTATCAAAGTGTACTATCTGAGCAAATTTCATTTATGTAGCACCAACAGAGGCAGAATTCATAGGGGGTGCAATTCCAGGCAGGTACCCTGCCGTGAATAGCAACACACACACACACACACACACGCTCCACCCCTACATGTTCCTGTCAGTTGACCTCCTCCGAATATGCTTTTTTAAATCTGCACAATAGACTAACACCTTTAAGCAGTGCGAACTTTATATGGTACTAATAACACGGTTACTAAGCCAGTTTCTTTAATACGAAACAATTAAGCTGGCGTAAAATGCAAGGACTTCCTTGTTCACAAACTAGTAAACTGATGACGAGACAAATAAATAACCTATGTTCTCGTTCGGGGCTCATCGTCTAAATGTCCACAGTTTATCAGTTTTATATGGGTTAAATGCAGCCTTCGTGAAGTGAGACAGTGATAAAAGTCTTCTAAATGTGCAAACGCAGTGTAATATTTCTGTTGCACAATTAGATTGACGGAACTACATCTTTTCCCCCTTCGAATGGAAGAAAAGAGCGGTATCGGGGAGGCGTTTCACGGCAGGGGTGCAGAATTCGGCACAACACCTGTTAAACTCCAAGGTCCCGAAGTGCTACCAGTGCTTATTCTCATGGTATTAGAACGACACTAAATTTAAACGGGCAACATTTTTACCACAGATCATAAATAACATATACAAAGGAGAAACAGTTTTATTTGGAGGGTAAAGTATTCCACATTTTACGTGCTCATTTGGGGGCAATGATCATAAACGCAATAACAGAAAAATACACATTCTTTCTCTGATGTACATCAAATAAATCCACTTGCTTACCACTCGGAATAAATCAATACAGAGGCTCTGAGCGTTCATATGTTGTCTCATAAATTGCCTGTATGTCACAGGAATTGAGAAAAGATCGCGTGACAGAGACATAGCCTGACTAAATGACATGTTTCCTGCTGTGACGGGTCTAACATGTGTCTTACTTTGAGGAATATAATAAAACGATCAGTGGCATTAAACTATTTTGTCAGTTGCTTTATCTGTTAAATACTATGGATACATAAAAAGAATGGATGGATAGATATTACTTTAAAAAGTACTACATTGAGGACGTAAAGGCTTAAACACAGGTGCTGCCTACTGATTATCTGTAAATAAACATTGACCAGTACTCTTTTTTGCAATAAATTAATCTGATATTTAGTATTTCCAGAATAATTTTGTACCGCATCATTAGCGTCTAAACGGCTGCCGTGGAGTTATCGAGGAGACACTGATGTGGATCTCATGACGTCACCCCACAAACCAACTGTCCTTATGCCAAAACTGAGAGAAAGTCTGCTTTAAAAGTCCCAATCTTTCCCCCAGTGATGAAAATCTGGTTTAGGCGCGTTCATTTAAATCCACAACGCTATACAGCTTTACAGATGCTGCTTTAACAAACTTTCCTCTCAGCACTCCTGGGCAGATGAAGTCATACATGATCTCCAATGACAAACAACATGCATTTTTAACATTGTAACATCAGCGTGTAAATTGGAACTCCAAAGCATAGACCACGTTTTGCAATATTGTAATCTCACAGTAGGTGTTCATGAATTGTGCGGCTAAGACGCACAACATTAGAACAAGTTTTAATTAGATCTTCTAAATAAAAGCAACAATGTGTTGTGCCAACTCTTACGTACCTTTGATACATAATTAATATACTTAAGAATTACTGTTAGTGAAATAAGCGTCTTGTATGACGCACTGAAGTTACATAAAGCGTGCTGGGTATCCTCGAGAAAACACGGAAAATCTGTCTGTCTTCTAAAAGGAGAAGAGATACTTCTGTCTTTTATTGCAGTTCATTTTCGCTTAAGTGGACTGGAAGTCTAGTGTTACTTGGCTCACGGTAAAACAAGAAGGTTTCCGGCAGAGTAATTCGCTAAGTTCAGTTGTAAATCTTTATTGCCATAGGAAACATGACATTTCAGAATATTTGACTGTCTAGTGATAATACTACATTTATAATGCATTATTCATGTAGTATATGTATTAGTTTCTAAAAAATGTTTTTTTTTTACTTTCTAAAACAACTCATTATAAATGTACCTAAATTTATAAACAAGTTATTAATTCTGTAGGTCAATGGATTCGCAAGTGTAACGCATAAAGCCGATTCTGATTAAATACGACACGACTCTTTGCAAGGTAAAGATTTAAGGTGGTGTTTGTCGCCCCCTGGTGTTCAGATACTAGCAGCGCAAACCCATTGCGTTTTTTTCTGGAAGACACCGCTTGGATTGGAAACAAAATACACACGACAATGAAACATTGTAGGTCTAATGACTCACCAACAGGCTCTAAGAAGGATTTTTGCTGTTGGGACACCTTTAATCTGTCGGTTATTCTTGAACATAGTTCCAGCTGACATTTAATCCCTCGCTTTTTTTAAATGCGGCGCAGATCGAGTTTTTGCGACCCCTCGTTCACGTGACCGGTGCTTCTGTCAATCATGTGATCAGCGCTGCCGCTGACCACGTGATCAGCCCCGTCATGTGACGTGCCTACAAAACTTCTACTTTTGCTTTAACGGATGGTGTTGCGATGGTGGTTCAATGCAGAAGTGGGGTTCTTCTACGTTTGCCTTTTATTATTGTGGTATGGGGTGTTTGTCGCGCGCTAAGCGGCGGGATGCTCTACCCTAGGGAAACGCCGTCGCGGGAGATTAAGGAGCTGAATGGGTTATGGAGCTTCAGGGCTGATTTTTCTCCAAGCAGAGACATGGGCTTTAAACAGGCATGGTTCAAGAGCCCTTTGTCACAGGTAAGGAAATAGAAAAATGTCATTGTGATGAAACGCGTTGGCTTCCGGGTTTGCATTTGGCTATAGAGGGTTTAGATAGCGTTTGGATAAAATGTTAATCTAAGTGCATTGCTGTAATGATTATTGGAAAAAGTTAGTTTTTTCCCAACCTGTTGAGGCAATATTGAAGAAGTTACTTTTTACCTTAGAAAATATAGGAATTTATACAAAACTTAACTCAAGACATCACTATTACATTATTTGGTTATAATGTAAGTTTTTAGACACTGCAAATATCACGAGCTTGAAATAAGCAATGCCCCCCCCCTCCCCCCCCGTTTCCTGTGTGTGTCGTGTGCAGACGGGTCCTGTTATCGACATGCCGGTGCCTGCCAGCTTTAATGACATTACCCAAGATGCTCAGCTGAGGGACTTCATCGGGTGGGTGTGGTACGAGCGGGAGCTGTGGGTCCCCAGTCGCTGGCTGTCTGATACGGGGCTGAGGGTCGTGCTGAGGTTCGGCAGCGCGCACTACTACTCTGTGGTTGTGAGTATCCTGCAGTCTTTGTACATCATGATACCCTTTATACACCATCATTCTGAATTCCTGCTATCCAAATTAAGTCATAGGTTAAGGAAATTGTCAGATGATATAGAAATTATTTGTGATGCTCTCAGAAGAGAGCATACTATTTCATTTCCTTGTGTACATGTACAATGACTTTGACGTTAACTTTGAATGCTATAGACGGAAAGAACAGAATAGAATTGAATGTCTATTGTCATTGCACATTTTCTTGCACAATGAAAGTTACAAAAGAGGCTAATAACATCAGCATCAGGGATTCAAACCAACAACCTTCTGATCAAAAGTCATCACCTGCTTAGCCACACAACACCCATATTACGTGTTTTGGAAAGCATTTCTTTTTAATCAGCTTTCCTTCGTATCTGACAGTGGGTAAACGGAGCTGAAGTGATGGAGCACGAGGGCGGCCACCTTCCCTTCGAAGCGGACATCAGCGACGTGCTCCGGAAGGACCCGGCTGTGTCCTGCAGGATCACCATCGCCGTGAACAACACTCTGACACTGCAAACATTACCGCCCGGCACCATCCAATACATGAACGACCCTGAGAGGTAAGAACCCTCCTCTCCGACGTGCTTGTGAAGGGATGCCTCCTTATCAGAGTCCTGGGTGGTTTCGCTCTGCCTCGTCATAGAGGCCAGAATTTAGCTTCTTACATGCAGCGCTGCTGTAATTTCTGACATTCTGATTTGCTGATTAGGCAGCACTCATAGCATGCTTATAAATTGCATTTTCATTAATTCATCTATTAATATTCCAATGAACAGGTATCCAATGGGATATTTTGTGCAGAACACAAACTTTGATTTCTTTAACTATGCTGGGATACACCGTCCCGTGTTGCTGTACACGACTCCGAAGGCACACATTGATGACATCACAGTACAGACCAGCTTTGCTGACAATATCGGTGAGTATGTGCGACCGTGTATGGCAGCAGAGACCTTGTGACCTTACTTGGGCTCAATGTTTGTTTTGTAATGTTACAGGGATTATAAACTACCAGATCTCCATCCTTGGGAGTCCAAATCCACAAGTAACTGTAATGCTGGCAGACAAGGAGGGCCGCTGTGTGGCCAATTCCACCGGAGTATCAGGGACCATCAAAGTGTTGGACGTCAACCTCTGGTGGCCCTATCTGATGCACGAAAACCCCGGATATCTGTACTCCCTGGAGGTATGCATTCCCCTGTTTTTTGCACCAGGTGTCCCTGAGGAGCTGTGTATCATGTGACATTATCAAATCAGTAATGTGTCACCTGTGGATGAAACCGGCCCTGAGCAGTTCCCATAGCCCCGACCCAAGTATGAATGCAGCTCAGAGTATGAATGCAGAGCATCTACAGACCCAAACACCTACATGTGTCTCTATTACAAAGAAGTATTTCCAATCAAAGTAAAGATAATTCCCTGTGCTGGACTGGAGTCCCGTCCAGGGTGTCCCCTGCCTTGTGCCCTGTGCTCTCTGGGATAACACCAAGGTTCACTGTGCCGCTGGAATGGATAAGCGATTAAGGAACAGGAACGGCACAGACAGCAGGAGTTAATGGGGGAATTTCTCTGTTGCAGGTGCGGATGAAGGCCGAGGACCATGACTCGGTCTCTGAGGACTTTTACTCCCTGCCTGTCGGCGTCCGCACCGTTCAGGTGACCAAGAGCCAGTTCCTCATCAACAACAAGCCCTTCTACTTCCACGGAGTGAATAAGCATGAGGACGCTGATGTAAGTTCCAGCGGGGGGGCAGCCTTCTGCAGTCCTCCGCTGCGCTGAAATGAGGTGACGCGACGCATTTCGGTTCAGTACATTTCTACGAGTCACACCGATCGTTTTCTGTAATGTTCTGGCGTTTGTACCATATTTGAAACGCTATTGCTAATTGGCATGTCGCGTGGCCAGATACGAGGGAAGGGTCTGGACTGGCCGTTGCTGGTGAAGGATTTCAACCTCCTCAAATGGCTGGGTGCTAACTCCTTCCGGACAAGCCACTACCCATACGCCGAGGAGGTCCTGCAGATGTGTGACCGTCACGGCATCGTGGTCATAGACGAGTGTCCTGGTGTGGGCATCAAAGATATGTGAGGGCCCCGCCTCATTCTGTTTAGTGGTGTTGGCCTGGCGTCTGTTCCCCGGCGTCTGTGCCCGTCTTCAGACTTGTCTTGTGAGTAGGGATGAACCGACACCACTTAATTGCAATATTACTTATAACTCAATTCTACTGAATTTTGTCTTTTTTTTTTTTGCTGCCCAATCAGATTTTGGTATCTAGTGAGAGATTTGTCAGCCTTATTAGTCTAATTATACCTGATTGCGTATTGGACTGGTTATGCCAGATTAGGTCATTGTTGTTTTTTGGTAGAAATACTGCCTTAAGCACTCATATTGATACTCAGTATTGGCAAGTAAAGAAATGTTAGTACTTGTACTCAGTCTGAAAAAACTGGTATCGGTGCAACCCTACTTGTGAGCCAACCTTGTCTGGGTCACAAAGACCCACTAGAGACCTGCAAAAAAGCCATAATCAGCTGTTCATTTTACTTTGTAGCACAATGATGTGTACCTTAAGTGTATCTGCCTGATTTCAGACGCAGCTTTGGAAATGCCTCCCTTGCCCACCATCTAGTGGTGATGGAGGAGCTGGTGAGGAGAGACAGAAACCACGCCTCTGTGGTCATGTGGTCTGTGGCCAATGAACCGGCTGCTGAAATGTCCCCAGCCAGCTACTATTTCAAGTAAGCAAACGTGTTTTAAGACGGCTTGAAACTGCCTTTAATGTGAAATGATGCTTTGAAACAGCTGCATGTGATGTAAGGTACTTGCAACAGCTTTTGCAAAGCAGGCTGTTATACAAAGGAAGGACATGCAAGCATGCAGTTCTGTCTTGTGCAGTGTCTGAAGAACAGAGAAGGATACATTAACCTCTTCGCATTTGCTAATTTGACATCTGTGGTTTCAGTTATTTGCTGTGAACAATTAAATAGGAATATTTTGGGAGTTTGCTGAAAGATCGCAGAAACTCGCAGACAACGCGTAAGCCAAAAACAACGCAAAGTGATTCTGATGACCTAAAATCATATCATATATAAATATTAATGTAACTATATCTTTAATAATAAAGTGCAAAGCTCCCAACTGCATTTCTAACTCACCATATGAGGCACTATGCTGTACCCACAGACACTGCAGGGTACAGACAATGTAGTGTACAGACACTGCAGGG